>VXBB01015062.1:47538-110113 GCA_013399915.1 Illadopsis cleaveri
GCACTTTGTCCCTGTATTCTGTATTGTTATGTCTAACAGCTGCGGCCCCCCTGCCCCCACCTTCGGCGGGGCTGTTTGTTCCTTTTGCTATTGCTGCTGCTGGCTTGCTGCTGCTTGCTTCTGCTGCTGGATCCTGCTGCTGCTGGCTTCTGCTGCTGCTGGCTTTTGCTGCTTCCATTTTTTTCTTTTTCTCTCCCTTTTCTTTTTTTCCCCTCCCATTCATGTATCAACGGCTCTGGACCTCACCTGGTGTGGTGAATGACATGATTAAAAATTCGTGTACTTTAAAATATGGTTTATATAAAATGTATTGGGAAAATATGTAACATGACTGTGGTTGAGTCCAGGCNGGAATTCCTTCCCAAACCCGGTGCTGGGGGGGGAGGGGTGGTGGAGGTTTGTTTTCCAGGGGGCTCCTTTTGGAGATTTTCCCCTAATTTGTCCTAAACCAGGACAGTTATGAACCCTTATTGAGAGCCAGGCCTTTCCATCACTGACTTCTCCTTAGTTTTTAATGATAGGTGATACATTAACTCATCTGCTTTTTCTTGCTTTGTGATATTTTAATACTGGAGAAACACCACAAGGATCCGTCTGGGGCTCAGTCTGATGAGCAGATCCTTTCCATTAAATGGAACGTGGACAGATCCTTTCCATTAAAAATTATATGTCCTGGATTTTATCTGTGTCAAGCACAGAGTACATGATTTGGCTAAATTTGCTTAAGAGATAGAAATAAAAGATCACCTATTCTTTAACTAGGCCAATGTATGCTTTTCTTTTTTAAAAAATTTGAATTTTTTATATTTTATCTAGTTTAATATCAGTGTCTCATATGATGAAACTTGGAGTAGTCTTTTTTATATTTTACTAAAAGAACTTGGAAACAGCAATGATACTTTTTACCACTCTGTGGTCATGTATTCACCTCACAGACTTCCTACTAGCAAATATTTTCATGGCTTTTGGTAATTTAATTATAACTTGATTAAAAATTAATAGCTTCAATACAAAAATATTTTATTAAATAAAAATACATAATTCTGCTAGTGAACTTTTAATTAAAATGAAGTAAGTTCTGTTTATGTATAATTTTTAGTCAATATTACTATGTGTAGAAAAATTTTATTGAAAACATATGGTGCTTCATTTAGACAAGGGAAAAGATTGGTATATGGAGAATTGGTGGTGATAACATCTAATATGATTTGATTATTTTTCAAGGAGGTGGATATTGCCTTTCTATTTTTTATTGAGTATATATAAAAAATCGTTATCAGTTTAATGTCATTTTTTTAGTGTTATTTGAGATTAGAAACAAGCACTAGGACAAAATTACAATGTGGAAATAGAAGCTGGAAATCTTCATTAAAAAAGACAAACAATGGATCTAATTGGCTCAAAATTCTCTACATGTATAAGATCCTTTAGTAAAACACCAGTTCAGCATATGAGGGAGTTTAGAGGAAACAACAGGTATGGGAATATACAAGAAAGACACCAGAAAATGACTATTTAATCTAAAACATATAAAAATAATTCAAGGTATTTGAGTAGAGCTTCTTTGTGGGTGTAGGTATCTACACATACCTAGTTAGGCATAAACATGCATATGCAGAAATACCTACTTATAATGTTTATATGTAAGTGAGAATAAATGCAGAAAGGACAAAACCAATTCCCTTGGAGAGCTACACCAACAGAACTGGTGACTGACTTCAGCTTTAAATCTCATCATGGGAATCCTGGGTTGATACTAGGAACATACATTTAGCTCCATTTTTTACATCTAATGCTGCAAGTATGACAGCCAAATAAAGTCAGTAGTACTTGAATTTCCTCAGATCTTCTTGCTTGCGCCTACAGTTAACACAACTGAGCTAGACTTGTGCTGGGGATTCAGTGCCTGGAGGTGGTTGGGCTGTTTCATCCAGGCAGGCTTAGATTTGAGCTGGATATTTTGGCTTCTGAATCCTGGGCAGATACAGAGCCTTTAGATGGGGGGGGGTGTGTGTGTCTATATTTGCCACAATTTTTATGCCTGTCAAAGAAATGGGTATCAAAACCAAGGCTTAAAATTAGGTGTGTCTTGCCTCTGGGCATTTGTAGTGGTGAGGTCTGTTGTGGAGTTTGATGATGTGCACTCATCAGCCTGTTCTTATGCACAACCTAGACAGGAGGAGGAGCACTGAGCTGGTTCACTGACTTGCAGGCTTAGATATATGGACTTAAATCCTTGCTCTAAATCAGGCACTGAACTGGATCTCTGGAGTGGAAAGAGAGCTCTTTAACTACTAGCCAGAGGAATGGAGGACAGCAACAGCTGGCGGCCTGGGCTATGAGAGGGGATGGTCAGGTTTCTTCAGGCAAGATTGGCAAAGCGGTGATGAGCTGTGCATTGCAACAAAGATAAGACATTAAGCAGCTTAATGTTTTCAGAGCTGGAATAGTTGTACACGTGCCCCGCAGCAAAGCTGTACCCTTAGCAATTTGGGAGCCTCAGGAGTCTGGGCACCTACAGGAGTAGGCAGCAGATCAGAGTAAGTGCTTGAAGAAGTTTAATTTTTTACTTTAAAACTTTTAACTTTAATTTTGTGGAAGGCAAAACTGTAAAATATCTAAGCCATCAAGGAAATAAGACCAGATCCTAGCAAAAGGTTTTATGCTGAAGGAACCAAAAGGAGGACTATGTCCCTCATAGTCACTTATGCTGCTGCAGACTTCTTTAGTTTATGCTTCACAATGTCTCCATGAAATAGGAAAGTTGTGTGATATATGCTTTAGGTAAATTCATGTATCAAATATATTGTATGTATAACCTAAAATCATGTTGCAAACTCTGACTTTCAAAAATTTTAAAAGGTGTCTCCGGCTACCGAAACTCATATCCTTTTGTAAAGGTCCTCAAAATAATAGAAGGACAAAACCACCATTTGCAATAGAAAGGATGTGGCTGGGCAGGAGATGGCCCGTCCATCAAGGGTGGAACCACCACTTCTCGGGAAATCAACACCTGATACCAATCAAGGTGGGAGGACCCGGAGATGGAGGGGATTCAACATCTCAAAGGACAGTTCCAGGAACCCAATTCAGGAGCCTGACCGTGCCAGGAAATCCTTTCAAAACCAAACAGCGAAAGAAAAGGATGGCATGAATATGCACACTGGACAGAGACACACAATGAACTTGCTCCAGGGCAGAAAAACTGTATAAAATCTGGATCCTGAAACCTGGAGTTTGTGGATGGGGAAGGTCAGTTCATTTGAGACTGTCCTCACGTCCACCCAAACCTCGATCACTGTTGCTTGTTTTTATTGTGGCCAATTCAAATTTTATTTTGGAAATTGGAAAATAAAACACTTTATATCAAATTGGGTGCGAATCATTTATAACAGTTGGCAAGGCCACTGCATGGAATTTCAGGTAGACAAACTGAGGCAAATGGCAGGGTAAAGTGATAACAATTTGACCAAGGAACTCATGTGCTGCTTGCTTAATCCTTTTCTTTGGCCATGTTCTTTGGGAGATGCAAAGAATAATAGTTATAAATTAACAGATTGTTAAGAAATACAAGGAAGGTTAAAAAAATCATAAAAAAGAGATTGTGTGACAAACGTAGCTGTCTTAATAAGTGAAATTTTCAGTAAAACATTAGGATTTTATGACCAATACAGTAAGAAATCAATCTTTAATAAGTTGACAGCACTGATTAGATTTGCAGTTACTTCTAACATGACTTTTTTACAAATCATGGTGTGTTAAGGTCGGTACACAGATGAATGCATTATTAATTTGGTGAATGGGCTGTGAGGATCATGAAATCAAATATTCAAGGAAGAAAAGAAATTTTTAAAAGGTTGTAAAAGAAGAAAAGTAGGGACATGGAAAATTTTCTTGTCACTTTTTATCCTGTTTAAAGAATTTGAGAAGCTCTATAGGCATTTGTATATCACTGCAGTGACTTGTGTAAATGTAATGTAAACAAATAAAAATGCAGTCTAGGATGGAATATCTTTTTTCAGATGTTCACACTCAGAAAAAAATGAGAACATGGCTGACCCTTCCCTTCAGCTAATATATACTACAGAGCAGAAGGTAAGTGTAAGATTGTTCAGTATATCTGAGGCAAGAAACTAAGGAAAACTAATCTGAGAATGGATATGCTACAGACAGGCTACACATTCCAGAATTAAATTTTAGCTCACTTAAAGATGATGGGTTAATTTGTACTTCTGGAAGGCCATAAATTTACCCAAGGAATTTGTCTACTGAATACAAATGGGTATTCAGATTTGAGTTAAATGTGGTGGTGGTCAAAAACCAGAACAACTCAAACAGGAGTTTTTCAGTTCAGCTAACCATTCAGGCAGAGTTCGCTTAAAAGCAGAGCTCTGGATTTATTTTGTCTTGTTTTCCTCCCCAGAGACATACTTTTTTTCCTCATTCTGCATCCTCAGCTGTTGGTTATCAAATCTGTCTTGGAGAATTTAATGAATAAAAGTCTGTGAGGATTAACTTGATAAGAAGTTCATGTATATCAAACAGTAAAATGCTGTTGTAATGTGATGGTTCAAAATCTTATCAGTAGTAACATATTAATAGTGCCACATTTTTTGGAAAGCTTTGATGGAAAAGCTGTAAACAGGCTGGGCACACTGAAGGGAACTTAACCCAGGCCCCAGCTTCTAATGCGATAATTTCCTGTTTAGCTTGATAGCAGTTTCCCAGTTCCATACCTTACTGAGCAGTCCAATTAAAACCAAAACAGAAATATAAGAAGTTGCAGGGACTTGGAAACACAAGGCACATTATCAGTATTTTCTTGGGGCATGAGATAAACAGTAATAGTTTAACTGGTGCAGCAGCTGCCCTTTCTAAAGAAGTGACTCACTCGTGAATGATAAAAACATTCAAGTGTTAACTGCTGCTCCATATGGTTCTGACTTAAACAAAGGGTGTCATTCAAGAGCCGTAGGATTGCCAGGCAGGGAAGTCCTCGTCGCACACACCGCTCTGATTCTGCTCCCACTCAGGATAATGCTGCAGAAAAGGCTGCTAATGTTTCTCAACTGGGGATGCTGATTATCTGCCAATGAAAAAAGAATGTATCAGCAAACGTGCAAATGTAATTGCTGACATACTTCTTTCTCAAGCATCAGTTTCCTGGGTATGATAAAGGTCTTGAGAAACACTGAGGACTTGTAAAAGGAGGTGAGAAGCACAGGTTCTGTTTAGAAACTTATAACAATCAGTTCAGTTACTGAAGCAAAGTGCGTAGAAAGGAGGAGAATTGCTCAAAATCAGGAAGCATAGCGATAAAGGTGTTTGTTGCAATTTTATTTTGATGCTGGTTTTTTCTGGTCTCATGCGAAGGATTCTGGAGTCTGTTAGACCCTTTTGACTTTGAAAGCTTCCACTTGAGCTTTGGTTCAGCCTGAGTTAGGCTGAACTCAGCAGGTCATGTGTTTGCTTAGGGTGCTGGACTTAGGCCTTTTGTCTCATAGAATGGTGTTGCAAGCTAACTGCAGGCACTGGACCTTCCACTGCCTTCCTAGAGAAGAACCTTTTGGAAAAAGAAAGGAAAACTTCCACTGATGCCTGCGGTCATTAGAGTAGATCCCTTGTACTTATCTGGCACTATGTTCACGAAGAGCCAAACAAGAGCTTTCTTCTTTTCAGTGAGAGACAAGACCTCTCAGTGAAACTTAGTGAGTCTCACAGTGATATGGTCATAATTTCAGTTATTGCTCAGTCAATAACCCTTAAAAAAATAGGACTGTGGTAAATAATATAAGATAAATTCGTGCCTCAAAACCAATGTAGTATATGTTATAAAATAAGGTTGTATTTTAAACTGAAGTTTTCAGAGCAGCAGAAATTTTTCAGATGGCAGCTAATTTACATCTGTAAAAATGTTCGAAAAATACCGGGTGTAGCTAGCACTTGCAGGACAAAGAACTCGGCCCAAACAGGACATTGACCATGCACTTGGGTGATTGACTACTCCCCCAGCCATCAACACCTGAATCTGAGATAAGGGGACCTGCAATGGTGCCATCATCGCCCAGATGTTCAGCTACGGGAATTGAATTCAGATTCTGGGAAGTCCATTCAGACTTGGAGTTTCGTCCAAGGGTTTGTGAAAAGGACAGAAACGAGAGAAAGAAAAAGACATGAATATGTTTCATGCATCCAGACTAACAAAGAACTTTGCCGCAGGGGAAATAAACCCTATAAGAACTGTCCCTCGGACCAGGGAATTTGTGAGCAGGAGGAATGCTGTGCTGGAGAGCCAGACTCTGTCCGTTTCACCCAACGTTCGATCCTGGGCATCGGAGTTGTTTTTCTTTAATTGTAGCTGTTCCCGATATGCGTTTTGCGAAATAAAAATTTGCTTTATATTAAATCGGCTATGGATCCTCTATAACAGGACCAAGAGGGATATTGAGTACAGGTTAAGTGAGATATTTAGTATTATAACATAGAACTGAAGATATTTTGGAGATAAACATCTAAAAGTGAGAATGACCGCAACTTATAAAAATTGGAAACATGCTTGCCATTACAATTTTGATCAGTGATATGTTTTCTCATGTGGCCTGATTTTGCTTGCTTCAATTTTCTGGACTAATTTTGTATTCTGCCATTTTTCTTTGTGAAAGGTTTATGTATAAAGAACAACTGTTCTCCAGATATTAATGCTAAATTCTTATTGTAAAGTTTTAATAATTCCATGGATGTCAGCCAAGCTGCCCACATGGATGGATGAAAGGTGTTTCTGTGTCAATATTGATTGCTTTAGGACAGTGATAATTTTTTTTGTGACTTGTTAGCTTTAAGCCTGAATAAAGCATAATTCTATTGATGCTATTTTTACTATAAAGTTGATGATTTCTTCTACCTTTCATAATATATGAAGTGTTTGTAGCACAAGAATGAATGCAGTGGGCTTTTAAGCTACATATGTCTGGACAGAAGCTTTACAAGCCTTTTGAAGTCTTAGAGAAATAAGAGGCATTTACACTGTCAAATGGTGACACTTGATTGTCATCTTCACCAGGTCCCAGCAGTATGATCTCTTGAGTCCCCAGTTCTAGTAATACATGGAAGCCACTGATGGATTAGCTGTTTATTGAAAGTCTCTTTGCATGCACTGGAAAATTAATGAGGGAAGCAACAATGTTTTAAATCCTACGCTGTAGGGAAATCCAACTCAATATAAATTCCTGTTATAAGCAGTTTAGTTTTAAGACATCAGAATAGAATTTGCACTTGTTCATCTTCTGAACAAGTCTAAACAACAGAATACTGACTAGAATACAAGTACATTAGCTAAAATAGTTTAAGGACCTAAATTATTATATTAATATGTAATTTTAAAAAGCAACGTTTATAGCAAAATATCTGCGCAACACTATAATTGTACCTATGCATCTTGTGAAAGTGGAACTGAAGTGAAATGTTGAATTCTCTAATTAGGAGACTAGTTAAAAACTCAGTACAACATGTAGTGGTAGTGTTTACTGAGCAGTGTTTTTGTTACTGTTCTATACAGCTAGTTTTGACATCTTGGTGTAATCCTGATTAAACAAAGAAGCTCCAAATCAGATTATACATCTGGTGGTGATTAGATGGAACAGTTACCACCTGGGAACCTAGTATTTTCACTGGAAAAAGAAAAAAAANTGTATAAAGAACAACTGTTCTCCAGATATTAATGCTAAATTCTTATTGTAAAGTTTTAATAATTCCATGGATGTCAGCCAAGCTGCCCACATGGATGGATGAAAGGTGTTTCTGTGTCAATATTGATTGCTTTAGGACAGTGATAATTTTTTTTGTGACTTGTTAGCTTTAAGCCTGAATAAAGCATAATTCTATTGATGCTATTTTTACTATAAAGTTGATGATTTCTTCTACCTTTCATAATATATGAAGTGTTTGTAGCACAAGAATGAATGCAGTGGGCTTTTAAGCTACATATGTCTGGACAGAAGCTTTACAAGCCTTTTGAAGTCTTAGAGAAATAAGAGGCATTTACACTGTCAAATGGTGACACTTGATTGTCATCTTCACCAGGTCCCAGCAGTATGATCTCTTGAGTCCCCAGTTCTAGTAATACATGGAAGCCACTGATGGATTAGCTGTTTATTGAAAGTCTCTTTGCATGCACTGGAAAATTAATGAGGGAAGCAACAATGTTTTAAATCCTACGCTGTAGGGAAATCCAACTCAATATAAATTCCTGTTATAAGCAGTTTAGTTTTAAGACATCAGAATAGAATTTGCACTTGTTCATCTTCTGAACAAGTCTAAACAACAGAATACTGACTAGAATACAAGTACATTAGCTAAAATAGTTTAAGGACCTAAATTATTATATTAATATGTAATTTTAAAAAGCAACGTTTATAGCAAAATATCTGCGCAACACTATAATTGTACCTATGCATCTTGTGAAAGTGGAACTGAAGTGAAATGTTGAATTCTCTAATTAGGAGACTAGTTAAAAACTCATTACAACATGTAGTGGTAGTGTTTACTGAGCAGTGTTTTTGTTACTGTTCTATACAGCTAGTTTTGACATCTTGGTGTAATCCTGATTAAACAAAGAAGCTCCAAATCAGATTATACATCTGGTGGTGATTAGATGGAACAGTTACCACCTGGGAACCTAGTATTTTCACTGGAAAAAGAAAAAAAATCCACATTCCCTAGCATAACTAAAATACAGTTAAACATAATCCTTCTATCTCTTCCTGAACTATATTCACATACATTAATAGCCATGGCCTTTTTTCCAACATGTAGAAATAAAGAATGCCTCATGGATGACACAGCTCCTTCAGACTGTCATGCTTTACTAACTATTGTTAGAGAAAGTGTGGAACTATTTTCATTGTGTTATCTGAACGGAGAAAAATATGGAAGAATCTTTAGCACAAAGAGAATCAACTTTAGGAAGTGAATGAACGAAAGCAAGAATTAGGGGTGGCTAATAATTAGAGACAGCTGATAAATAGTCTCTGAAGGTGAGTGGTAGAAGCTCCTTTTTTAACATATTAAAAATTTTTATCTCTAAAGAATTTAGTTTGCACAATAAACGTACTCTGAAAACAGATAGATTAGATAACCTACATTCCCCACACAAAATTGCATTTTATATGGTTATGTGACTCTCTTGAGTAATCTAAATAAACAGAAAATTATACAAAAGAAATGATTAATAGGTAAATAGTATTTTACATCATGACAACATCATATAAGAGGACTTGCTGGATGAGATGCTAGACATTCTGCTCTGAACAGTGGCTGCCTGTGGTGAACCTGGTCTGGTGATTCACATTAGCTGAGATTAAGCAAGTGGATTATGACGTTTTTCCTGGCTGAGGATACTTGGAACAAGACTAAAGATGGTGTTTCACGCGGCATAGACAACCACATGTATAATTTATAAATCTCTGAAAACAAACCATACTCTCTTTTATTTACATAGGACTGTGGGTGAGTATGATAAAATTATATGCAATACTTTCCAGCTCTGTGGCATTGAAGGTATTCTTATGTATTTAGAACAAAGTGTTCTACTTAGTGTCTTTATAGGATTTAACTTTGCGCATAAACATTGCATGAGGGGTTTTGTTTATAGAATGCAGGGAAAAGATTGAGTTCTGATTTCTATTTGGTTTTCTCAGAGAATAAATTTCTCAATGTTTTAGTCTTCAAAATATCTTAGTAGGCATCCTGTTTCATGTAATATCAGCTATTTCTTAATTTTAGAATAATATCATTTAAGCAGGAAAATTGATAGTATGTTTATGATGAAATGAAAGTATTTTGTGGTGGCCTGTAGTATGAAAAAGTAACTTCTACAATAAGCTTATTGTTCATTGTTGAAATGTTTTCTATTTTTAAAATATAATTCTAAGGAATCTAAAAGATGCAGATGCAATTTTTCTATTAAAATTAATGCTAGAACATGGTGTGCCAAATAAAGGTCTATCATCCATTTACTAAGGAAAATTTATTTTTCTTAGTTAGTTTTGTGTATTCAAATTATTTCATGTTTATACTGAAAAGTGCCTTTTTTCTTTCTTGATATGTATATTCCCTCTTTGTCTTGAATTTCAGTACTTCTAGTGTCAAGACTAAGTCTAATAATTATCTTAACATGAAATATGTTGTATTTCTCTTCCAAATGTTGATGCTTATGTAACTGAATGTTTTGCACAAGCACAAATATCTAGAACAGCTTCTGAGATGCTAATTCCAAAGTGATTAATGTCAGTGGTCTCATGAGAAAATCCACCTATTTTATCTCTTGTAAGAGTGAATAATCAAATCAGTTAGATGAAATTCTGCTCCATTTTCACAAAGTGTTAGAAGTAGAGTAGAGGGTAGCTGAGGAGCTGTGCCTCTCAGTTTCTCTGTTTGGCCATTGTTGACAATAACAATTTTCCCCCAGAGATCTTGGACTAGACTCTCAAACTCCAGTCTTGGCCAGCTGAAATGGAGTAACATGACATTCAGTTCACTCAAGAACTTCTGTCTTTGCTGCTCTCACTCAAGTAGAACATTTGTTCTGCAAAGATAGTAGGAAAGTTTGTGTAGCAGCTAGCAACAGAAATGCCCTTATAGATTTCCTCTAGGCATATCCAGCTAAGCAGGATGACATATGCAGCATGAAATGTCTGGTTCAAATTGGGTCCTCAGTCTAAACTCACCTGTCAAACTCTCAATATAGAAGCATAGTGAAAATTTACTCAGCTAATGAGTAAATATGTCAGAAAAAGATGAACAACTCTAGCTCTCAGTGGCTTCAGTTGAAGTGGACCTCCTCCCTCCTGCTGAAAGCAAGACATTTCAGTAGCTGGGTTGTATAACTTGCTGCAGCTAACCTTGAAAATTTCTCCTTGCATATTCCTTAATTAAAGGCTTTTTTTCTTTTTCATTTTTAGGCTTTTAAAATTTATTTATTTATTTTAAATGGAACTGTGATTATACAAATCAATCTTAGAGTAGAGCATTCTTTTGCAGTCCTGTTTGGCTATTTTTTAGTTTTAGCACTTAGAGAAGTATATTTTACAGCATAAATTATGCCTTATAAGGAGACATTTCTTCCTGTGTTTTGGTCAGTGTTCAAAATAATTAACTCCTAGTGCAGGCCAAACATCTGAGCCGAAGCAGTGCATTACTGCACTTCAGCTGAAACATTATTGGAAAAGCTGTAAGAACACAGTAAGGTAAAATCTTATAAAATCTGACTTTATTTGAACCTTCATTATCTTGAAACATAACACTTTCTTATCAATTTCAGAACTGATATAGGCACTATTAAAATAATCAGAATAATGTTTTCCATAGCTTCATTAAGAAAAATATATGGTAGACAGAGATTGTTCCAGTACTCAATATGGCAGCTATATTAAGATTACATAATCAAAGAATTTAATTTATATTATTTTGATGATAAGTCTTCCCTGAGACTATGTAGCTTTTCAGTAAAAGTCTCCCAAAACTATTTCCTGAGGCTAATTGGTCGAAAGTTTTTACCCTGTGTTCCAGTGAAAGCAAGCCAATCATTAAGATAAAGTTATTTTAGTCATTTAAGGGGTTGTCATTACAGTATCTATATTTAGATTGGATTAAAATGGAAAGATTGGTGCTCTATTTACAAGCCTGAAGACTATCAATATTCTTGTCAGAAATAATTTGTTGTTAATAAGACCAATATTTAAATGTTTTCATTTCAAGGCTACTTCTCCTGAAGAACACCTGAATTTTTTTTGTCTTTTTTTGAGGGACTTAAAGACATTTCTTTTACTAAAAATTCCTTATTTTGTCAGTAGTTTTTTTTTCTCTCAGTATAAATGTGACTGTTGTATTTATATGTATTGTGAGATATGTAACTTTAATAGAAAAGCAAATAATATGTCAATTTATGATAAAACTTCACTCTAACACACATTTTGGGCTTTATTATGGTACAGATTACAGTGTTGTAAATCAGGAGACTTTTCTCTGACTTCCATAGTTTTGCCTTAGTATGAAACTAGTATATAAGATCAGTCTGAATCAACCTGTCTTTCAGTTTAGCTATTTTGGACTAAAAAAGGCTCGTACCAAAGCACAAATTGCCCCTTCCTAGGAAGGACTTTTCTTAAATATCTTAAATGTGAAATGTCATTAGTTTCATGCTCAAGAAAGGATGGACTGACAAACCACCTCCTTCTAAGAAAAGATCTCTTGTACCAAAATGATAAGAGATTTGAAATTACATTGGAGAGTTTTGGGAATACTTGCAAGTAATGCTATGCTAACTTAATCTGACAGTGTTGGAGTCTTTGTGGAATTTAGTGATAACAGCTTGAATCCATTTAAATCCAATGATTTTTGGCACAACATGCTGCCGTTGGTTTCTTATAAATCCTCTTTCTGCACCTTTCAAAGTGTAGATAATATTTTTTTTAGTTTTACATCCACCTCCTCTTTCTTCCAGATTGCTGTCAAAATGAGTGAAACACCTTCAAGCAGTTACTCGGTGAATCATCCAAACTCCTCTGAGAGTGAGCAGAGTTTATCCACGCGACATGTCAATGTTACTGAACCTGTGGTGGCAAAACGGATTTGTTTCTACAAAAGTGGAGATCCTCAGTTTAATGGAATCAAAATGGTTGTTAACAGCAGGTCTTACAAGACTTTTGATGCTTTGCTGGATAGTTTATCCAAACGTGTCCCGCTACCTTTTGGAGTAAGGAATATTAGTACACCAAGGGGGAGACACAGCATCACCAATCTGGAGGATCTGGAAGATGGAAAATCCTATATTTGCTCCCATCAGAGGAGAATGAAGCCCATCAACCTGGAACAGGCCAGCAGAAAGCCGCTGCCCTGGCAGATCAGCAGGCCTGTCAGTGCTCGTCGTCGAGCTGTGCAGTTGGCAAGGCAGAATGAAGATGGGTTTGGCCATCGAGAAAGCAGGATAACAACTCCCAAAAAGATGCTTGTTTTCAAAAACGGGGATGTAAGACTTAGGCGCACCATAGTTCTGGGAAAGAAAAATACGCAAACATTTGAGGCCTTACTGGACTATATGAGTGAGTTAATGCAGTATCCAGTCGCAAAACTCTATACCACTGATGGTAGAAAGGTGAGAATATGGATGAGTACTGACTTTTTTTTGTGATTTCTTCTAGGTTATTTTAGATTAAAAAAAAAATGTATCCACTATAACCTTGAAACATGGTCATGATGCATTATCACATGTGCTAAATTTCATTTGTTTACTTTCTATTCTTTTTCCCCTTTCAGAAGGTCTACTAGCTTGGAGGAAATATACTGGAATCTTGGGAACAGAGAGAAGCTAGTGAGAACACATACACATTTCATTTTAAGCAAAAAGAAAAAACACTCTCTTACTCAGGCCTCTTTCAGGAATGCTCCCAATTCTATACTTTTATCCATTTATACAAAACTTTCCTTTATTCTTAAAGCTGTCTATCTGGGATTTTTAATATTTTAGAACATGATAAGTAGCATCTAATGCCCACATGTATTTTTATCATTGCACAAATGCAGTGGTTTGCCATTAATGACTTGGAACTCTGACACCTGATTGCCTATAATAGTTTTCAAACCATGGACCAGGTTCTATACCACTAAACTCAGATGGTGCAGCACTAATAATTCATTAGTGTTTGTAGAATTTTATCTCAGTGTTTTTTCTGTCTGTTGTTTAACCACAGAAAAACACTTATGGTTACACTTAGCAGGTATCTAGAAAGAGAATTCTGTGCAGAACTCAAAGAGTTCGAAAGAAATCTGCTATTTACCCTTCACTTGCTGAAATTGTGTATTAGGTTGGGAAACTATCCACATTACTTACAAAATAGTGAAGTAGAGTTTGTAAGCATTAATTTGCAATGTATTTTGGAACATACATTCAAAACTGTCGGACAAGGCCCTGAGCAACTTGATCCAGTCAGATCTGCTTTGAGTACAGGGTTAGACTACATGACCTCCAGAGGCCTTTTCCAACATATAATGCTCTGTGATGGTGTCCTATTCCTTTGTGGAAGTACTAGTCAACTGCTTGTGCTGTATTCTGAATTTTTCCTCCAAGTATGTCTTCATATGTATACCTACGTCCAAATGCATATTCATATTTCATGACTATGAACGGTCACTGTGCAACAATGAAGCAAAATTACATGTGTAAACACTTAGATTTTAAGAAAATTTTGATATGGATCCAAATTGCTTCTTGAAGTAATTATCCAATATATTTATATAACAAGATATATCCTCACAGAAGTAGGAATTGCCATATAGGAATTGAAAAATTAATTCTGTGCTGTGATACATATTTAATAGTCTGCTGCAAATGAATGTAGAGACTTAGAAGTGAAGATATTAAAGCTTGAAAGGGATAAATCTCTTACATTATTTTTTGGTGGCTACAAAGGCAGAGAATTTAATGTTACTTTTTTTTCCAGGTTCCTAATCTTCAGGCCCTGATATTGTGCTCTGGAGCTGTAGTTGCAGCAGGGAGAGAGCCTTTTAAACCAAGTAATTATGAATCTCTTGGGTATTTGCGGCCTGCTAAATTGCTTGGAATTGGAAATCGTGTGTACCCAAAAGCAAATGCCAAATCAGAAAGTGAAAAGAGTAAGTTCTTTGAATTCATTTGTATTTTATTAATTTGTTTATCTCTCTCAGCATAAGACATAAACAGTGACAATCTTACTAGGATCAAGGATATTCAGAAAGGCCAGCTGAAACTGCTTATATCTGCTGTGACTCCTCTATAAGCTTATGAAAGATCAAAGTGTTAATTTTCTTTTTTAAATGCAAGTTTCTGGTAAGTACTTAGCTAGTATGCATATTTTGTTTCTGACAGACTTCAAACATGGATGAAAATCTATGAGTATATTTCATTTTAATTCACTTGATTGCCATTGTTATTCATTTTTTTTGTGTGTGTGTGTCAGAATTCATAACAAGAGTGGTAAAAGTAAAACCACAGGCTACTTCAGGCTCTCACTGAATTGCTAGGGCAAAAGTTTTGTTCAGTTTTCAGAACTTAAAAAGTGGAGGTTTGGCTTGTCATGACTTACTCTTCTTCTCTTGTTGCATGCTCCACATAAATAGCAAAACTAGCATAGCATCCCTACATTCACAAATTCATCATGTTTTTGAAGCTGCTTTTGCCTAAACAGAGTGTTGTCCATTCCTATATCCTCATGGCTGCCATATATATGTATATGGAATACGTTTGGGAAAAGATACACAGATATGTACTTTCTCTTTGATTACTTCATGGAGTTCCTCGACTGATAAGGTCAGGAAGAGTGGGAAGTGGCAAGTGGATGATCCAGAACATGAGGAGCTCTTGGAGAGAAGCCAGGCAAGATGAATAGCCTGTGGTCAAGTGAAATTAAATACTGCAGTACCAGAGCTTTAGGTCCTGTGGGAATTCCTGACATTAGAGCATCCTGTAGGGCTGAGGTACTACCTGCAGGAACTTCCTTAATCTAGAGGTACTCTTGCTACAGCTTTGTGCTGTACTGGAGAACCCAGGGAGCACTGTAATTGTTACTGTACTGGGACTTTCCACAGTAACCCTGACAGTGTTGTGAAGCATATTAATATGTAAGACATTTGATTTTCATTTGCTTGAGGGAGTTCCATTCACATTCCTTGCACTTTAACTCCCCACCAAGCTATTAATATAAAGGTTTTTCAGCCTTCATGTACTTTGACTTGCACAGCTTAAGACCTGCTTGCAGAGCATAAAGTAATGAGTCAAGAGACACTAAATAAGAACATTGTGAGAATGAAAGTTCTTCAGAAACAAAAATCCTACCCAGATTTTTTTTTTTTGAGAGAGAGACTGAGCTTTGCAATTGTAGAAAACCTGAGTTGCTGTATCTCCTGCTTCTAATTCTTAATTAATAGCAATCACAGAAGGAGGGAGGAAAAAATAACCCTCTTTTTGTCTTTAACCTGAGAATTTCAAAAATAGCAGGTGTAGGAGAGATCATTGGTGATATGAAAGCATGGAAAATCAAATTTCAGCATCTTTGTTCTAATTCCATTTCCTGAGACGGAGAAGGTGAGATTTTTACTTTGGGAAGCAGAAGTTCTGGTCTGTGTAAGAAGAGTTAGTACAAACTTTTGTTTCTTATTCAGTTCATGGTAAGGCATATGCTTGAGAAACTTGCAAGGCCATTTGCCTGAAGTTATAGACATGTTTCTGTAACAGTAATATATCACTGTAAAAATCTTGACGTGAGTCTTGACTTAAAAAACCAAACAAAATTAATTCAAGAAATGTAGATAGGTTAATACGTGTTAAAATGCTTTTTGCAAGTGAAACCTATCTATGAAATGGTGGATCATATGTATTTAGATATAAGTGGCAGTTGTTCATACCTTTGTGTGGGTGTACCTGCACTGTTTCCCTTGCACATGGAGATGACCTTGGAAGACAGCAAAACTTTATTCTTATCTCATGTTCTTTTAGCTCCCAACTTGTCAGTGACAACTATGAGAGAGAGATGAAATATTTCTTTTTTAAAAAGACCCAAGTTATGGCAGAGTAATCAAAACATATTGTCACAATATATATTGTGTATGTTAACACATTTTGGGCCACATTCAAAAATCACTGAAGTATAGAAGTATTCTCATTGGCTTTGCTGAGCTTTGCACCATTGTCTGTAGTATAGATACATAAATGTGTTTCAGAATGTCATCTTTTAAGTTCAGATTTCACAAGGAGTTCAAAAACTTCAATATTTACTTCTTTATAGAAGGTCAGTCCAGAGGATTGGATACGAACCCTTTCCTCACATGTCAGTGATATTACGAACAGTAGTTACTCATGTACTCTATATTGTTAAATTAAGCCCAGAGACATATATATTCACCTTGACTAACATGTTTTAGTCATGACTTTAAGAACTAATAGGAAATTATATATTAATGATCGCTAAAGCATGAAGAGGAAGTAAAGCTGGTAGCTTGGAGCCCCAACAAGTGACTGCTTATGAATCTCCTGAAAAGCTCAAGGCAATCTCAGCTCTCAACAAAGTATAAAATGAGATTATCTAGTACTTTTTTAGGCTTTGGAGCTTCAAATAAGACTATAGTTCTGGCACTAGAAAGAAGTTATTGTAAAATAAAATTAAGTGGACAAGTATTTAAATGCTGAATTCTTTATTAAGACTTTCTTATATTTCTTTCTCTGAAAACTTCATAGATTAATAGCAAGATTACCCATAGGTTTTTTTCTATACTTTCTAATGCAAAATAAATAAAAAATCAAAGTGTGTAAAATAACACACTTCATTAGCATCTTTAATACTAATTTTTCTCCTTTCTTCTTTTCTCTTCCTTTGTTGCCTGTCTGCTGTCTCATCATCTGGATCCTTATCCATGGTTTTTGTCTGCTCTGCTTTCTATCTACTGAATGAATCTGTGTTCTTTCAATGTAATTATTGGTAGTGAGAGCTGAAATGGACTCTAGTTCAAGATCTCAGATATTCTCAGTTTCTTCTGATAAAGGATCCAGCAATGATAACAACTCAGAATCTTCCTATGTTCTTGACAGCCATAATGGGATAGAAGGAAATCAGTCAGTTATTGGTGAAGACTTACCTGTGGCACAGTATCAAGATGACATCGAGAAATCTGTTCACGTTAATCAAGATGGCAGCGTCACAGTGGAAATGAAAGTTCGATTCAAAATTAAAGAGGAAGAAACCATTAAGTGGACAACCACTGTAAGTCGTGCTGGCCTTTCTGCTGACAAAAATATCTCCATTTGCAATTCTTCTGCAATGAACGTGGAAGACCACTCATCCAATGTAAATACACCAGACTGTATAAATCCAAAAGATGCTCCATTTTTGATGAGCTACAATAAAGAAGAGGAAGACTCCTTACAGCAATCCAACGAGGAAGCGCCAGACAAAGAATCAGAATCTGATTTGAAAACTGCTGATGGTAACATGTCTGAGAAGAACAATTCTGCGGATTTAGATGTAGGCAATGTACCTGAGGAAAATATCAAGCCTCGCTTTTATAGGCCTCCCACCCCTGGGCCAAGGCGTGTTAGACAAAAGAAAGCAGTAGTTGAAAGTGTCACCTTGGTATCTGAGAAAGAGGTCCAAGAGAAGACAATAGAACAGTTTTCCTACAGTGAGGAAATAGAGAATGGAGGAAAAACATCTGAGTATTGCATGGTAGCTCATTCAAGCAGAAAAAAATCAAGTGTCAGTAATCCAAAGTTTAATGAGATGAGTGACAATGGTTTATTAAATCTTTCTTCAGAAAATATAAAAGAAGAAATGCATTTTAAAGTAAGCCACAAAAGTAGTGAGTTAATAGAAACCACAAATAGGAAGACATTAGAAGTGCCTGATGAGGATGAATTGGTACAGAATATATTGGAGAAATCAGTTGTGGGACAAGGTGCATATAGTAGTTTTGTATCAACCTCCAAAGCTAACATCAGTGGTTTCATGCCATCATCAAAAGCTTACCAGACAGCTAGGCCAGGTACAGCAGATCACATCCATAAGTCATGTGATATTAAGCAAATAAAAAGATCAGTGAGTTCTTTCATTACGTATTCAGAATTATGTCAGTCAAAAGAAGAATTAAAATGCCTAGCTGCTGATTTAGTAGCTATTTCTCAAAATTCAGTGCATTCAGCCTGTGCTGGACATAGTCAGATGAAAACAATGGCACCTCCATGTACTAAGAGTCCTACTGAGGATGTAAATCCAACAACTGGATTCTTTTCTACTGTTACTGAAAGTGAGAATCAAATCTGTTCCACGACTGAATCTCTGATAACACTCATTGAGAACAGCCAATCTGCATCATCGCTCACCAAAAAGAAGAAGAAGAAAAGAAACTCACCTAGCTTGCAAGAGCAGGGTACATATGAAAATCAAAAGCATCAAGAAATTTCAGGTGTAATTACAAGTGAAGGATTGCCTATCACACAGGATTCCACAACAGAGACTATGGATAAATATTCTGAAATGCCTCAGAAAAAAGGATCTGAATATTTTGCAAAAAACGGTGATGAGTCTGCAAATTCAGACAAAAACTTTTATCCTGAAGATGAGCTCTTTCACCAGGATTCAGTGGAACAAAATGGATCATCATCATCTAATAAGAAAAAAAGAAGTAACAACAAGAAGTTAGCCAAGGTAAAATTGAAGTCAGGCAAAAAAAGTAGTATTATTTCATCTGCAAAGAGTGAAGATGGTCTAATGACAGCGGAGTCAAACAATGAATCCGAGCACAGTCAGGATACACTTAGTACTGAGAAAGAAGGTGCACATTTTATAACCAGTTCTTTCAAACAGACACCTAACTCATCAGTGACTTCAAAGCCATTTTCAGAAGTGCCAAAAGATCTTAGCTTTGAAAAAGAAAAGGAAAAGAAGAATTCGGAACATTTGCTATCAAAGAAAGAGAAGAAGCAAAAGGCAATGAAGAAAAATCTAGGTAAAGGTGTAAATAAGATAAATATGTCAGAGAGTGCCATTACACTGGCGGCTGTAAACCAGGAGGGTTTTCAAGAGGAGGCTGTTGAACATTCATGTGAAAACTATGTCCAAACTTGGCTGAGAAATTCGTTATCAAATTCTGTCTTACCCCCTATAAAGAAAAAAGAAATGTCTGTAGCAAATAGCAATGCCTGTTCTTTTCCTAAAGAAAATACTGATGCTTCTATAGAAAAAGAAGTAAGA
This sequence comes from Illadopsis cleaveri, assembly GCA_013399915.1. Classification (NCBI taxonomy): domain Eukaryota; kingdom Metazoa; phylum Chordata; class Aves; order Passeriformes; family Timaliidae; genus Illadopsis; species Illadopsis cleaveri. The sequence continues at coordinate 67,311 of VXBB01015062.1, forward strand.
TTAATCACAAATAATGTGGATGAAACTGGAAAAAAACATCTACTTGAAGATAATCTAACAAAAAAACCATTAAAACCTATTGGTAAATTGGGAATTTCAGAAGACTCCGGCAAAGATTCAGATGAAAGACAAACTGACTCTTTGGTTCATTCTAATACATCCATAGTAGAAGAAGGCAAGTATTCACTGAAGTCGGAATTCCGTCAGGATAGTAAGCTACATTTGTTTCATGAAGCACAAGACAATGATAAAAAGGTAGCACAAGTTGACATTCAAGTTACCAACCTATGTCAAAGAGAAAGATCTGAAGCTGCTGTTCAAGCTGATTGCACAATTGTTAGTGAGAAAATTGGAATTGAAGTTCAGAATAATTGCATGTCTAGCGTGTTGCTCCATGAACTACAATCAACTTTGCTTGGTCTGCAGAAAGGACATAGTGGATGCCTTGGAAAATCATGCAGCTTTTCGGATCTTTCTCCTGCAGCTTTTGGTTCTTGCTCCAATGCCCTCCTAGCTTGGCTACTTTTACTGAATCTGAGAGAGAGTTTGATTGGGACAATCACAGATGATATGCAAAAAAATGCCTGTAGCTGCTCTGAAATATTTACACAGTTAAAATGTCTGAAACAAACTGCAGCTATAGAACAAGCTGATGAGCTGAAGGCTATCTTCTCACATCTCCAACAATCAACAGAAAATAAGCTATTACAATTTAGGAAAGAACTTGAAAAGCAGGACTCCACACATGAGAATATGCCCATATCTGAAATTCCCAATGATACACATTTGCATGAACATGAAGAATCAGTTGAGTCTTGTATTGCAATGGACAGTGTCAATCCTGAAGAAGCTCTAAAATTAACTGGGGAATCAGAAAGCTGTTTTGATATAGAGAGGGATCTTTGTAAAGAAACAGAGACTTTAGACATGACTGCTCCCAAAACACAACCAGATGGTCAATATGCCAATACTAATTCAAATACATGTAGCCTTTCATCAGCCCTAGAGGCATCAGAAAGAAATGAAGAAATGCCTGATAGCCTATATGAAAAAACTCAAGATACATCATTCATTAATGAAGAGTCAGAATCTTCAGTAGAACCTAACTCCACAGTTCATAGTGTAACTTCTAATGATAACAATTGTATTTTAGATCAGGATACTTCTGAGTTAGAAGGTGAAAAAGGCATAGTTACTACTGATAAAAGTGAAGATGAGGAAGTTGATCCAAAGTCAGCAGATATTGATAAAACCCCAAAAAACCAACTTACACTAGATGCTGAAACCTCTGTAGAATATAATAATGAGGATTCTTCTGTACAGGGTGACAAGGAAGATGCAGAAATATCTGAGGAAACCTCTGAGAGGTTATCTACAGTCTCTCCATTATCATTTCGTTACGAATCAAAGCAAATTACAGAATGTGACGTGACCGAAGGAGAACAGATATTGCAAGCAGAAGAACTGGAGAATAAAATGTGTTCTGACACCTCTCAATTAAAAAAATGCTTTAAAAGTCCTGCTACTTCAGACTGGTCAGATTACAGACCAGATACTGAAGAGAGTGATTATAACTTTAGAGCATCCAGTGACTTGACCAATGAAAGTGGGGAGGAAGCACTTGAAAAACATTATAATACTGGCTATGTAAAGAGAACTATTGAAAGACTCTATGGCAAGACAGAGGCCTCATTTAAGCCTGATTTTCACAAAAGATCTCCTTGTATGTCGAAAGTATTTCATGTGGATAATGAAGGATTCCACTCTGCAGTGGGGGAAAAAATAATTTATTTTTCTCAAGAATCTATGTCTTGTTCTGGAGAGAAATTGTTGCATTCTTCACTACCATCACAAGAATATCCAGTAAAAGTAAACAAAGATGACAGTATAATGAGAAGAGAAAATACTCCTTTACCAACACCACAATCTGCTCTTAACAGAGAAGGGACAAGCTGTACTAATGACTGTTTAGGGGAATCAACAAATCAGCCTTGTCAACCTAGCATTCAGACGAGTGAAGATGAAGGAATATTGATAGATAAAGGCAAATGGCTTCTGAAAGAAAATCATTTGATAAGGAGGTCACCACCTGAACGGACTGGAATGTATGGTAATTTGGATACAACATCAATTGAAAGCGATGAAGTTCCATACTCTCACTTTGGCAATCTGGATCACTACCCTGCCCTTGATGAGATCCCTTCTTCAGAACTTGAAGACATGGTAAAACCCCCTGAAAATTTCTGCAGCTACTTCAATATGCCTCATAATAGTGATTCAGACCCCTTTCAGGATGAGTCAAATACAAAAGGCAAACCTAGTCGCAATGGTAAGATTCTTCCTACACCAAACCACAACAAGACCAATCCAACACCCATGGTAGGTTCTACTTCCACACAGGCTGACACCAATTTTCCAGCTTTCTCATCTGTAGAATTTAGATTGCCTGATAACAAGGTGCATCCATTGGAAAAGCCTTCAAATGCGGTACCCATACAGTCTCAACCAACTAATGTTAGTAATGTTGATAGAAGTGCTGTTCATGAAGAAGATTCTCTGGATAGACTCCATGCCATATGTGGTCAACACTGTCCAATACTTATGGTGACAGTGATACCAATCAATGAGGAACAAAGAGGATATGCCTACCAAAAGGCATCTGATATTGAGAATCAGCTGGGTCAACATTTGTTGGCCAAAAAGAGCAAACATTTAGAATGGTCAGGTCAAGACAAAAATAACCATGTGACTTTGAAGAATAACTCGATCAATAAGATTGCCAGTAATATCTTTAATAGAGTTTATGCTGATAACACCTTAGATTTTTTTAGTAACTGTGGAATACTTGCATCCTCAACTTTGAAAGACACAAATATTTTAGGGGAGTTACATATTACAGAGGATATGAATGTAAACCCCATGGAAGCCAGAAATTGTCAGAATAGTGTATCCAAACACACACCCAGTGATCTTGTCACAGGCACAAATACTGAGCTACCCAATGGAAAGACAAAAATATGTCAAACCTTAAGAATAAATTTAATTTATATTGTTGGAGAAAAATTTTCTCCTATGTTGGCAGATCCAGCAGAAACCTGTCATTCTGAAACATTTCTGAAGTGTGACACTTCCTTAAATAGCATTGAACATAAAGCCTCTGAAAATCTGAAAAACAAAAATGCCTTTCCTACAGAAGAAGACGACAAAGAAGAAGTAGTTTGCTCTTCTACAATGAACAGTGGAAAAAAGAAAGATAAGAATGACTTGTAATAAAGGTCTTGGAATTTCCATCACATTAGATTAGTGAAAACATCTTCAGAAACAAAAAATCACATAATAAACTGCTGAACGGTGCAACCAATAAAACTCCCAGTGTGAATAACTAGATAAAAATAAGTCACAATTGTATATCAGTGCTGAAATACAAATATTGATTAAATTTTTATGGGATCCACCATATGAAGAAAAGTTGTTATACTAAGGCAATGATTTCTTGGCTAGGAAACAGTTTTTCTCTGAAATATTATCTGTTAAGAGGTAGTTGTATACCAATCATCTAATTTTAGAGAAATGATGGCTGCTTGTTTCAACAGAGAACTGAAATTTGAAATACCTGCCCAAACTTTAAGATAAGATTTTTATATTCCATGACATTTGAGAAGGAACTTGAAAACTGGCTTTCAGTAGAAATGCTTTTCCCAGAAGAAAATCAACTGAAATATTTAATTTGAAATGAAAAGTAGGAAATACTATTCAAATGCTGTAATACAATAATGAGTAGGAAACAGAAGTCATGTTAATTTTATATAGATGTACATTATAAAATTGCTCTTCGAGATTTTAAAGGCCAGCTACAGAACATCTATGTGAGTAAAGAGATTTTTCCATGTAGACATCAAATGAAGTTGGCCTCTTTAACTCAGAGACACTAGAAAAGGGACATATTTAGGAACTGAGAATGGGGGCTGTTTGTCCATGGAATTCCTGACTGCTCTTGCCATATTTCCTTCTGAGGCAGCATCAGTTACTCTTAAAATTGTTCTACATACACTGAAAGTTTTATTTGTGTGTTCTAACTTAACCTCTGTCTGTACTTTAGAGATTGTATTTATGTTTTTGTTTTGTTTTGGTGTGGGGTTTTTTTTGTTTGTTTTGGGGTTTTTTTGTTTGTTTTTTTTTGTAAATATGTTGTCTTTTGAGAATTCAAGGCATATGCAATATGTTTCAGGATCTTTCAATCTCTTGTTAGAGTTATTTTGGATACCTGTTTACAGCATTTTTTAAATTCTACATGTATATAGCAGGCACCTATATATGGTTTACAATTTTCAGTAAATCATGTAACACATGAAATTGGAAAATATTTAATGTATATTGTGATTAGGGAGAGTGTTTAAGTTTTTTTGGTTAGATTTTAATTCCTAATACTGCACAGTACCTCTCTTCAATGTCAATGAAGTCAGAGATATACCTGAAAAAAGAAGGTGCCACTTTTCAAGTAGAGAATGAGAATTTGGCCATTCTGTACTCTTGAAGACTGTGTCTTGGATAACTAGCATGTACATGCTGTGATAAGCCCTGGGTCATGATCCTATGACTATCCAGATTGGGGACATAATAAAAGGCTGACGCAAATTCCTCTTGGCCCAGAGGCTTTGACTGTGTCTCTGTGGGACAGAAGGCACGTGGATGGGAAGTAAAAGTTGGATGTGAAGCAAAAGGGGTTTGTAGCACAGGTAGGAAACCTGGAAGCACTCCTCAGTTTTTTTAGAAGTCCTGTGGCTGATCTATTTCCCTCTAAATAAATGTTATATTTCTATTGTTTGAAGTGGTGTATTCTATTTAATAAACTAATATTATAACTCTAAAGCAAGATGCACTAATATCTTTCATGCTCAATAGCTGTGTGTTATTTCCTATGCTGCCCTTGTTTCTGATGTTCTATTTCCACTTCTTTTGGTGTCCTCCTTCACATGTTTTAGAACTACGCCAAGTAAAAAGTCTCAATTGTATTTTTTCATTGCTTTACATGTTGATACAGAAATGAAGCCTTTGTTTGAAAAGCGCAACTCAAAATTACTAGAATCCATCTGAATGTCATATAGCATTCTGTGCTGTAAATGTCTAAATTGTAGGCAAATTAACAGCTATATATGTCTCCACCACTCAAAGCCTTTCTGCTGGATTCACAGCACTCTGTGTTACATTCACAACACCTCAGTGTTTCCAGATCAAGGTTCAGGAACCTTTAATCAGATCCTTATTACTGAGTTACTGAGAGTTGCTGAACAAACTAAGCACTTAAAACATGAGGTGTGATGTACTCCCTCAGGTTACAATTAGCAGACACCACAGCAAGTGGTGAAATGAATATTAACTGAAAGATTTGGTTTTAAATTCTGTGTGTTAACTGAAAGAGAAGGAATAAAATGGCCACCTCAGAGCAGGACAAAAGGTTGACAGTGAGAGGTACCATACTGTCATAGGGTTTATATACTCATTAGTGATACGTGGAATTATTTAGGTTAGAAAAGATCTCAGAGTACAACCATTAACCCAGAATTGCAAAGTGCACAGTTAAACCATGTCCCCAGGTGCCCTATCTACACATCTTTTAGATACCTTCAGGGTTGGTGACTCAACCACTTCCCTGGACAGCCTCCAATGCTTGACAACCCTTTCAGTGAAGTAATTTTTCCTATCATCCAGTATGAAATCCAATCTAAACCCTCCCTGGTGCAACTTGAAGCAAAGTTAGAGAATATCAGGCATCTGAGATGCACAGATAAAATAAAATTGTTTTCATAGTTAAGATTGGAGACGGCTGAAGAGAGAAACTCACAACGCTAGAGCAACCTCATGTCTCACTACATACTGATTGACAGAGGCAAAAACATCATGAGGTGTTTGAGCTACTTTATATGGATAGAAAAACATTCAGCAAGCATTCTGGGTTTTATAGAGAGTATGCCATACATCTGGAAGAAATTCAGTTTTTGTCTTACCATAATTTAAAAAGAAACAGCCAACATAACATATAGGAACTCTCAGTTTATATAGTTCAGCCGCTTGCTAGAGGGAAACTACACAATTAGGTAAGTAATTCCATTTAATTACTAAATCTCATTTTAAATATTTTTCTCTGTAGTCATTGAAGCTTCCACCAGATAGATGTTCTAGAGCTTGAGTCCTGCTTTTGTTGTCTGTCTTGAATATTTTCTAGTTTCCATCCTCAGCCTACTCATGGTTAGTTTATATACATGTGTCCCAAAGCCATCACTGTAATTTGCTTAGAAAAGTCTTTTTCCTCCTTGGTATCTACCAATAAAATCAGACATTTTCTCAGCTTTTTCTCCAACATAAATATTTTCTCCATTTCCTCTAATCATCATGGCTGTAGTTTCTAAAATACACCAGGTATATATCTCTCAATTTTAAGGATGTCAGAGGAAAAGAAGACATTTGTTCAATGTATCACTATTAAACAAGTACATTGACTTTCATAGCACTAATGTTATCAAATATCTTTAATCTAATCACAACGTTGATCCACTGTAAGAGTTATGGGGAATAGTTAATACAATTTTCTGACCTTGTGTCACAGATTAGCCCCAGTCAGAACAAAGCCCCACTCAGCTACTTGTTTGCTTCCCCCACCAGTGGGACGGGAGAGAATGAAAGAGAGAAGGCTCATGGGTTGAGATAAAGTTTAATAGATAAAGCAAAAGGTGCATACACAAGCAAAGCAAAACAAGGAATTCAATCATCAGCTAATTTCAGCTGTGGGAAAAGCAGATTACAGCAACTTTTGAGGAAGCTCACAGTGCTCTGTTGATAGTAAATAGTAAATATTGATAGTATTTCTGCCAGTTTCTTCTCTTTCTCACAGTTGTTATTTTTCACTTATACTTTCAGTTTAGTATGTTCCAGCTATGACAATTCTGGAATTGATCAAATTTAACTTGTTGATAAGAGTATCCACCAGTGATACCATTTCCCTTAATCCCATGCTCTTGGTACTTGGTTTCCACTGAATGAATGATTTGGGTTGGAAGGGGCCTTAAGACCCACCTAGTTCCAGCCACCCTGCAGTGGTCAGGGACACCTTCCACTTAGACCAGGTCACTCAGAGCTCCATCCAGCCTGGTCTTGGGCACTTCCAGAGATGAGGCATCCACAACTTCTCTGGTCAACATATTCCAGTGCCCCATCACCCTCACAATGAAGAATTTTTCCCTAATGTCTAATCTAAACCTGTTTTCTTTAAGTTTGAAGGCATTGTTCCTTTTCCTGTGACTACACACACTTGTACATACTCTCTCTCCATCTTTCCTATAGGCTCCCTTCAGTTACTGGAAGACCATCCCAAAGCATTTTCTTTTCCAGGCTGAATAAACCTGATTCTCTCAGCCTTTCCTCCTAGCAGAGATTCTTCATCCCTCTGATCAGCTTGCTGGCCCCCTCTGGATTTTCTTCAATAGATCAAAGTCCTTCCTGTGCTGGTAAAACTTCAGTGGATTCTAAAAAAGCTGCTACATCTGTGTACCTGATCACACCTTTGCAGTGATACAAATCCTTTCTTAAACAGCTCTTTTTCAGTAGAGCTTATTTGCTTTCAGAGTCCCTAATATTTAAAGTGATGAATGTCAAGGCTGTCATTACACAGCACTGCATTGAGCAGAGCTGATATATCCTAAGTAAAGAGAACCCTATATTTAATACAATATTTCAAAACTGTGTTTGAAATACAATTATGTTCATTCAAATTTGTCTTGGTCATATAGGACATTTAGAATAAAAGATATGAATTCAACCTGACATTTCGTGACATACCCAACACAGCAAACTCAGTACTTGCCTGCTGTAATTTTGTGAAACACATATTTCTATATTCATTGACACTCTATTATTTAGAATTTTGATTGCTGAAATATATTTTATTTAAGAGTCTTGAGTTTAAGTAATTCAGCAAGTCTTTTTATCTTTTGATAGGCAGGAAATGGAATGTGTCAGTCCTCACCAGTGATGTGCCATCTGCAGGAACAAGTTCAAAGGTTTATATTACATTGTATGGGGATCGTGGCAGTTCGGGTCCTATTTTTCTTGATGGAGAGAAGGGAAAATTATTTCAGAGAGGCAATGAAGATGTCTTCACAGTAAGTAATATATATTCATTGTGTTGTCCTCTTGCTTCCTGCCAGATCTCATGACATTTCAAACTCTATGTGATGAAAAGGCAGCTTTTTGTATGTTACACATATCTAGAAATGAGAAACAAGACTTAAATGTAGAGCTAAATTTAGTATCCTTTCCCACCCACTTATCCAAAGCTTATTAGATTCAATATGTTTATTGTCTGTTGTAGCAGAACTAGTGTTTTATTTGCATTGTGCCCAAGAAAATACCAACAAATATACGACTACAGATACTCGTTTAGTTTGCAAATTTGAAACAGGGCTACAATATTAAAAATTAAATGAGGAAGTGAAGAATTAGGATATGGAGTAAAATTTAAACTTTGTTAAACACCTGCTGCTTTATTGAAATAGTGGCAAATTTTATACCTGTAATAAATCTATCTGAAACTGCTTCTACTTCCAGTTATACAAACAAATTCTTCTTCAATCAGTCTTATAATGTGGTGATTTAGGTGAGCCAGACTAGGTCCTTTACCACAATCTGCATAGCTTGAGTGTGTATATAGGATTGTCAAGGGTTGTCTACAGGTGTCTGCTATAGGGCTATATGATAAACAGATGCTTCCATCAATAGTATCCAGCATAGCAAGTCCCCTTCTGAGAAAAGGTGTTTGATGGCACCATTGATGAAGAGCTCACCTTTTCCACAATTGCCCTGTAGACTTTTGGGATGTAGGAAGTGCAGTTCTTATCCCTTTTCAGCCTATGGAGTTTTTCAGAAGAATCCAGCACTCCTGATACAGATTGTGATTCTCCATCTGTGATATCAAAACAAGCCAGATTGAAAGGAGTGGGTAAAAGTAGTAGGCAGGTCTTATTGCCATCACTGAAATTAATTTCACCTACAATGACTTTTAAATGCAAAATATGGAGGACAGTCCCATTGTTGAGGTCTAGGATTCCCCTGTTAGGCAAGTGTTGATAGCACTGAATACAACTAAGGAGAGCCTACTCTGAAATGTATAGAAAGAGAAAAGGCTCTCTGAGTGCACTGTATTTGCACATAACTGTGATCTGTACTTGCTGCTCTGTCTCTTTATCATTTAAAACACTGAGTCCAGGGAAATTTGTGATACAGAGAGCTCAGTTCACACCCATCTATACAATGTCAATGAAAACATGAAAATTATTCTACAGAAGAAAACAGGAGGAGAGAAAATCAAGCCTGCATTATAACAAAATAAATTATACAGTGAGGAAGGAAGACTGATGGTGTACTTCCAGTTCCTTGAAGATAAGCTTTCTATTTCTACACTTAAGTTCATAGTAAGGTTGGTTGAATAACCTTCACACAAAGTTATTCCCTCAGTGCCCTGTTATCTGTGCTGGACATATTCATCCAGCCTGCCCAAGAGCTAATCTTTCAAATACAGCTTTTCAACTTCATTTAACAGAAATTATTTGTAAAAAGAAGCATCAAAGATGAAAAAAATTGTTTCCAAAATATTGTAAAGCAGACACTCCTAGAGGGGTAGGGAGAAACTCATAGCTATGTGGGAGGTAAAAATAATTTTGGAGCAGGTCACTAATATAGGTGCTAAACTGAGATAGGTTTTAGGGTCAAGACACTTTTGCTTTTTAGTCATACATATGGTCTCTATTCATCTCCCACTGAGGCAAATATTCAGTCAGGAATTACTACAGCAACTTCCTGAATATATTTAAATAAGATTGGCAGGCCAATGGGATTTTTGAAGGTTGTCTTTTAGAAGACGCAAACATCTAAGCATTATCTGAAGTAAAATAAGTTGGAAAGGCTTGTTTAATATTAGAATATTTAATTTCTCAAATAAAAAGTCTCACCTTACAGTTACTAAATGAATTTCTGTGCATGTCTTTTCTTTTTAACAAATGTTCTGTGTTTCATTAGTTGTGTTTCTTTTACAGGTCAATACTAAGAACATAGGACATCTCTACAAAATACGTATAGAACATACAAATGCAGGAGACACCCCTGCCTGGCTCTGTGAAGAGGTAAAAGCAGTGAGAAAGAACTTTATCTGTCCAAAAGCAGTCACTATGACAGTGGATTCAAAATATGAGTAAGAAAAAAAATCCCTGGGATTATATTAGCCTCATCAAATTCTTTCACCTTCATTTAAGGGATTACTTATAAAGGAATGTTCCTGTGTGGAATTAAAGCAGCTTATCTTATGATGTGTGGGTTAGCTGTTTGCAATTTAATATATGTTTCTTCAAAAATATGTGGCTGGGCAGCAAGGAGGACTGCTTAACTTAGCTGCTGAGTCTTCCACAGTCTTTGCATGCTACAATGTGCCTAGAGTTTGTTTGAACCCACAAAGTCATTGAACCCAGTCTAGCCAAGTCCTCCCCAAATCTGTGGCTGATGCCTTTGGGTCCCTGTGCACAGCTCCAGAGCTACATTGCAAATGTTTCTAGTTCTGTGTCTCTAACAAGAAAAAGAAAATAAGAGGTCCTTTCCCTCCTTATGTAATAAATATCTTGATGCAGGTTAAGCAAGTATAATAAAGTGAAGAGAATGAGCTAGCTGGATTTCAAGATTTGGTTGTGAAGCATGGTATATAGGTTACTGGACTGGAAATTAAAGGATCTGACTTTTATCCTAATATATGATGTGATACTGTGTGTGGCAATTATATGCTATGCATGCCTGAAATCCTTCCATCTTTGTGCCAGAGTTTCTTTTCTTTCAGTTAAGAGACTGCAGTTTATGAGGAGCTTTAGAAGCTGCTAGTAAACTCAATGTTAAAATTATATTTCATGGTATATCTAGATCTATCTAATGCAAAGTGCCCACTGAAGTCAAATATTCACTGATCAGTGCTCAAAATCTGTGGCTATTTGATGCTTGTTTTTACTTGTGCCTGTGACTCAGAAGGAAGACTGAAATCTGGGAAGTGTTAACTGTAGTTTAGGCAAGATCCTGTGAGTTCTTACCTCTAGCCAGTCCATGTCTACACTGAAATACCGTGTATTATCACTCTAAGAGGTTTCATAATAGAATTATAGGGATTATATCTCTTTCAATTCAAGTGATGATTACCTGATTATAAAACCTAGGTATCTCTTTTCCAGCTGTACTGAGTTTTGGGGACAGACATTTAAAATGAGAGACTGAGGTAGTCTGACAAAAAATAAAGAGAAAGAGAAAAATGAATAGTTATTATTATCCTTATTTCCACCTAGGATTTGTTAATTGAAATCTGCAGTAAAATTTAAAAAACACCAACACTTCCATTATTTATTATTATTTTCCGTGTGTTCCATTATTTTTTTATTTATAAATTTTAATTGTCTCTTTATGGAATCTCAGTCAATCAGATATAGTTTTTAGGGAGTGGTTCATCAGCCAGGGCCAGGTCATTCCCTTTTAGCAACTTTGGGCAAAAAGTCAAAGAAAAGCAAAAAAAAGAAATACATTCAAACCCTACAGGCAGTGTTTTTTATGGTTCAGAAAAATGGAATACAGCCACTGATCTCTAGACTTCACACTACAGACATTTAGCATCACTGTTTCTTGGGAAACTTACTTTTTTTTCAGGAAGAACTAAAATTAAAAGAGCGTGTTCTACAACAGCAGAGCTATTCTTGTAGTGAGGCACACTAGTCCTCCGTCAGTGTCCCATGGTTTCTGCGTCTGTATCTGTACTGAGATGATATCAGACCAGGAAACATCCATGAAGGTGCTGCTTTGCTATTTGCAAAGTTCCCTTTCAGGCTTCATCAGCAGATGTCAACAGGCTAACATGTGCCAGGTTTTTCAGACAAGATGAATCTTTGTGTTTAAAGTTTAATATTCAAGCAGCAAAAGAGATAAAAATGTTTCCAGTAGTTCTGAGTTTGTTCAATATTCAAATTAAGGAGATTAGATTCTGCAAAGCATAGAGTGAAACTCCAAGTAGGAGTGTCTTTCCTTCTCTCTGCTGATCCAAAATCTAGTGTAGATAGGGGTATAAATTAGCATAATCAGGGACTATTAGAACATACAGCAGCCTCTGAAGTGCTTACTAAGGAATACTTTGAAGTACAAAATAACTCAACCTCTTTTCCTCCTTCAGCTGGTGTACATATGGTCCTTTTGCTGCTACATGCTTGAAGCTGGGCATGGACGAAAACAATGTAGGGCATTGTGTAGGCCTCATTTGGTGTTGGGGCTAGCACTTTCATCGTTTACTTATTATGTCGCAAGGAGTGTTGAAGAATCAAAACCTGTCCCTTTAATTCCTGTTCTGATAAAAGTGTAAGGAATAGAGATACTAGCCTTGACAAACTTCCTAGTGAGAAGTTCCGTCTCTGGTAAGCCATGCCACCTAGTGCCAGCCCCCACAGATGTACCAGCTGGAACAATAGCTGTAGTTAGTGGGAGTGCTCCTGAGCTGACAAAAACCTGTTTCTCAGTTGCACTTGAGTTACTCTGCCCTGAGCTTTCAAATATGACTGAGTGAAAAGTCAGATTTGGGCAGTTGCATCCAGGGAGCAGAAATGCTCCAAACCCATGGTTTTGTGGTCATCCACAAAGCTCTATCTGCAGATTTCAACAGCATCCCACAGGTTTCATGTTCTGTTGTTCCATCTGGTCTGAGATCAGCAAGTTAAACTGGAATTCCTGGTGCTATTTAGGTACGGCTGCTGAACCTTTTCTCAGGGGAGCAGTTCTCTTTCCCTGCACATCGATGGCTGGACAAGGACCAGGCTGGTGGGGAAATTTCTGTGGATCTTCCTGTTTTACAGCAGGGTCAGCCTATTCTTCCAGGTAAGCACAATACCACATCAGCAAAGTCAGACCCCAGACTGATGTCGATAGAGGTGAGTTCATTGTTTTTCATCAGGGCCTCTATTACTTTTTGGCTGCCACAACACTTTTTCTGATTTGTTTTTCTGTTGTTACTATGCATACTCAGGTAAAAAGTTAAAAAGCATTGAAAAAGAAAAGAGAGAGCCTTTAATGCTTTGAATTTCACACATTCTTTAAGTAGATTCCTTGTTTGGTAAGATTTTCAATGCTTGTGTTTGGTTTAAAATAAAGGTAATAGTAAAGACATGTCAGACATGTAACCACCATGAAGCCAGCATATGAGTCAGATCACAAATTCTGTTTTCAATAACTGAGGATAGCTCCAGTGTTACTATTGTAGCTGCTGTTTCAGTCTCTTTCTGGTAAGTGGTTCAGACTTCCAGATTACTTTCCATTTTTGGATGTCGAATAAAACTTTCAGAATAAATATTTCAAGAGGCTATAAGTGTTGAAAGCTCTATTATTCACAGAGAGACTGTATTGTAATTCTAAAGATGAATGATTCCAAAGGATATGAAGATTGCTGGGTGTTGCTGTTATTGCACTGTTTTAGTGTCCTGCTCTACCACACCAATCCCTGATGTTGCTATATGGTCCCTCTGCTTGATCAATGGAAAGGGAGTGGAAAGTCTGTACTTATTCTTCCCTTCTCTCCAATTGGCATTGTCCTTTTCTGGAAAATTTCTAAGAAAATTACAAGGACTTAGCAAGATCAGTGTGTCCTGGGAGACAGTGTGGGTGAAGGGGTAAGAAGGCAGATTCCCATACTATTGGGGGAGGAAAAATTGCTAGAGGCGGAAACGCCATAACGCCACTGGTATTACTTGTGCTAGGGCTTCACTAGAGCAAGATCCACCTGGGACGTGTCCTCTTTTCTTCCCCACAAAAATCATATCAGCTGCAGAGGACAAAATTAATGGGATGAGAGAAACTTCCATTCTAAATCTCTAAAAACTATGGAACACCTTTTCCAGAATGTTTAACACTTTATCAGTGCTTTATGGTCCCTTGTGTTGATCTTGCAAAATTGAAATTGTAACAGGTATTTATTTCAGTGGTAACAGATATTGTGCATGCAGGCTAGAGGAAGAGGATATATACAAATAAAATCGAGTGGCAGAAGTCCAGAAAAGGGCCCATGGATGTGGGAAAACATACCTTGGGACAGTTACTCTTGTAATAAAGAGATGGGTGGCCTGGAGTTATATTTATGCTTCTCTGTGATGACTGAGCTCTGAGATTAAGAACCTGACAAGAAGATCAGGAAAAAACCCCAGGTTTGTGCCTCAAAAGTATGTTTTAAGAGAAAAAAAATAATGGGAGAGATTTCCCCCAGTCCTTAGCAGCTGTCAATGGCTCATAAAATGTTCTGGAAAGAGGCCTGTCCACATTAACCACAACTATTTTTGGTCTTGGGTGGTCATGATCTTCATGACATGAGAAGCCTCAGAGGCACTCAGCCTCCTTCCTCACAGGTTTGGTCTCTTTGGCCAGGAGACTAATATTGTTTGTATAGGGAGACATACAAACACACTGCTGTAAAAGTCAAGCGCATCCTCGCCCCTTTGAATAAATGCTAATTAATGATAATTGACATATTATATTGAATGTGCTCTATTCCCCTATTTGCAGTATCTGTTCTTCCCCAAATGTGCTCTTGTTTAAATATTCTGAGATGGAGATCTCAACAACCTCTGTTGCTTAGCACATGGTGCTAATAATACAAAGGTTGTGGATTGAATCCCTATATGGTTCACTTAAGAATTGTAGTCAATGATCCCTGTGAGTCCCTTCCAACTCAGAATATTCTATGATTCTCTGAACATTCTAATTTTTGGGCTCTTTCTGAGTAGCAGGTTTCCTTGTTTCTAAAATAAAGATGCAATGAAAGATTTTTATTATTGAGTAATTTTCCTGCATGAAAAGCACAAAGGCACACTTACAACCAACCTCTCAATCTGCATTTTGTAGTTAACAATTTCTCTCTCACACAAGGGAGGAAGAAAGGAGCTTCTGTGCATTTCTACCAGCTTCAGTTTAAAAGGGGTCATGCAAAAGCCTTTGGAGAAGGCAGTTTCATCTCTGATTTAGTAATTGAAAGACAGCCTCTGTGCCTTTTTGCTAGTGTTATATTTCTGCATGAGACAGTGAAAAGGGAACACAGCTTTTAACTTCAGAGAAGATAGTTTGATAACAGAACTGTGGAGGGGTCTGGATTCAGTGTGAAAGAGAGATGATGAGAGGCACTTTAAAACCAATTTCTGAATAAAAAGAGGCTGGAACACTCTCTGATTTAACATTCTTTTTTATTCAAAGGAAGAACATGGGAATTAAACTGTTAAGAAGTGTTACATAGAGACTTTGTTGCTGTAATGCTGGAGGACTGAGCAGCATTCGTTTGACATTTTATCCTCTACCATCCTACTTTTTTCCCTGTCTGCTCATGGTGTATGATACCATCATTAATTATATCCTATGAATAAATCAGGGTTACACAGGGTTGGTAGCTGGTGGACCTTTGCTCTTCTTCTTGCAGGAATTAGAAAGCAGGTAGTTATTGAAGGAGGAAGTTGTTGCAATAGAGAATTGTTGTGGTCCTATCTGTAGAATTGTTGGTCTAGAGAAATTAACTCTCTCCCTCTGCTGTGGTCTGTTCATGAGACGTGTTCATGTGGGTGCTGCAAAGAAAAAGTTGGGCAAGTAAATAGATCAGGTGGTACCATGTGAAATTATATGGGTAAAATGCAATATGAATTTGCAGTTGCTAAATGAAAACTATTTTGAATATTTAGACAAGTGTACACTGGGAAAGATAGTGCCTTATTATGTTGCTAACCAAAGAGTGTCAAAAGGTTCCGTGTGTTAAATGTGGCTGGCCTTTGCCACATATTTCAGAGCAGTTCAGAGGCTCTGATCTCAAAATGAGTTAGCTCTCACGCCAGAGGGAAACTACACTAGTGTTCTGATTGGGCATATAAAAACCTGCTCAGGCTGTTTAGTGTTTTTGCCAAATTGTTACCATTATCCAAATGAAATTCTTTAAAGATACTTTGTTTAGTAGCAAACACAAAACATACCATGTAAATAAATGAGAGAAAATCATGAAAAAAATAAGGATGAAGAGAAAAATTGTAACACTTAGCAGGCACTGATGGTGAACAAATCTTCAGTATTTATTAAAGGAAGGTGTTTGGCCATCAGAAGACTGAAAAATGGAAGCAACCTCCTTCAGAGAATTACAGCCAAGCTTCATAACATGTTTCAAATAGAAACTGGCAATCAAATGATGATAATGCTGGTGTTGTTTCGGACCCAGTGGTTCAGAAACTCTTTTCTGCTTTCAAGACAGAGAAGTGCACAGACATCTACCCTTGGAAGAAGAACTTGTGTGCCAGAAAATGAGGTTTTCTCTCCCTCTTTTATTCTCTCTGTACCTCACCTGGTCTAACAAAATATTGTCAGTGTATGTTGGCATAAATTTTGCCTTTCCCTTGTTAATACTGAAGATTATGATTGAATATTTTACCTTAATTCTGAATTTTATGAAGTTCTTACATCTGCATTTTGAGGACCATGATTTATCTTGGTAGATAATTTTATGTATCATAGTTTTTAATTTCATTAGATTTTGACTCAAATTTAGTTTTATTTGAATTATCGATTTTTATTAAATGAATGATTTATTGAATTTATGTCTTAGTTTTTCCCTCCTAAATTTATATCCTTTAAAAAAATTTCCATATGGAATATAGAGAGGCTACTCATCCCTGGAAACATTCAAAGTCAGATTGGACATGGCTCTGAGCAACCTGATGTAACTGAGGATGTCCATGATCATGGCAGAGGAGTTGGACTAGGTGATCTTTAAAGGTGTCTTCCAAACCAAACCATTCTATGATTCTATCTTATGAATTGCTAAAATAATAAAACAGTGAGTTTTGAGGTCCTAGAAAACTAAAATTATGGTGCTGGATTTTAGCCTACTGGGTTAACCAGTGCATTCAAAATGTTAATGGCTCCCATTCCTTTTTATAGTTTTGATCTCTTCACTTATGGTGACACCAATCTTGGATTTACATTATTTACTTTTCAGTTTATGATGATTTTAAAAGATGCTGCTGAACCAAGATATACTGCTGGGAATTTAGAATTAACTTCTGTTTGCTTTCCCCACAAATGACAGCCTGGGGCACAACAATAAGTGTAGCAACCATAAAAAACATAAAAGCAAGTTTTTATTTTATTTTATTGAATAGGATTTTTAAAGTTTGATACCCTGTCCTTGACACAGATGTATTTGGACTCTACAGCCAGCTAGATGTTATTGTAACCATAATAGTGCTTGAGATGTGAAAAGTTGTCATCTTTTATTGTCAGTGACTGTCTACAAAGTGCATGTGACAACAGGAGACCTGTGGAACGCTGGAACTGAGGCTGATGTCTCTATTTCTGTCTATGGAGAAAGAGGTGATACAGGATCAAGACAGCTGCTCAGGTCACAGAAATCCAAGAAATTTTTAAAAGGACAAGTAAGTGAAAGACAGGGCATTTCTTGATATCTTTGACTGTCTTTTCTCTCTTGGGTGGGTGATGATTCCAAGAAAGATGCAATTGGAAAAGAGATAATTACTATATCCCTATGGCTCCCCAAAATTCCCTAATTAAGTTCCAAATACTTTCTAATGTTATACCAGTGCTTTTGAAAGTGAGAATTTTTGTTTATAAAATAGGTAAGCTCTGTACTTTTGGTTTTCATTCTTCTAAAAATTTGGTTTAGTAAGCGAAGACAAAATGAAATTTCATTTTATATCTGCATTGCTAATGTTGAAATCTGCTGTAATTTGTAAGTGTTTAGCCATTGAGGCTTTCAACAGGATTTTCTTTCCTGTCTCAGACCCCATTCATTTGAATGGCACTACTCCCATTAGCAAAGTGATCAGGCTTACTTCTACTACTGTTTCAGCTAATATTTCAAATTATGATCTTTACAAAAGAGTTATAAGGGTTTATGTGTCTTCACAATTTCGTGGCTGAAGAATGCTATGCTTTTCAGTTTTTTGAAATTTTGTTGGTTGATTACAGACTGACATCTTTGCTATTGAAGCTGTGCACCTTGGATGTTTGTACAAGATTGTTATAGGACATAATGGGCTTGGATCAGGTCAGAAATCTCACTTTCACTGTACTCTAAACTATTATGTTAAGGATAGCATCTGCTAGTAATTTTTTACTAATCCCTATAAAAAACTGTGAAGAGGGGGAATGTTTGCATGTTAAGGCATAGATTGTGTCTTGTATTAAAGTCAAAATGAGTTATTATAATTTTAGATGGATTAGAATTATCAGTTGCACTGCAAAGATGTAATTGAAGATTTTTGTAACACTATCTTGTCATTAAACTTCCAATTAATAATGAAACTTAAATGCTTGCAGTCACAAGTCCTATTTTTCAAACTCTTGAGCCTAAACACTGTAAGCATAGCAACTTATTTTGAGCCATCATAAGCTGCTATCTAATTTTGTTGACATTTTCATTGGCAAAATGAATAAATCACATATGATGGCAAAATTAAAGGAGGGAGGGATGTAGCCAGGGAGAGACCCAGCAGCTTGCAGGCCCATAAAGAAGCTCTAGAGTACCTAGGGCAAGTACTGTCTTCTCTCCAGGTGTGAGGGTAGCTGTGACTCTTGCAACCTGCCAGTGGGGCTGCAGATTTTGCAGTTCCAGTAGAAGAGAGAAAACTATAGGAAGACAGACATAATTAATTTAATTAATTTTTCTCTCATGAACAACTTTTTTTTTTTTTTTTTTCTCTCTTTATTTCTTCTAAGGAAATGGATGGTTTCTGGACAAAGTTGTAATCAAGGATCCTGTAACAGATTTGGATTATAATTTTCTTTGTCACAGGTTGGTTGTGCTTGAGTTGGGTTAGATATTTAATACATTTGTAACTACTCTTAGTTTTAGTCCTGAAATGCCCTGTATGGAAAAACATGTGTTTCCTAAGATGTGAGCTGAGATAGTCAGATTCTTTTTACGGCTCTAAGAGTTGTATCTGCCCCAAACATCTGGTGAATTTGAACTAAGGTAAAAGCAATAAAAAGTTCTGCCTGGGAACTTTCCATTTTTGCACCTTTTGAACTATTTAAGATCAGCTTTTTTTACACATTTCCCATATTCAACACATTGTGTCTGAAACCAGCAGGTTCATCCGTTCTTCCATATCATGTGATGCAAGACTCTTCAGAAGAGTGGCTTAGTGTCTCTCTAGCAAACTGCTCCTGATTTACAGTAGTTAATATGGAGATTTATGTGGGGTTCAGTGAGCTCAGGATCAGACTTTAAGATCCTGTGAAATGGCAACCACAAATGCAGCTACCTGACCACATCCTCTTTACTCATTTGTTTGCAGCCTGTCACTGAACTGCAACATAATTTGAAGCAATCCTAACTTCCCTGCCTCTTCCCCTGCAGATGCTGCTGCTCTGAATCTTCTGCTCTATAACTCATTTACAGTTTTATCTATGCCTGATTAATTCCCAACACCTTGCGGAAAAATTTTAATCGATAAATATCAGTGCAAATATTAGGAACGGTAAAGTCCAGTCACGTCAGAGTCTAGCTGCAGCTTGCCAGTGGCACCCCAGTTCTATTTCCTCCTCTCACTTCTCTGAGTGAATAAATAACTGCCTGAGACAGCCCAGAGTGAGCGATGTGCACACTGAAACTGATTTATGTGTGAGTAAGGGCTTTCTGCCTATCAGATACAGCACCTCATCCTTGCCTGACCTAATTTTGAGTCTGTATTCTAGATGAGATGAACTGCTATGAAGAGATCTATAATGCTGGCTTCATACATAATTTAGGGAGAGTTCAAATCCATTTCAGGCAGAAAAATACAGTGTATGTGCTAGCTATTGTTAGAGTTTGATGCTGTGCTTGCTATCTTGCTTTGAGTGTGTGAATGCTTTTGACTCAAATGGAGTTAGACTTAACTTACATAAGTAGATGTGTACAAAGGCACTGTGAAAGTATAGTTCAGACATGGTGAAAGTGTTTCCACTGTTGGGTTTGCTTCCTTGTATAGGGATTTTCAGGGCACAGAACAATTTGCATTCTTGCTGTAGCCTTTTTGCAGACAGGAAGAACAAACATCATGACCACTGCATTCATTATTGATCTCGGATGAATATGAGTTCTCTGATTTGTAATAATTGGGTTAGGCCCTTGTACCTCAGTCCAGGAAAGCATTTACATGTGTTTCACCAAGAACAAGAAAGAAAAATAATTTTTTGCCAATATTAATGTCTTTTTACTAAAGCTAGATTTTTGTATTGCTGTTTGTCAGCCTTGAGACTTTAATGCATAGGACAGCAAGTATCAGTATCCAAGTGTCATGCATACTTTGGAAGTTGCCAATCAAGGTTATTACTGAAAGAGATTCTGGTTCTTAGGTGGCTGGACCAGGAACAGGACGATGGCAAAATTGCTAAAGAAGTGCCAGTGACAGATGCCAGCACATTTCCAGGAAGTAAGTGAAAATTGTCAGGGAAGAGAACTGTCTCAAAGGGAATGAAGAATGTCTGTAAATTAATTACACTGTTTTCATCTGCACAGGACAAGAGCTGGAACTCAAGAGAGAAAAAACTGTAAGAGTATACATTTTTATTTTAATTTAAACCTTTGAAATCATGCTTTGAGTGAAATCAGGTCAGCTGAATGCTTGGTATGACAAATTCCTGTGTATCATCTTCTTATCAGTCTTTTCTGTTTGTTGTTTACAAAACTAGTGGGCTGCAGAAAAGTGGAAATTTCAGAAAGGCATCACACTTCAGTTTTACAACAGGCTCACCCATGGCTTCATTTGCCTCTACCCAGATGGCAGAGTTGATGCTCTCGGTGACAAGAAAAACAAATACGGTAAAGTATTCCCCATGTGGATGTATGCATGAGAGATACAAGAAAGAAAGACTTTAATATTGAGATTCCTAAAATGGATAGGAGTAGATAATTGTACTAAACATTTTCCTTACTTAAAATATACAAGTATTATATGACTTAAGGACTATATGGACTTATGGCTACAAGGACTCAGAAAATATATGCTTAGTTTACACACATAAAAAAATTCTCATGTGTGTCTTGTCACTGGCTTTCCTTTAACAAATCGAAAAACTTCTGCAGTTTGCAGAAGTCATCTGCAGTTTGGTGCTCCCACAGAACTCACATGGCAAGGACAGCTGGAGTCTTTAGAAACAAAATCCATCTAAGATAACAAGTCCACATTTAGGTAAAGTTCATTACTAAGGAATACATATATGTGTGTGTGGGTAAATATAATATAATATAATATAATATAATATAATATAATATAATATAATATAATATAATATAATATAACATAACATAACATAACATAACATAACATAACATAACATAACATAACATAACATAACATAACATTATTATGTATAAATTAATTTTATTCTATTTTTTGTAATTGATTTCAGTGGCAGTCTACCAGTTCAACCCTTTATCAGCTTTGCTCCTGCTGCATTAGTGACACTTAACTCTAATACATGTTGTACTAGGTACACATATTTTATTCCCTTGGCAGTGATGGAGCTGCTCAGTCTTTCTGACATCTCACCAGGGACTTTACACAGAGACCTTATGCAGATCTTTTCGAAAGTGATAGAATCTTTCAGGACACACCAAAGAGTGCATCAGGACACCACAAGATTCCTCCAGAGACAGTTGCATCTTACAAAAAGGCAACATAATGGACTGGTAGAACAGTTGCTTAAAAAATCACTGTTGTCCCTGGGAACAATAAAAATGGCAAGAATTTATCTTTCATCAGTATTTTGTAGCTATAAGAGTTAATTGTTTGGAAAATTGGCCAGATTTAAAATTTGTGAAGCCATGAGCTATGCTGCACGATTTGCTTTACAAATTCTGATATGGATATAGAGAAAATGAATTATCTTTTCTTACCTGAGAGCTTTAAGTTCCCCACATCATCTGTTATTTATCATCTAAATTCATTGCTAGAGCCCAGTTCATTATGCTGGGATTCTCAGCTCCTTTTTATGGATTTTTTTTAAACATATGTGCTGATAAAAAGAAATTTGTTCCTTATCATTACCTCTCAGGGCTTTTCTCCTCAAGGCAGCAAAATAGACAGTAGTCCCCAGATGCCCTTTCCTGAACGAATGAGAGAATTTATTGATCAGAGAGGTCAAACTGTTGAGTTAAACACTTAATTAATTCTTTTCCCTTGAAGATGATAAACCATCGATTATAATTAAATGCAAATATGAATTAATATACTTTCATACTTCTAACACTTCTTTTCATTTAACTCTTAGGTCTTTTTGATGTAAGTGTCAAAAGGAGAAAGACACGTATATTCAGCAGTCATCAGATGCCATCTCTTGCTCTTGCTCTTGTCAGTGGCCATGTAACTGGAAAGGTAGGAAGTGCTGATACTGATTCCTGATTCATAAATACATGTCATTGATTAAAAAAAAAAAAGTTTTTTAAATCTGTCTAATAAATAATTGTATTTCCAGTCAGATAAAGAGTGAAGAATTGCAGAATTGAACCCAAGAAATTGCTGATAAATAGATGAATTTAGAGACAGGGCTTTGTTTTCTCACAGTTTACTTTTTATTCTTTGGTTGATTTCCTTAATTCAGATATACCAGGCCATTTGAAGATGTTGTTTATATTTGCCACATGCTGACAAGCCACCTGGAATGCCCTAATATGTCCTCTTTTTCGATAAGAAAAAATTCTCTCTCTTGATTTTAAATGCCCTTTTTTCCTTTGTGTTTTTTCTTTTTTTAAGTAACATGACAGTCATAAGACAGCTGGTATAATCCAGGGTCTGTTTTGATGCATTTTGATTTGTTTCAGCCCAGCTTCAAAGTTTTACTATGACCTTTCTTCCTCAGCATTTTCAGTATGCAGGTAGGTAAATGGACTTGTAGAATTCAGTTCCTTCTGATCATAGAATCAGAGAATATCCTGAGTTGGAAGGGACCCACAAGCATCATGGAAATCTGACTTCTGGCCCTTCACAGGACAGCACTAAGAGACACACCCTGTGTCTGAGAGCATTGTCCAGGCATTTCTTGAGCTCTGTCAGGCTTGGTGCTGTGATCCCTCCCCTGGAGAGCCTGTTCCAGTGCCCAAGCACTCTCTTTGTGAGGAATGTTTTCCTAATATGCAACTATTATGACCTATCCCAGGAAATGAGAGTAATCCGGGTTCTTGTAAATGGATTCCTTGGGGCTGATTAGACTCAAATGACACTGGATGATCAATGTGTGTAAATTTATGCATACTGGGTTTATATGAGGAGTGTAGGTGGGAACGCCCAGGTACCTCCCCTCATGCAGGGATGCTTTCAGTCCTCCGGTGAAAGGCCTCAGAAATGATTCTGAGGGTGCTTTGGGAGTCTTTAATGCTTTATGACACCTGTAAGACATGATAGCTGTCTCCAGGCATTGGAGCAACAAAAAGGCAACACAAAATTGGAATTGGCCTTATAATACATAGTTAATTGTACTTTGAGGACAGGCTTACTCACTTGTTTCAAGACCACTTCTAAAATTCACAAAATTTTTCATTTACTTTTATAAGTATGTTGAATCTGATAGACAGTTCTTTTAGCTTTTTCTTCAGAAGATAGTGCCTTGAAAATGAAAAATTTTCCTAGAAATATTGATTCTTTGTAGTCTTGAAAATTCTAAGATGATGTAAATAAAAAGTGTTATCAATTATTAGATGGATTTTTAGCATTTTACATTGATTAAAATTCTAGTTTTATTTAAATATGAGAATGATGATGAACTGATAAAATATTTAAATATGTATTATTATGTGTTGATAAATGTTTTGATAATATATTAAATTATGTATTTTATACAATGGGGTTGTAGAAACTGCCAAGCTGAACAGGCAAACATGGAGTAAAATGTGCTACTTTACTCTTTCATGTAAAATTTCTGATTCTCTGAGTGTTTTCTGTGAGAGCAGTATAAATGAATGAAGACAAACACAAAGGCAAATCATGCCAAAGTGGGCTGGCCAGGAATTACTGTGGTTTCTTTGCTGTCTGTGTCAGTTTTATACTTTGCCATTCTTATAGGCTGTGACACACACTCCAACTGAGGCACTCAGGTGTATTTCATATTATTGCCAGATCTGTGTCATCTTACAATAAACTGTTTCTGTCAAATTTAACTATTTCAGTCTTAAATTTAAGGACCAAAAATCTGAAAAATGGAAATATTTTTGTACTAGACTGCTAGTATTGCAGGAACTTGAACAACATAGAAACTATGTTGTGATACTCTCTGGTTTGGATTTTGCTATGTAGTTAATATAATTTATTATTCCTTCTTTGACTACGTTAGAGCAAAGACAAAGCATGCTGTGAGCTCCGTGTTCACGTTCAACCAAACAGCTGTGCCATTCTGGAGTCAGCCAGCTACCCAGGTCACACTGTGGCTTTCAATCTCCAAGGCAAAGTCGCTGATGAAACAACAGGATATGCCCGGCTTTCCAAAGAATTTGTTGTGCACGTCAAGGTAAGGTGGGCAGAGGGAAATTAGGAATACTCTTTTAAAATTTGCTGTTATAAAGCAGATTATTTCTTACCGAGTTTCAGAGGTTTGGGAGCTCAAAGAGGGATCCTCTTCCACGAGGTGGAGCTCAACAACAGTTTAACAGGTAGGCTGCACTTGGGAAGGTTCTCTTTGCTGCTCTCCCCGGGCGAGCGACGCTGATGCCGCAGCTGCTAATGCAAATAGGGTGGGCTGTAACACGGGAAAGATGAGACCCTGAACTTCCTAGTAGACCTTCGAAAAGTAGCACGCGAGAGCTGCTGTTGAAAAGAGACAAGTTCCTTAATTTGCCGCTCTCCTTGTGCTCTGAATGTTGTGCTGTGCAGCTCAGCAAGAAAAAGCAGGGATGCTGGAGAGTAGGGAAGGGTTTCCACTGCTCTGGTTAGTGCCTGCACAGAAAGCAGCAAATATTCAAAGACTGGAGGTATACTTGAATTACTTGAGACTGGCTCTTTTATCTTTTATACAAGGACGTGCATGAGTAAGTGCTCAAAACAAAACAGTAGGAGCAGTATCAGTATCAAAATTTAATGTGGAGAAAAGCTGTGCTGTTCACAGAGGGCTTTTTGTTTCTGATCTAAAGGGTGTGTTTCATCATGGTGCCATCATCCTACTCAACACAAGTCTTTGCCAGGCTCTGTCCCTTAGACCTGATGGGAGCTGCAGTGGAGCAGGTCAGCAGCAGCAGGAATCCTACTGGAAGGTGCATAAAATCGACCCTGGGCTCTGCATGTTTGAAAGTGTGGAAAAACCAAGAATGTATCTGAAGATCAAAGATGACCAGTGTGATGGAACAGTGAGCAGTTCTTGTTTGTATTTCCCTCCGCAGATAGTTTGAGTGAATTGTCAGTGATAGGAGATATTTCTTTTTAATTCACTTGGATAAAAATGGCATAAAACTTTGTTCAGATTTAAAATGTTTCAAATATTTTCCTTCATTTGCCAAAGAAAAGATAGGAAAATATAGCAAGAGCAGGTGTTGTATCAGTTTGGCAGTTGATTGAGTCAGTAAAGATCTGACTATATTTTTAAACTCTTGAGAATGTGGATGTAGTTATAGCTTATGTACTGCTAGATAGATGATGAAGATAAAACCCATTAAAGAATAACTAAGACATAACTGTATACTTCCCTGACTTGTAAAGTGTGATTCTGTTCATCTAAGTTAATATTTCTCGCATTTATGTGAGAAATATTCTTGGATATTTTTTATTTGGGAGCTTAAGACAACTGAATATGAAATAAAGCTATGTAATTACTCAGATATGAGGCCCATGAGAGTTTTTTCATTGCTTCCAGTACACTTTCAGAGATTAAAATATTTGATCTATATTTTGAATATCAGCTTTTTGAGTGTCTTATTTTTCGGCAGTGCTCTCACCAATGGACCAGGATAAAAGGTGACATTGGGTAAAGGTTTTGAAATTAAACTTGTAAGTGCTATGAAATTGAGGAAAAAAATGACATCTATTTAATACATGTCATATTATGTAGCATTAACAAATCTGTGCTATGTATAAAATTTGTATAGAAATATGCTATATGTTCTGAAATAGATATTTTCACAGATTTTATTTTCCTTAATCCTCTGGACACTGTTTAAGTGGGAAACCCCTTTGAATATATCCTAGCCTTTGCCTAAATCCTAACATAAATGTTTTCACTTGGTCTTTCACTTCCCTAACTTATGTGATTAGTCTTTCTGATCATAAAGGAATAAACAGGGATTAGGTGCAAGTATGTCTCTGTGTGTGTGGTAATGTAGCATGTTGTGAAGAATGTAAAGTTAATTTGAAATATTACTGGAAAGTAGTAATAATTAAGACTTAAGCAACATCCTCTAGAACATTAATTCAGTTGTTAAATTCATGTTTCTGTTTTCACTTTCCTAGGGAACAGGTGATGAATACTGTCATTTTAAAATTGAGAAGAATTTGGAAACTGGATCTGTGAGTCTGGAATCGGTGAGAAATAAAGGGATATATGTTGGTCTTCTGCCAGATGGCCAAACTAAACCAGCTGTTAACACTGGAGAGAGAAATATCTTTTTCTACCCACAGATCATCAAATGTATGTAATTTCTCAATAACCTATGATTTTATTTAGTAATTAGTGTTTCTAACTGACAAAATTCAGAGCAAAAGGGTAAAAGATACATTTACACAGTTTCCCTTGTGTTTCAGTAGTTTTAAAAATGAAAAGTTTGTTGTATGCACACTTAATTTCTCCTACGTATTCAGTTAATTTAATTCCTTTCTTTATATAGTAATAACAACAACAACAACAACAAAACCAATAGGAATAATAGTACAATAGATGTCAATTGTTTTAAGGTTAAGGTTTTGCAAATGAGAATTAAAACAGGGGACAAGATAAAGATGACATTGACTTCCTGGATGTATTCCCCTTTCTGGCCATAGATTTTGGAAGCCTGGGAGATGATGTCTTGCTGCCAACTCTACCACAGTTTTTCCCAATTTTATAGGGGAATGAATAGATTTTCAAGAAGGCTTATTTGGCAGAGTTCAGTTTCTTTTTTAGTGATGTGAAATACATTGTACTCCCCGCCCAACTTATTCATTATGTCATTCCTCTGTCCCATAGTCAGATTTGAGAGCTATTGCAGTCAAAATGTTTCCTCAGTAGAGAGCAGACTTAGCCAGGACTCAGAAACTGGGTCTCAGCACACTCTGGATCACTGTCATTGGGTAGCCTGCTTGTCTTTTTCCTCTCAGGAGAACAAAGCTTTTGATTTGGTGAAAAACTGGCTACCAAAGATAGCCAGCTGACTTAGATGATAGCTGCAGGAAACACTACTCTACAGGAAATATATTCTTATCCAGTGGACTTGACTACAGAGATCAGGAAACGAAACAACTCTTAAGGCTAAACTGGACATCAGTTTGCAATTGAGAAGTTGGCCAGATTTTTTCCATACACAAGCAGAACAAACATATCTTGAATGCTTTCAGCAGCAAAAAGAGAGTATCAAAACCTACAACCACTCTTACTAACTGTTACATGTATATTGTGATTGAAGCACTATGAAAGTCTCTGTAAGAGCATCCCTGCTGTTCCATCCCTGCTTGCTGCAGGGAGATAGGAATATCTTGATTACTATGTCCTTGTATAAACAAGGAAATTATTTTCATTTATTACCTTTTGGGAGAGCATTAGAAATTCTCAAAAGACAGTACTTACTGGTATCATTAAATAAAGCTAAATATTACTTTGTCACAGGCTTCAACACTTCTAAATCTGTGTTGTTCACTAAAAGGAATATTAAGAGGAGCTAATGTGTTCTATGCAAGCAATAAATATTGTCTCTTTGACATGTTCATATTAACAATATCAATTTATATTATTCAAATGCCCTCTAGCAATTTTAATTTCAGCATTCCCACTCTTAAAAAAGGAAACATTTTGAGGGTGAAGAAGTTTATTTTGCAAAAAGCTACATTTTAACAAGTCATTTTATTCCTACATCAGTGTTAGATTTTTGCTTAGATTTGTAAAACTTTGAATGGATTTTAAATAGTATGTCAGGGGTTTTTTTCCATTTTTTGTAGCATTCAGCTACAATGGAGAAAAGATTTTGATGTCTATTGTGTGGAACAACTGTGAGATCTGTTGTTAGTTTCTGAGAAAGAAAAACCAAATGGCTTCTAGCTAGAGACAGATTTTACATTTCATTGTTTTAGTTGGCCGGGAAAAGCCTATGGGAGCATCTGCAGCATGCAAACAAGAGAAGAAAGGCTTCAGAGAATCTCAATTCCAACCAGCAAAACCCCAGGAGCCAGTACCTCAAAAGCCTTCAACTCCCCCACCCTCAAGTCAGTGACAGTTTACAAAGCAGCTATGGTACATGTTTTATGCTTGTCCTCTGTGCATGTTTGCAGAGACTTACCTCAGGAAAGACAAGGAATGCCTTTTCTAGATTATTGAATTATGCACATAAACACACTACTTAAAATACATTGCCAGTCACTCTTTTTCTAAAAGGAGCATTGGAAGGTGGTTTATTGATAAGGCAACAATCAGCAGGTTGAGCAACTTGTTAAATAACTTCCTTTTAAAAAAATAATTAGTAATCTATTGATTGACTATTTCTGTGGAAATTAAGAGGCTGATATGGTGCAAAACCCTATCTAAAGCTCACTGAAAGAATGGAACATTTCTCATTTATGCTCTCATGTTCATGTTTTCTGCTTTATGGTTCACAGAAGGAAAGAGGAAGGTTTTGATGCATTGCATGCTAGATTTATACCTATGTTTTGGCAAGTAGGAGTAGATAATGTTCTGATCATGATTCTCTGGAGTCATGGTCTAGCAGATGTGTTTTGTAGAATAAAATGCTTTCTCTTTAGCTAAAGAAGTTGCATAAATGGTCTAAGACAAGAATTTTTAGAATATTCAACATCCTAGTAACCAAACTAAGGAACTAGACAACTAAACAAAACAGGGACTGATACATGTCTTAAAGAGTGGAGACGATCATATTTGCTTCCTGCTTCTCTGATTTCAATGTGCCCAAAGACCCTGACAGTCTGAATTGTGTTCTATCACCATAAAAAGCAGGTGGGGTAAAAGGAAACTACTGAGCTGCAAACTGCACATGGAGGTACTTTCACATGGTGGAAAAATATCTGTTACTTTGAAAGGGCTCTAAAAAAAAGATTATATTGCAACTTCCAGTATAGGAGAAATGCTTACTCAGTTACAGGTATTCTCAAAGGAATTTATGTAGCAAATAATTCAGGTGGGTTGCTGATTTGGTTTCGAATTTGATCCTGAGATTGTTTCAGAATGTACATGAAAAGTTTGGCTATGAGAACAAGACATCACATGTGGCATCCTTGTTCATAGGGTATAATGGGAAGTGTCAGGCAGGATTTTAATTAAATTCAGTTCAACCAAAGTATTCTAGTTAAATTCCAAGCATAGGTGTTAATCACTATAAATACTTAATTCTTTTTGGCAATATTTTTTCCATTTTTAGCTCAAAACACCCAATTTCTAATCTGTCAGACTTCATTGTGTCACAAAGCCTTCCCAAGGTGTGGTGGGTTGTCAGCAGATATGCTGTGTCTGAAACCCATGGCAACAATACACAAGCCATCAAACCTGTTTTCAAAGAAGCTGGATGTTTTTAGGGTTGGATACAAAGGATCCTTTTATAGAAGCAATATCTGCCGTGAAATTGGTTACATAGAGTCTCTAGCACTTTGTAAGTAGTTTTCCTGGCATTCATAAATATAGATTCTGCTTATGGAAAATTAATAGAAATATCAAAGTTACTCTGTCTTTCAAATAAAATGATCATTTTTTAGTAAGATACTTTTCACTCAACATATATCTTTTGACACGTACAGGTGAGCCTTGAGTTTTAAACTGGTATTCATTAAATTCTCATTTTCTATTTTTCACTCTCAGTTAATATTTGGAAAAGGGTGATGCTTGTACTGAGTATACAGTTCAGCAGTAGGCTTAGCAGGCAAGCTCAGAGTAGGTTAACTCTTAGTCTGACCAGACCCTCGTTTTTATGTCTGTGTCTGCTAACTAGTAGATGTGTTTGATTTCTGTTTTCACAAATAATTTAGGATTTGTTAAACTGAAAACCATGGTACAACATTTGGGACTTCTCCCATTGCAGTGTGAGTTCAGTGTTCCTCAAGAAACTTCTTTCACTGTACAGAGATGATGTCAGGTCTCAGCTTCCACTTAATAGCTCAGATGTCATTAACTTCCATGACACAAATGTAGTCTTTGACCTTGAAAACACCTCTTTGGTTTGGTATTAACAAAGTGTATCTCTGAGAAATGGTCTCTATATCCTCCTCATTCTTTTCCTGTATGTCTGGTATTATTAGTTGCTGCTAATTTTTTAATATATTTTACTTATAAGATACAAATAAAATCTGATCTCATTTCCACCTCAGTTAACATTGGAAATGATGATACATGCAGGTGTAATAAAAATACATCTGCTTTATTGCCCAAACTTCTGCTCCAGAGATTAGTTTTTCTGATGG
Source organism: Illadopsis cleaveri (assembly GCA_013399915.1). Classification (NCBI taxonomy): domain Eukaryota; kingdom Metazoa; phylum Chordata; class Aves; order Passeriformes; family Timaliidae; genus Illadopsis; species Illadopsis cleaveri. The sequence goes on from VXBB01015062.1 coordinate 97,955, forward strand.
TTCATTTTAAAAGTGTCACTCAATCATATGGTCTTGTGAGACAAGATGATTTTCTTTTTGTGTTACAGTTACGATAAGTAAGTAAATTTTAAAAAAGTTATTTCTGTGAAATCGTGGGAAGGGTTCTGACTTCATCATTCTCATGCATGCCTATTAGAATTAATTTTTGTCACAATAGATTTACAGCATAGTGTCATGAAGTGTGTTAAATCCCATGAGTAATGCAGGGCAACCATCAAATCCTCTTTTCAGACTAGAATATTTTTAGCCTGTAGCAAATCAATGCTACCGATTTCCATTTGTAAGAAGAGCCAATAACTTATGAGGCAAAAAGTATTCCAAGCCTGTGAATTGTTTGTGCATTATAATTGTTCCAAGAGGTGGTAGTTTGAGGTTGCAGTAACTGTTTTAGGTAGCAACTGCCCAAGAGTGGAACTCTAGTCCTAAGCACATGAAGCAGCATGGGATTCCTTATGTTTCTTGAATGCCTTTGCATTTTATGAACATTTTAATCTCCTTGCCATAAGAAAGCTGTGGTTTTAGCTAGCTGGAAGGAACTCTAGCTTTCAGAAGAGAGAAGTGAGAGAAGGTGAGAAGTTAGCTAACTACTACTACTACTTTGTTTCAGAGAGAGAAGGTGAGAAGTTAGCTAACTACAGTTACAGAAAATTGTATAGTCAGGTTCTCAAAAAATTTATCATACCAAAGCAATTACTTTGCTATAGTTTTGTTATTTCAGGCACTGAAAGACAAGTGTAATGAAGCTGTTATTCAGGTAAACTCTAAATGTTTGCCTCTTGTTTTATTTTTAGAGTGTGGATTTTCTTTTTCCTTTCAGAATAACTTGCTCTCAGTCATGATGAAGAATATAATAAAACCAGCCATTATTATGGCATAATGTATATTCTAAATCACTATGACCTTTCCAAAGTCATACTACTACTGTTAGAGGCACTGCAGTACAAGTCATGCTACTACAGTTCTGAATTTCTTAAAAATTGATTAACCAAATATTATAATCTTTACCAGTGCTAAATTTCCTGTGATTCCAGAATTCAATCCTTATTTATTACAGAACTTTGTACTGGATCCTAAGTCCTTTGCAATTCCTTGTGTAAATATTTCACATCAGTTAAGATGTCAATGCTAGCGGATCATTATTCAGTTTTGGTGCTTTAGTTACCATATTGATTTAAATATAGGGCAACCTGATGATCCAACCAACTGTATAATTCCTTTTGAGTATAACTTTTAAGGGAAAAGTGCCGCTGGTGGTGAGTGATAGCTTTTGCAGCACTTGTTTTTCTGCCTGATTTTGGTTTGATTTTGTTTGGTTAGGTAAATGGTTTTTTTTCCTTTGATGTAAGGGCAGTGCAATGAGTGAAGGGAAAAACTCCATCCAGAGAAACCCAGTACAGTATTTTAGTCAAGCAAATAAAACAGGAAAGGACTCTAATACCACNCCAGATCTTTCTTCGGGATCACTGCTTCACGAAGACCACCTCATCTGGACTGCTTCCATCACCCTACTATGGGATCACTGCTTCACGAAGACCACCTCATCTGGAGCGCTTCCATAACCCTGCTCAGGTTGTATTCTGGCTCTGTCAGTGGGTGGGAGTTTTTGGTTTTTTGTATTATTGCATTTATCTTATTTTATTTACTTTTTTTCTTTCTTCTTATTAAATTGTATTTCTGACTTAGAGCCTCTCACTCGGTTTGCTTTCAAACCACTACAGGCTTATAACTGCCTCTTGTGTCAGAACAGACTATAAATTTCTGGCAGCAAGGATTCCCTCTTTTGGAGAGGGCTACATGGTCAGTGGTCCCATTATTGAAAAATAGTGTTCCAGACATCTGATGTTTGTAAATTCCACTTTGTTTAAATTACTTGAAATTAAATTCCTTTACCCTAATATTGTCTGGTTTTTCCATATCTCCTGTGCAGAGGTGTCAGCTGATGTCTCTGCATGTATGTCTATTTCTCTTAAGGGTAGATGGGAGATCACTAGGTGCTGTTCTAAAGTGAAGCTTATGTTTTACAAAATTATATTTGCTCAGCCATTAGAGCTGTGAAATTTATTCATAAAGTGCTACAGTGCTGCTATTGTCTCATTCATGCAGAGCATGCCTTAATCCAAATTATGGCACTGCATAAGTATGGTTGGGCAAGGCTATACTGAGGTGGGGGATTTTGTTGTTGGGTTTTTTTTGGTTTGGTGTGTTTTTGTTTGTTTTGTTTTCTTTTGTTTGGTTTTGATTTTTTGTTTGGTTGGTTTTTTGGTTTTGGGTTGGTTTTTTTTTTTCCAATATTTAGCTCATATTTAACTTGAAGGTTAATTTCCTGATTTCTTTTTTCATTTGAAATGAAAATTGTCTGTATTCCCAGACATGTGACTGCTAATGATGTCCCAACACAAGGCATTAGAGGAAGAATTCTACTCATTTCTAAATGTCAGACTAAGGAGCCAGAAATGTCAGTTTAATGGTCATAGTTCTGCACCATAGCACCATTACTTTCCTCCAGAATATGTACAAAGAATATGATGATAGTGCATGCCAGAGATAACTTGTTCTTTTCCAGCTGAATCTTGTAGCTCAACTAATCAGTACATTTTGGTCTAGACAAGAAATATAAATCAATCTTTTCAGACTATCTCACTTGCCATGAAAAAATACAATCCCCCTGCTGTTATGGCCTCCTTATGTGCTGAAGTTACAACAGCAACTGGCAGTTTCATGTCAATTTTCATCTCCCACTAAAGTTCTGTGTTTCACAGAGGAAATGAGAAATCCCCAAGGTGGTGAGTGTCCCCTTCCTTCAGATGATGAATGGAAACTGTCAATACTGACAGGACATGCAGGAACGGAAGCAAGAATTGCTCTTTGGATATATGGAGACAGAGGATTAACTGGACCAATAACTCTTGGCAAGGACAACAGGAAGCAGCTGTTTTTTCCCAGGCAGGAAGATGAATTTCAGGTAGCTAATGAAGGCTAAGAACATTATTTTAATAGGTACCTTTCCAAGGATTATTCATGTGAAAAGAAAAAATGTTTCTCTCCTATATTTACTGCATAAAATAAATCTGTATCTAATCTCCATGAATTCTGTGTTAAAGCATCTTGTTATTTATAGTAAGCAACAGAAGAAATAATCTTTGTTTTAAACCCCCTACCTCATATAGAAGATCAAATGGGACAACTGCAGAAGTAAATTGATTTCTTTAAGGAAATTGGGTTGAAACTAACTTTAAAAACTATTCATTCTGAAACAAACCGTGTCTGATATAAGACCTGTCTATTGTTTAGAGAGCTTTAGTAATTAAATTTTCATTCATACAGTTTTTAAAGCATACTATAAAATGTATGCTGTGGAACTCGTTCAATTAAAGAAGAAAACCCATTTTAGAGCTGCCATATTATAAGTGACTGAAATGCCAGAAATGTTTACCTGTGGAATAACTAAAAGTCCAAAGAAATCTATGTGTTACCATGTTGTGAAGACACAGGGTTTCTACTTTTATTTGAGAATAACCCTATATATTTATTTATTTTTTAAAATATATAATATTTGAGAATCTCTGTCTGAGATGCATGTAGCATTGCTGTCTTCAGTAGCTAAAGCAGAAGTTATATGTTTCATGATTTTTTTTTTCTGAACTCATCTACTCTTCTAATACAATCTCAGCACAATCCAAGATTGCTACTGTCATTGATATTAATAATAATAATAATAATACTCTCTATGAATAGGGCATAGGCAGGGAGATAACCTACCACAATGTTCATTTTCTAGGCATATAGGCTATAGATTATGATCCACAGGGAATCCTGTTCTCCTAATTAGTAAATAATTTATAAACGATGTTGGATAATGGCATGTTTACAAAGTTAATCCATATGTTCAGAAGAGATGGACCAATTTTTCTTCTCTAAAATGGATGTGGCCTATTATTACTGTGTGCTGCAGATATTGATCTTGTTAGGGAGCAGGGTTTTTTCTCTCCGCACCTGGGGCTACTACCAGGATTTTTTTGCATCACATTGACACTATTGCTTTCAGGCATGAAACAGAAAATGTCACTGAAGTGCTTTTCACTCTTTAGTCTGCAATGGATAAATCTGCAAAGGACAAGCCAATGAGTAAGAGCTCTTTCTTCTCCTTTTCATTTTAAACTTTATCCTGTTGTTGTTTAACAGGATAGGTCTTGAAATGAGGACAGGAATTCAGGACATAAAAAAAGTTACATCCTCTTCTTACCATTTCTGTCTTTGAACTTTTATGTTTTCACTGATATATTCTAGAACAGAGGATACCAAATTTTATTTTTAAAGTAATCAACTTAATCATACCTCTGGTCAGGAGTTCTAGGAAGAAAGCGGCTTCTGAAAGGCTGTAATTATCCAGCAATTAGGAATCAGTTTAAAGTTCTTTAACCTTTCATTTATCAGCAACATGTGCAAATATGAAAAATTGAGTAGAACTAACTTAAGAATTGAAAACCATTCATATGTGACCTTCTCTTTTTTACCTTACCCATGTGAGTTTTCATTGCCTTTTTTAATTGTTCCCAAGACCATTCATGAAAAACATCAAGACTACCAGAGTGTTTCTTCTGGAAGATCTATACTTGTTTTAGGCAGAAAACACTGTTGCATTCTGACTTAGGCTGCTACATTTTGTTTTGTGTTGTGTTGACACATGAAATTTTGTGCAACATTTTTTCTTTATTAACTAAAAGTCTGAAGAGGGATTTATTAGAATAAACAGATGACACAGATAGCCTTGTGTATGCAGTGAACACTGGCTCTGTGAATGAGAAGACCATATCCCATATTACTTGAGAAGTAAGCTAGTTTGTTTGTGAAATGGGGGGAAACACAATAGCTGGGTTTTTTTTTTTTTCATTCCATGCCCATGCTTTACTGTTGCTTTACTCCCAAAGTCTCCAGGTTACCTCCAATAAGACTACTTTTAGAGGGGAATATTATGCAGCATAAGCAAGGATATAACTTGGCAGAGCAAAGCAACACCATTTTCTTAAGCCAATGGAAAAAGAGGAAACTAAATTGTTACATCAGTGTTGCAAGCCTGGTGTTCACATATATTTGGTTAATGGCATTCAGGTTGATGTAACAACTATACCAATACAAAACCACGTGTGAAACACACAGAATCTGTCTCAAACAACCATTGTGAAATTTCAGTGTACATTTCATGGTTCAGGAAATCCAGAGTAAAAGTTTTTTGGTTTTAGAAGTCTTTGACTAAAGCATGGCAATGCTGTGACTATAACATAAAATTTTCTTACATAAAAGAACAAAGAGCCAAAAGCTGATACAGCAAATGAGGTAATTCTGCCCTCTAAAATGAGAAGAGTGTTTTTTGTTAATGAAGGTAAAGTATGAGTGGATAATACACTAGTAGGTATTTCTAAGAGAATGAAAATAATTTTTGTACAATGTAAATAGATTTTTGGATGTAAATGGTGGAAAGGAATAGGCTGTTACCAATCTTTTATGAATAGAATTATTATTTGAGAAGTAGCATAATAACACACTCTTTCTTTCCTACAGGTACATTACAAATTATCTAAAATTATTTATTCTTGTTTTAAATAGTGGCTAAACTTCAAATGAACCCTGAATAAGTGAGGGTTCATTTAAAATTTTGAAGATAGAGTTGCATAGAGTTGTTTTTATAAGTAAGAGAACACATAATGCTTGAAAGTGCAAATGAATGCAAATCATTGTCAGAAAGCAAAGATAACATCAGTGACTTCTGAAGGTTTGCAGATATTCTGCCAGCTTTTGGGAGCTATTCTTTAAGCTCTCCAAAATCCTTCATGTTGACATTATTAGGGTTTATGGTCATCTAACCATGCAGAATTATGAAAGATTTGTGACTTGTAGTTAGAGGATGTAATTTTGTTTAGAAGATGTAATTCTGTGTTGTTTATTGCTCTCATGAACAACCCTCACCAACCTTTTTCACTCTTGAAACTTTGAAGAGTTCAAATACCTGCCAAATCATTCCCCGGGCACACATTGTGATTCCACCAGGCTGTAATCTGGTCCAACTGAGGCTCAGATAGTCAAAACAGAAGCAATGTGTTTTCTGAGTCCTGTAACCTCAAATCTGCCAATCAAATGTCATGTTTTGTTCCCCAACACTCAGATACTACAATGGTTCAGATAAATCCAGAGTCAACTGCAAAGATAAAGATGTAATTTTATAAAGTTATATACCATACTTTTCTGAATTTATTCAGGTTAAAATAGACAGCATTGGGAATATCTACAAGATAAGAATTGAACTTGATGGATTATCAGATGAACAACCTGAGTGGAATTTACAAAGGGTGAGACATTTATGGTGATTTTTTTTCCCGTTTTATTAATTTTTACATGAACTAAAGGACCATCTTTTCATAAAGACATAGGTTTATGAATCAATAAATGCTGGTTGGGATATGTTCTTACTAATTTGTGTTCTTAGATTGCTTTAGAGATGACAAAAACACTGATACATCAGGAACAGAGTTCATCTCCTAAGGGATGGAAATATGCAGGATTATTTTGCAGGTATTCCTAACTGTTGCAGACAGCAATTTTATTGTATTGATGTTTTGACCAAGTTTTGCTTTCTGAAAATTTTCCATACTCTTTGGTGTTTCTGTACTCTTCAGTGTGTGTTAGGGAGATTTTAGCTTTAAATTCCAGCTCTGAAAAATTGAAAATGATGGAACAGCAATCATTCCATGACAACAACTTGCAAGGAATGAACAAAGTTTGCTGAAAGGTAAACTAAGTAAGTTATAAGGCCCCACAATTCCTCATAATTATGAATATTTTCAGGGGAAAAAAAGCTGCTTTTTTTTTCTATTTGACAAATTAATTATTATTCTTTGTTTTGTTTTAATTCTATTTTTCTCTTGATATTTAGGGATGTTCACCAGACTAAATTTGTTCTAAATGCTTGCTAAGGCTGTCACCCACGTGAAATTTATTTCAGAACTTTCAGGGATAAAAATTTTTCCTCTGTTTTTGTGTTGAATTTGTAAAGGAAACAAGTTTATTCTTTTTCATTTGAATAATGTTAAAAAGCTTTAGACAATCAGAATTAGGCAATAATAGCAGATTTTTACATTAACCCAAAGGTCTTAACTGAGAGTGAAGTAAAACTGAATAAAAGTATAAGTATTTCAGTTGCTCAAATGATTGCAGGAATCCCACTTTCCAGCCTGGTAGTTAAAAAATATTTCTTTAACATTTTGTTCCAAAATTCATAGGGTAAGCCAGGGTTTTCAAAACTTTATTTCGCATCAAGAAATAAATCATGTTGAAAGCTGTGTTTTTCTGAAAAAGCAGTTAATATATGCAATTGTTATGAATCACCAGGGGGAGTGCTGCCAATATATATTACAGATTAGGAATCAGTGCTGCCAAAGTATTTAATGTTAAAATACATACATGCTTTGGTGTTGAAAGCAATGTTCATTTTACTTTAATATTTTATTGGAAAAGTGAGATAAAGACATCTATTGCCCTATTTCCCTAAGTATTAGAATTTGGATATGAGTACTTTTTTTCATAATGTTATTTGCAAGGCTTATGCATATTATATGTACACTCAAAAACACAACTTCAGAAACATAATTTTTGATTTCCTTTTGCTAGTCAAGACCTTTGGAAAACCCCTGTAGTAAGTATTGTAATTCAAGCCCAACAAAAATCGCTTTCATAAAAGAGAATAACAGTGCTGTAATTATAGGAAACAAGTAAGGCAGCTATCTTATTCTATAGCAGCAAATAAATCTAGAAATTGGAATTCTAACCAGCTTAAGAATATATAAATGGTGATGGTATACAGGTTGTTTTTTGTTTTGCCATAGAAGAGCCAAAAATAATACAAATTGATTTTAAATTCCAATGTATCCTCTACTTGTCAAAGTTCAGAAGGATGTAGATGATGTTTCATTCTGTTTTCATTCTAAAATAAAAAATCTGTGTCCATCTTTCCACACCTTCCAAAAACTCAGTGTCATGTAATAGCAGCTACCAGCAGATTTTCAGTCTTCAGCCCTCCAGGCAGTGTTACATAGAGGTGGTTTACTTGCTGAAACGAGATTTGGTGACATTTCAAATGGCAAACCCACAAATTTCAACTACACATTTGTTTGTTGCATAGTAGTGGCCAAAATAAAAATATTTTCATACTGCAATTTTGTATGTCATATTTGCTGATTGTGTTACTGTTTTCTGAGATAGTTTTGTATATCCTTTTTTTTCTATGTTGTACTGTTAAGAAGAAAAGCACTGGAACTGAGTCATAGTTGGAATTGCTTCTCCTTCAGGTGATACTGCACCATCTAAAGAGCAAGAAAACCCTGAATCTTCCAACAAACACATGGCTATCAAAGAATTGTGATGATAAAGAATTTCTGTGTGAACTTCCAGTAGTGGAAGATGGGAAACCTATCTATCCAAGTATGTGTGTAGACTTATTTGTATACTGGCTACCTGGTTTTCAGTATCAATACCAACTGAATTGTGGCCCGAGCAATCTTAAAAGCAAATAGTTTGACTGACTTCTGGAGAGTATCATCCAGAAAACTAATTGCAGACTTACTGTCATGGTTCTCATTAAGCTATAATAGTGAGTAAAATTAATTGTGATTACATATAACTTGCATTTTCTTCTTTTGATTATTTTCGGAAGTTGTTTTATACCATGTTTTTGTCCACACTGGTGACTTTGAGAATGCTGCAGTTTACTTGTGTATCTATGGAAAAAGAGGAGATTCTGGTCTAGGACTTCTCCATAAAACTGGGATACCTGTGACATTTCAGAGAGGAATGGTAAGTCAGAAAAACAATTTGCTTAGCCTTATGAATATAGCTAAGTAACTGTATACAGGTTATACAGGTTCTTAATAATAATAAAAAAGCAAACCACATAAGTTTGGCTAAATATCTTTTAAGAATTTAGAAAAAATATTCTTCTACTGACCCATGAATTAACAGGATGAGTGAAAACATAGGCAAGAAAAGGGAAAGAAAAATTATTTGAGGCCTTCATCCTCAGATGGTGACAAGAGCTGCCTATGAATTTAAAACATATCCTTTCAAAGTATGATGAGTTACAGCTGGTTCCAAAAGAGCATACAGAAATTGTTCCATGATTTCAGATCTTAGTAGGTCTATTTGTTATGTATTTCTTTTAATGTATAACAGTATTGTGATTAATACAGGAGAGATTTAAAGTAATTTTTCTTTCAGTTTACTACCTCCTAGCTCTTCCAAATGTAAAATATACATACACACACACACACATATATATATAATCCTGATTTTCTGCAGTATGCTTGAGTTTCAGGAACTACTGAATTTAATGTTAACTCTGCCTCTAGCCTTCTTGTGACCTTCTATTGAGCCTGTATCTTCCTTTGTGATCTATTGAGGATTAACACTTGTATGTATAACCAGTAGTATCAAGCTGTTAGTGGAACACTTAATTACAAAACAAAAAGCAGTACCTAAAGTACTAAAAATAACCATAACCAATTGGGAAACTTTAAATGTATCTATACCATTTTAAAATATATATTTTATGCTGTTACTAATGTATGAGAGATAAAGTTCTATTCAAATTAAAATGCAGAATTTAAGTGGAATTTTCTGGGGGGCATTATTCTAGCCAGATTGATAGTTCAGCACATTATTTACACGAGGACTAAGGGAAATGGTTCAAAGTGCACTTTGTTATGGAAATGGGTGAATAAGACAGTGGATTGTTTGGAGAGGCAGGGCAGGGACTGGGATATATCATTTTATGGCAGAGATAGTGGAATGCAGACTTGAATGACTTGATTTCATCTCTGCCACAGATATTCTGCATTATATTCGGCAAATTGCTTAAAATAAAACTTTCCTGAGTGACCACGTTTTTCATGCTTATATATTGCTGCATAACCAACATATGAACAATCATAGCTGTAACTGAGTTCAAATAGAATTCTGCTCTGCACCTAGTAAGCTCTTTGAAATGCTAAATATTTCAGTAAATTAACCCCTCTGTTTCTCAGTTGAGCACCCACACCATTTTGCATCTTTGACAGCTTTTGGCAGTAAACTCTGCTTTAACTATGTAGATAAATTGAAATATTATGCAGATGGCCTTTCAAAAAAGAGATTAAGCAGTTGCAGAAAACCAGGGTGCTATGGAAGAAGTGCAAAGGTGAAGTCACTGGGGAAATCAGTTCTATTTCACTGAGCTCTTTGGGTGGTTGCAGTAAATAATGCATAGAGTCATAAAGATAATGAAGATAAAAAGAGATACTGAAAATCTGTCGTTCTCCTGAGCACACTTTGAGGCAGGAATCTTTCAGAGAGAATAGCTTGTGATCATATATTATCTATACACAGGGGATAAGTAATCTTGCACAAGCAGCCTCAATTCTGCCGTTTTCTGAGGACCGAGAACTCTACAGATATGAATTTTCCAGTGTATTTCTTCCTTTCATTTTCATTTTTCTGAAAAGAGTGATCTGGACCATTACATTTAGAGACAGAAAGCTGTAGGCTTTTTAGTGGGACAGAAAATTATCAACCTGAACCTGATCAGCTTCATGCTTCTATGAAAACAATCTTTTCCAACTATAAGCACTAGCCTAAATGAATAACAAGGGGAAAATGGCATCTCAGATTTCAGTTTCTTTCAGCAGAATAAAATGTAAGTAGAGGAGGTGAAACCAAAAAGAGAAAATTCTGAGGAGGTCTGTTTTAGAATGATATCAACAAAGGAAATAACAGCTTTAAGTCTTTCTTATCTAGAGAAGAGTTATGTAAATGGCAAGGTACTGAAACAATACTAAAGGGTTGTGTGCAGCATTTTGGATGATGGCTGTAAAAGCTCAGTTTATTTGGGATTATTACTGCATCCTGATTTTAGCTGTGTTTTCTTATTTACTGTGACACTTCATCAAAAGACATTTAACTCTTTAGATCCAAACTCTTTAAATACAGCTTGGTCATCAAAACCGATGGAAATCTTTGTACACTGTGGGAGTTGATCAGGCTTTTAATACTCTCCAGTTTTTGGACTGCCTTATTGGTAGCAAATTGCAGATTGCTGCTTCCTCTGCCTTCCAGGTGAGCCTTTTTGAGGTGGAAGCTGTATCTCTAGGGAAGCTGCAGAAGGTGCTGTTGCGCTGTGAGGCCAGTACCCAGTCCCAGCATTGGTACTGTGATAAAGTCATTGTCAGAGAAGCCGAGAGCAACTCAGACTATCTTTTCGGTTGTGGAAGGTAGTTTTTACAACAGTATTCTTAAATATTTGTCAATATGTATCACTAAAGGTATTATGTCAATCGATGTACCAAATGTGAGATTTTCAGGCAAAGACATTTTTTGATTATTTCACAGTTTCATAAAATCCACAAAATGTGTTGTTCCAGAACAGATTGTTTGAATTAATGTTCTGTATGGTCTGTAGCAAAGTTTAAACACTTATATTGAGTCTATGTTACTAGATTTCAGAGTACAGCCTTATCTTACAGGATCAGTGCTGTAAGTGTGATTTACCTTTCAGGAAGGAAAGATAAAGCACCTGAAAGGTTCTAAATTAAGTGTATTTCTAAATGGGAAAGAAAACAGGTTTTCCATCCAGGAATAGCATTCACTCTCTTTACAGCATGGCCAGAGAGACAAATAAGATGCCTGGAACTATTTTGTAGATGTTCCATTAAGTTACTAAATGAGAATCTTAAAAGTCAATTGATAAATATTTCATTTTGTATTTTTAGAAAAATATGGTAATCCCATGTTTGGTGTTTCCAGTTTGCAGTCTCTCTCACGGGTATATGCATGACTCAAGTGAAATAAAGAAAGTGAAGAGAAACAATATGACTATGTGACAAGGCACTAGAATAAATAATATTTAATTAATAATATTTAATAAATGCACTTTTCCTAGCTATTTTATTGGGATTTTAATGAATATATTACATAATCTTGAATAGCTTCTTGCAATTCTTGGTGTCACATGCTCAAAAACAGGAATAAAGATGTTTTCTCACCTTGATTAAGTCTCTATATTTGAGATTTTTCTTCAACCTGTAAGATGGTTATAAATAAAATTTGCAGATGACACTA
>VXBB01015062.1:110329-124612 GCA_013399915.1 Illadopsis cleaveri
TAATCTAGTTGAGGTGTTGGAGCATGGGTTGGACTCGATGATCTTGAAGGTCTCTTCCAACCTAGAAATTCTGTGATTCTGTGAAAGAGCAGTATAAGACTGAGGATTTCTCTGAGTAGATTTGGACCAGCTGTTGTTGCTAGCTGTAGTTGCTACCTTTCTAAAATGATATAGGTGAAATTTTCTTTGTGTCACACCTATCTTCAGTGAGCAACATGGCTTAGGAATGATAAATGGCAGGACACATTGCTGCATTAATTCTGTGATAATTAACACCAGATGTTTATTAGTCTGTGATAGAGAATGTTAAAAAGAAACAAGTGTTTCTTTTTTTAATGTCTAACTTCTCTACAAGGAAAACCCTTTCACTGAAGAGGGATTAAAATAAGTCAGTGGTGGGGATCAGGTGTAGCTTCCATGTTTGTCAAAGTGTACCTGTGTTCTGTTCAAGGAGGGAGAAAGTCTTTGCTTTTCAGAAATCTAATTCAGTAATCTTCAACCTCACATTTATTTTATTTTTCAAAGCTATTTTCTGATCCAGGACATGAAAAAAGTTCTGTCTTTGTTCTCATTTAGCCAAGGGAACAAAAGCATTTTATCTGTCTTAAAAACCTGATATCAGTTTCTGAATGTCTAACAGCTTCTACTCGATTTCAATTATACAGTATTTACTAGTTACTGATGCCTTTTAGCATTTGGGATTTCAGAAGATACCTGTGCCATCTGTTTTTAGCAGAAATGATAGAAATAAGTAGTTTAGTAAGAGAAAAATTATTTCTTGGGGAGTAACTCTTACACGAATTGGCCAGTTTTCAAGACAAAAAAACCAGGAAATTTTGCAAGTTGCTCTGGACTTTTCTTGCCCAGCTTGTACTGGAATCCAAACAGGCTTCATAGGAGACTGAATGATTTAGGTCATTCCTGGAGAGTACATGGAAGTGGACCAAGGAAATAAAAAGCTCCAGCCCAGGAGAGTGCTGCATTTCCTTTCTGCTAAAAAAAGAGCTGTCTTTTACCAAGCAAGAGGAAACAAAAGCTGTTGGTAATCCGTGTTCTGAATGAGAAGTTTTCAGAATTATACATAGCCTAGGGTAACATGACTAGGAAACCTAAAGAATGTTTTCCATGATTTGTTCTTTTTTAGACTAATTTATCTGTTCTCAATTTATAGGAAGAATAAGAAAGAGAAGTATTTTGTTCCATCTTTGTTTTTAACACTGAACTGTAATTTTAAGAAATATTGCAAGAGATACAAATTATACTTACCTCTCAATACATAGTACTGAAAAAAATGTTCTGTGCTATATTCTTCTGTTTAGCTATAGAAACAAGTACAGATGTGCCATATGAGTCTCTTAATCTGATACAAGTGTATTTTACACCTACATAGCTCTTACTTTTGCACAAAAGAAGTTTCTTTGTTGAGTCAAATAATTTCTACTTTAAAAAAAATACTAAAATTTTAGGCGTAGAGTGCCTTTGCTGTTAGGTGCATTCAGTATGAAAATCAGATATGGACCATTCAGTTATATGGTAATATAAATAAAAATTGATTCCCACTGCTTTCTTATTTTCTTTCTCAGGTGGCTTCCATTCATGTCTCAAGGCATAATCCATTCAGAAATTGAGCTGTACCCTCAAGGTAAGATTTACTGTAACTTTATGGATAATAATTAGTAATCCTTTTCCTCTGAAGAAATTTGGGTAGATTTTACACTGTAAATAACAGAGTTAACAATTTTGCAGCTTGCTTTGCTGTATTTCTGAGACAGAAACAATTTACATAGTTGCTATAGGTGATAGTGAGAAAGTAATGAAGGAATGAATGAGAAAGAATTTTCTTGTATTGGCTAGAAAAACTGAATGTATTTTTGATCTCTTTCAAACCTTTTCTGTAATGTTAAAGGATAGATCCTTTATTAATGGATTTTTTTTTTCTTTTTTTGGCAGAGTTTTTAAAAAATAAGCAGCTGAAAATGCATGAAGCAAATGGTAAATGCTGCTCTTGTTTTCTGGTTTTAATGAAGACTGTTTCTGTTTCAGAACTAATTGCTTTACACATTTGTTGCCATTTGTATTTATTTTAAAACATTAATTATAGCACACTATTTGAACATTTTAGTAAACTCTGAACTTCACATATTAATTTAAACAATAAATAACTTTGTTTATGCTTTCTTTTTTTTCTGTCATTTTTCTTTCCATAATGTTATTTTTCTTTCTGCTTCTTTAAAAAATTCCTATTCTTCTAGTACTTATTGGTGATCTATCTTAATTTCAGTTTTTATAGTTAACGTTTTAAAACATGATTATTTTTCCAGGCTTATATATAGATTTGTTCCCAACAATAGATTTTCATTTTCTGTTTTATTTGTGATTTCATATTTGCTCAGGTTGAATTTTCTGTCCTGGCAACCAGAGCAGATTAAATTTAATTTCTTAATAACTCATTAGAATTTCTCAGCTGTGAGAAATGCTTCACGTTGTAGGTTTAACAATGATCTAGGAGGCATCATGAGAAAGTTTTAAAATGTTTATTCAAAATTTGTTGCATCAATCAAAATATCCATGAAGAACCATGTCCTAAACCTTGTTCCTGTGGTGAGTGGTTAACAATAAAAATTTTGCCCAGTTATTTTAGAAAATATATAAAAATCCCACCCTGTTATAGGCTTTTGAGTCACAAGTATCTTTGTCATTCTTGCTTTCTGTGCTTTTTGCAGCAGACAGTAATTTGCTCTCTATTCATCATTCTTTGTGCTTTATCTGTTCCCCACCCCTCGCTTTTGCCTGCCCAGAGAGATCCTCCTTACCATGATTCTGCTCAGTCTTTTCTGCACCTACCCTCTGGGCTGGGTATTTTAAAGTGTGCAAAAGTCTCAATCAGAGTAAGGCAGCCAAAGGTTTGCACAACAAAGGGCCTCCTTTTTGGGACACTTGGTAGAACATGGATCAGAGGGAAAGAGGCTTGAAATTGCGTATCCTATACCTAGAGGAACTGCTCCAATTACTCCTGGTTTAGTGGCTCATCTGAGAGGTTGTTTACTTTTTTTTCTCATGAGCTTTTAAATATATGGCATTTTCTTTCTGTATCACTTTTTTTTTTTAAAAAAAGCAGAATTATTTTCCTAGGAAGTAGAACTTTCTAGGGTATTGTAATGCTTCTAATAATATAGGAAATTTGAAAAAACACAAACAACAAACAAACAAACAAAAAACCCCTAATAGCACAAAACCCTCCCATGTCTAGACAGTCATCTGTGGCAAGATTACACTTTCTGATGTCCTCAGAAACCCAGGTGATAGGTTGCACCTTTCCTCTATGTATGCTAAATAAAAGTTATGACATAACACCTTTGTCTGTATTCTTTTCCTCTCACAGTGTGCTCCTCTTCAGTCATTAAAGAACTATTAGTACTCTACCTCATCAGAACAACCCAGCTTTTTGTGCCAACAAGAATTACACTTTTGTAATACTATTTCCTTTTTCTCTTTGGAAGCATGCAATGCAATGCAATGAGGATTTCTGGCATCAGAGAGATTAGAAATTTAAAGACTCTTTTCCTATACCCACACTGTCTTTCAAACACAAGTCCTTTCTATTTCCAGAAAAAAGGAACAAGCCTCAAAGTCAATATAGAGGAGTTCAAAATAAAACTCTTCTTAATGATGTTTTTGGGGAAGTTTGATTCCCTACTTTACCTTCAGAGGGGTAATTGTGTGCAAAATAATTTATAGATACTAAGCTTATGCTTAGGAGCTAGGAGCTGAACTAGTTAGAAAATACAGCCTCAACAGCCGCAACTGCATAATTTCAGAATCCCGTTGCTTAACAAAAGACAGACTTTGAGAGGGTAGTACAATAGAAAGGGCCATCAAAACCAGTTAAGGCACAATTAATCAATGAACATGTCAAAAAGAAAATACGTTTTACTTGCTTTAAAATGAGTGTTTGTTTCTGAATGATGTTTGAAATTTTAGCAGGAGTAGTGGGTCATGTTTTGTCTGCATCCCCTTGTCTGCATCATTCTTCATAAGCCCTTATAAATGGAGTTGTCCTTATTTTCCAGTCGAATGGCTCAAAGGAACTTCTTTAGTAAATTAGCATTTTATATTGTTTGAAAATGGAAGAGGTTGGATTTTTGTAAACAAGCTCTTTTTCTATGGGGCAGGGAGCCCTTGCCTTTTGCTCTTTGTTTCCACCATCAGTGTAGAGAGGCTTTTCACTCTTCTAATTGATGTTTATCCTTTTGTTTCCTGGCGCTACAGTTCTTTTATAATGAAAGTGAGTCTACAGAGAAAGCTGTGCAAATGCAGATTTTCAAAGGAACAAAAGTTTCTTGTAAGCTGGAGTCTGACAATTCTTAATGAAAATTGGATTGTTCGCTTCCTTTATGGAATTGTAGAATAGTTTGGGTTGGAAGAAATCTTTAAAGACATCTAGTACAGCCTCTGACATGGATAGGGACATCTTCCACTAGACCAGGTTTCTCAAAGCCCCATCCAACCTGGCTTCAAACACTTCCAGAGATGGGACATTCACAACTTCCTTGGGTAACCTGGTCCAGTGTCTTAAAATCCTTACAGTAAAAAAAAATACATATATTCTTCATGTTGTATCTAAATCTACCCTCCTTCACTTTAAAACCATTCCCCCTTGACATATCACTGCATGTCCTTATAAAAAGTCTTTGCTTTTCTTTTGAGTCTCTTAATAGATTGAAAGGCTGTCAATAAAGTGTACTTGCCTGGAACCTTCTCCTCTCCAAGCTGAACAACCTTTTGTCACAGGAGAGGAGCTCCAGCCCCTAATAATTTTCATGGCCCTTCTCTGTGCCTGTTTCAACAGGCCCACATCCTTCTTTTGTTGGGGAGCCCAGAGCTGGATGCAGTACTCCAGGTGGGGTCTCATCAGAGCAGAGCACATGGGAACAGTTCCTTCCCTCAGTCTTGAGTCCAGGTTTGACTGGACAGAACAAATGAGCTGTTGCTGCTTTCTGAACTCCCAGCTGTGTATTTAGGTGCATTTAAAATTCTATCACCTTCCCAAACCAGACATCAGCCAGACCTCTAAAGACTTGGAAAACAGGAAATCAAACTTCCTGCTCCAGTTCAATTTTTGTGGGGCAAATTACTCAGTGATAATGAGGCTGGCCCAAGACAAATACTTCTGTCAGACAGGAGATTTAAATCATGTAGGCATTACCAGACAGCCTTCTACTAAGAAAACTGCAGTGTATGCTATGGCATTTATTTAGAAGATGACTGTGGGCTGATATTTCATTTGTTGTTTTCCTTGAACAGGATGAATTTAAGTCTCTGTGTGGAATTTCACACAGACAAAAGCTGCAATCAGTGAGGGGTGGAGAAGCATGCAATCCCATCTTTTCAGATGTAGAAATGCACTTTACAATTATGAATTGTTGTTTTTTAAAACAAGATTTATATTAAGCTGGTTTTGAATATTTAAATAACTTGTGTACATTTTATCAGAGCAGAGATGACATTTTAGTGTCAGGGAGCTTTATATAAAGTGATTTTCTAATGAGTCCTAATCTGTTCAGAATTTTCTACAAAACTTATCTTTTTTCATGCTGATTTGAATACCAATACCATGCCCCCATCCAGGCAAATGGAACTCTGTTGATGTATCACATCAGCCTAAAATGAGAGGAAATTGTACTTAATCGGGATGCTTTAACATTTTTCCTGTTGCATTTCTTGGTTATATTGTCATAATCCAAATTCCTGATGGTAGTCTGCTGTTGTGTTGACCCTCAGGATTAACACAAGAAATTTCACTTAGCTCTGTGTTCATATTTCTGGCTTTAGTGCAGTGTAAGCTCCTTGATCCATAACTTCCTTAAGATGAGTTTGAAAGGTGCAGTATTTGGCCAATCCTCTGTCGCCTCTCCTGACATCTCCTTTTAGGTACATTATAGTCACAGTCTTTGGGCCAAACTGTGTTTTCATTTATATCTTTCAAGTACGTTGCTTTGTATAATTAAAATTTTTTAAAACATTTTAATTTTTTTTTACTTTACAGAAGGAGACTGGAAGATAACTGTAGTCACTGGGGATTTTGAAACAGCTGGCACAACAGCAACAGTATTCCTTTATGCTTATGGAGAAAACAAAGCTTCTGGCCCTATTATTTTGGGATCTGGGAGAGAGCAGCTGTTTAATCGCAACAGTGAAGATACATTCAAGGTATAGTATGGCTGTTATATAAACACTGGAGAATTCAAAACATATGCAAAGTAGCTTTTCTCAAAACTAGATACTAGAGGTAATAAAAAGACTCCGAGAAACATGTAAGGATGATTAAGTATTTCTGAGGGAGCGACTGACTTTTACCACTGTGAGTTTTGAATCAGGAAGTGCGTTCACAGCTCCATGGGGCAGACGCGTCTCTCAGAATCTGCTTCATACTTGCATCTTCTTGATCTGCTAGTTTACACTAAATGTTCCTTTGAAGAAGTAAAAAGAACTTTCTTTGCATTTTTGTATCAAGATAGTCTTGTTTATGGTTTGTGTTGCATATCCATCTTTGGAAGGATCCACTGTAAATTCTTCCATGAACTTCCTCAAACTTCCACTGAAGCACAGTCTTGTGTGAACTTTTTCTTGGAGAAAGTAAGAAGGAAAGGTGAGGGTAGCTAGAAACTAGATGTAAATCACATAGATTAAGTTAAATCATGTGTTTAACTAGTGTTGTCCTGTTTCTTCAAGCAAATGGAGACATTTATCTCTGCTGACAAAAAAGTCTCCGAGATGTGCTTCAGAAACATGACATTTCTCAGGACTTCTACAAGATCCTGTAATTCCTGCCATTTTTTCTAGTTCATGCAGTTTCTCGGTCAGGACTGTACCTGTTGCAATAGTTAAATCTGTGATATATCACTTGGTTTAAATAGTATATGCATAATAAACAGATGATGGGGAATCAGTAACAGATGGGACAGAAAGTATCTTTTGATACCAAAATCAGCCAGACTCAGGATGCTGGGAGGGATCAGCATAATATAAAGGAAAGAAGTAAAACACATTCATACCTCACAAAAACAATTTAAATACAATATAGTTTCAAAATCCCTGTGGTCACACATACAACCATAAGAGAAATCACAGAGAAATGGCCCACAAAAAGAGGATAAGAACAAACTGTACTGGATTGTCTTACAGTATAGAGGATCAAGAATAGTAGTCTGATAGAAAGCACAGTTAACTGTGTAGTAGCTTGCATACCTAAAATTATACAATGAATATTCAGTAAACTTAAAAATAATGAAAAACAGGAAGTTAATAAAACTTGAGTAAATCAGCTGGTGCTCTTTTATAGCCTCCTGAGATTTCATTCTAGAATTTAATTTTAATGTTGCTTCTATTGCTTTATAAAGCAAGCATAACTTCATTAACCTTGGCTATCTCTGATTAAGGTTTGTGTAAATGAAATTAAAAACTGGCCAAATTCCATTGTAATGGAGGTATAATGTAACAAGGGTATTACCCTTGGAGATTTCCATATGATGGCAGTACATGAAATTCATTGGAGGTAATTTGCAATTTTGTGATGAGGAGAGTTCTTGTTTCTGACTGGAGTCCTGGGTTCTAGGTTTCCACAAGACAGTCATATGTATTCTGGACAACATTTGTGGCTTAGCAATTTTTCCTACCACATGGGTATGTCAAGGATAAACAATATGGGAACAGGAAAAAACAGAATTTAAATCTGATGGATTTCCTTTTCTGCTCTGAATTGTTCCCGTGTGTTCAAAGAAGCTACTTCTGAGCTGTGGTTTTCTGCTTCTGTTACTATTGAGGCATAATTTTTAAGGCATAATTTTTCTGTTGAGAGTCATTCTTTTTCCAGTAGAGGAATATCAATCTACCATAAGTTACAGCTTTCATCACCACTCTGATCTGTTTCCTGCGTCTTCCTCTGGTGTCATCACAGTCCCTGAGTATTTCTCAGTGTTTCAAAAATACTGATTTTGCCAGAATGCTGAGTTACTCAAGACACTGGAACTTTAATTATATTGTAAATTATATTCTCTGGAGCCCTGTATTCTGCATCATCATTCTTTGAAACATGCTGAATTATCTCTTATGACTGTACAGACTGTTTGATAAAGAAATTCTTTTTAAAAGTATTCTTTTAATGTCTGGTCATGCCAAATATTCCCTTCTGTGTCAAAGAGAACTAAGCATAAGACTGTAAGCCTATTATCTTCTGTAAAAGCCAGCTGCAGTCTCTCAATTTTTATTACTTCCATACATAATAATTCCATACTTTTGGGTACAAGTTCTGCTCTTCTAGTAATAATGAAGTCAGTAAAAACAGTGACTAGTTCAGTAGATCTGCTTTCAAAATAGTGCTCGCCTTAGTGATAGTGGCAGGACCCAGCATTTCCCTAACAAGATTTTTTCCACAATTGCTTTGCGAGTTTGCTTCATTATCAGCTCTTCAATCTCTTTAGGGCAGTACTGGTCTTAAGAATCTCAACACATTGTCAATGTTTTTAAAAATAACACTATATTAAACTACTAGCAGTGCTGGAATTTTTCCTAAGAAATGTTCAAAATCTTCAGTTTAACCTTAGGTTATATTTTATGGTTGGTGGCTGTGTTTGTAAGGAAGGTAGCTGTTCCATGTTTGCAAGTACAGAACATGAAGTATGCATGATATTTTAGGAGCACTGGAAACTGAAATCCATCCCTGGTGTGAATTTTGCTGCATGAGCTCATTTTTCTAGCTTTTAAAGCTGGTGCCACATCCATTTACACATTTTAGAGTTTCTTCATCTGCATAAACAATCCTTTAAACCAATCCCTTACACCAATCCCACGGTCTAGGGCAAATACCAGAAAGTAATATAGGGAGATGAAAAGCAGGGCTCCTGTAATACTTGAAGAGATACTTAATACCATAACACTTAATAAATAGTGCTCCTATGATGAGACTGTTAAAGTGTTAAATACAGCCATTTTCCTTCCACTTTGTTTGTTAAGATTTGTGTTCCTCAGGTGCACTTTCATGCTGTACTGCATCTCAGGAATACGTTACACTTAGAACTTGATCTGTTGTTTTTCATTTTGGTTTCCTCCTGTTTAAATGAAATTATCAGTCATTTTAAATAACCTATACATGAATAAATAAAACTCCTTTCTTTAGAACCAGCTCTACAGACTCTAAGAATATTTTGTGTTTCACTGTGAGTCTTTCGTTCCTGTACTCTGGGTCCATAGTCATTCTTTCATCAGTCAAGACCGAGATCTCCAAAGTAAAGTGAGAAGAAAACTAAATGCTGTAAAAATAGGTTGAAACAAATCCATTTTCATGCTTTTGCTCATGATGTTCAAATAAAAGAGGCTAAAATGAGCTCCGTTAGAATCCTTCCAGAGTGGGAAGATAGCAAAAGTGAACATAAGCACTAATGTAGCTATCCACATTCTTAACCATGGGACTGACAATGTTTAAAAAAGCTGGACATTGCTTGTGTCCTGCTATTTTCCATAATGACCATTTAGGTCCAGAAACAGTTGAATAAAACTTAGAGAAGCCTAGGCTTTAGTCAAATCTGCTTAAGGCAGCATAAAACAGTCATACTCATGACTGTTACTCCACTTGAAACTGTCACTGTCTGTGAAATGCAGGTGATAACAAGATGAACCTCATCCCTTACTGAGATAAAAGGGAGAAGAATGTAAAATGATCTTCATCAGCTATGGGCTGTGCATTAAACAAAATTTTGCTTATTCCAAGAAACAACTCAGGATTGTACAGAGCTCAAAAAAAAATCTTGGAGAAAAACACAGCTAATTTCATCTTGAAGAAATGGGAGTGGGGAATGTGGTGTTACTTGTTCAGTAATTAGGCAGTAGGTACTGCAGTATCAAGTGTATATATATATATATATATTTGTACTTGCTGTTGGCATAATTAGATTAACCCCACAGTAAAAGAAAAGTTCTTCCAGAGCTTGAGTGCACTGGAAAATAAAGAGTTTTAACAGTCACAGTGCAATGAACAGTATTTGTTGATCCAATCTCTTTTTGTAACCAAAGCAAGTATGAAGTAGGAAAAAATAATGCTAAACTTTTTGTGGCCTTTAATTCTATTCCTTACAAGTCTATATCCATCTTTTTTCATGACACTGTTAGATTTCTGTGTGAGCACCTGTGACATACTCTAATTCTGGACTTAGTGTGTAGTTGTGCCAAGTTTTTTGGGCACAATTAACCAATTGGCTGAATTCAGACATCTGGAAAAAGCAAGTAGCATGGGTGGACTGTGAGCACTGTACTGGGATAATAGTCATTGTATTTTTGGCAACAGTTATTAGCTGCATGTTCACAATTAAAAAATATCATCTACTTCCAAAGATTTCTCTATTACATGCCAATGCTGTAGAAGTTAGACTAATGGAATCAATGATTTTTCTTTCTTTTGGGAATCCAACTGCTGTACATGACTTCTCTGAAATTCTGTTAATGAAGTGGCCTTACATGAAATAATTAACTGTCTGTCAAGCATATTCTCTGGTGGGTGTGTTAGACATTAGGATTTTGGTGCAGCTGCCTCTGAAGTGTTGATTTATCCAAATGATTTTCATTCCAGCCTGTGTTTATTGCAGGATTGCAGGATACTTTCTACACAACAGGAAAGCAGTGATATTATTTCACTTATTCTAGTATATAAAAGAGAAATGGAGTCATTAGATGTATCCTTTCAATCCTTTTATTGAGTCACCATTCCACTGAACCTTTTATTGTTCAGTCAAGGAACTTCACTTTTCACTTAGTTAAATATCTTAAGTACATGAAGATAGGTCATACCAACTCCACTCAAAATATTACAGGTATGCTAGGGACCAAAAAGTGTATTTGCATAGCTCATTTAGAAATGGAATTAAAATTTAGTTCTTGCATCCTCTTTAGGAAGAACTTCTTGCTGATAAACCTGGATTTCAATTTATGCTTAGAGACAAATTGTAAAATATGAGTTTTGTTAAGGTTCAAATTCAAAAAGTAAGGCCAAGTTGTCTAACACATGATTTAATGAAAATGTTTCCATTGTCCATGGTAAGATTATTTAGTCCTATAAACAGTAGCAATTGGCAAAGCACATAGGAGTATTGTTTAGCAGGTCAGTCTAGTTTAACTGCAAACATTTAGAATATGAGTAAAGCAAAGATGCTGTGTGTGAAGACATGGCCCTTTGAAAGTTGTGGACAGTTTTTTCAATAATTTGTACTGGTACTTGTATCATGAAATATGTGTCGATATTATTGCCTGTAACAGTGAAGAAAAATGGTACAAAGACAATAGAATTACCACTATCGTTGTAGTCACAATGGTATTTTTAAGCTTATTAAGTGCGGTCAGTCTGTCATATAAGCAAGGTCTAAATGAGGTCCATCCCCTTTAGAACTTATACAGGGCTTAACACAAATTGGTTAATGCATTAGAAGGAGTTTCACAATCAACCAAGTTAACTGTGATGATTCAGGTGTTCTGCAAAATCTTTTTTTGGGAAGAAGTTGGCATTTGTAGAAGAATTCTCTAACAGGCCATCTCTAAGAAGATCACCATACCTGATGTTTGTGGTATCTAGATCTCTTTAGCTCAATCTGTGTTTCCATGCCCTTGTTTATTACCTCTGCAGTTTAGGTTTTATTTATGTTCTACAGGTGGCTGATGTAAGCCACATCATAATGGAATTTGAATTTCTCTCCATGTCCAAACTCTACTACATCATTACAATTCATAAGTCTTGATATCTCCATTGAATTTTAGAAAAGTAGCAACTAACCCAAAATGAGCAGAACATTTTAGAAAAAATACAGAATTTCAGAGTGGTGCCTTTTTCTGAGGATCTCAAAATTTACGAAGAGTTTTGCAAAGTCCCTGTAAGAGATATGCAAATGTTGTCCTTGTTGTATAGTTCAGAAAGTGAAGCAAAAAGGGCTTGTGAATTTTGTAATGCTTCTTAGGAAGCCTAAAGCAGCACATCCAGGAATAGAATCTAGCTGCCTAATTTTCAGAGAGATGCTTTAGTCCTTTCCTCATCCTTTCCTCTTTGGACATTTATTGCAGGTCTATCAGAATGGCTGTTTCCATATAAAAAGGAATGTTACTTTTGCAGCTTTAGTGCTGGAACATTATAGAGCAGCTAGACTGCAGTTTTTGTAAGCACGTTGTTTACAAGAGTGACAAAGTCAACTTTGTTCTATAACTTTTTACAGAACATTCTGGCCGTGAATGTAGATTTCTAAATGCCGGGTTGTGTTCAAGTCATGCAGAAGTTCAAGGCAATTTATTCAACACAGGAAAGGAAGAGGCAACCTCAAGACACTGTTTATGTTGTCAAAAGAATATCGTTAGCTCTGCTGTGTTATGAGAATATTTTTCTCTGCATTTCACTGCAAGAGCAAAATTTGACATATATTTGACAGGATTCCAATTGACAAAAAGTAACGTGTTAGCAAGTCAATACAACTGAGAGACCAATGTGATATCTGATCTGACATCAAGATGAATTGTTCCAATCCCCAAATATGCAACAGCTACTGAAAATAAATTTCTAATTGTATTATACATCTTTCAGAACATCATATACAATTGATTTCCCCTCTGCCATTGCCTAATTTCCACCTAAGAATAAACATGATTTTTGCCCCCAAGGTCAGTAATAAGCAATTATTCAGAAAAAGAATATTATGCAAAATATTAAGCATATTACTAAGCATGTTATCAAGTGGGCAATGTTCTCTGTTTTGAATTATTTTTGAGACTTTTCAGACTCAGACATATGCCATTACCTGTAAGTCCAGCATAGTTTATCCAACCAAAAACCCCTTAATTTGTAAGTCAAGTAGACAAGGATGCTTTATGCTGTTTCTCCCATTAGCGGAAAGCAAGGAAATATATTTGACTTGAAAATTGGGGCAAATTCCCCTTTAGCACGTAGTCATAACTTTCTTAATTTGGTTATATCATAACTGCTTTTAGAGTGTGAATGTTAGGGAATGATAGGAAGTATAGAAAGACACAAGGACATACATGTTTAGAGATGCTAAACAGGACTTCAACAAATGTAATTCAACTAGTTGCAACTAGATGCATCTCCTAGAGGAAACTTAATGGTCTGGACAGAACTTTCTGTTCTCTACTGATTTTTCTTGAAACTTCATTTGATTAGGCTTGATGGATTGCTCTGTTGCTTATCCAGTAGAAGGAAGTCCTTGCATGCTGATATGGTGATGAATGGGCTTCATCATTTCCCTCTCCTTTTTCAAATTGCTTCTTCTGTTTTTCTTTTTTTCTTCTTTTCTTTTTCTTTCCTTTCCCCCCCGTTTTTTGGTCAGGTCTCCTACATGTGCTTATTTTTGTGCTATTTTCTCCAGTTGTACCAGTGGTCTGCCAAAGATTGTCTGCTATGTGGCTGACAGGTCAAAGGGGGTGATTCTGTCCCTCTATCCTGCTCTTGTGGGACCCTACCTGGAGTGCTGCATCCAGCTCTAGGGCCTCCATCACATGAAGGAAATGGATCTGCTGGAGCACAACAGGAGGAGAAGGACCAGAAGGACATGTTCATGGTCTTTGCATGGACATTCACTTGGAAACAGATCTCCCATCTTAGATCTCCTTCTGAAACAAACAAAAGAAAAAATCCACTTTAGCATAGTACAATAAATCAATATAATTTAAAAAGTTTTAGCTTCACTGTTGAGCCAAGTCATATGATACATACTATAACTCATATACATATATATATGTATATATATATACACTATAGATATGCAGGATTTGCTTTATCATTGTTTCACAGAATCACAGAATCACAGAATCACACAGAATTTCTAGGTTGGAAGAGACCTTCAAGATCATCGAGTCCAACCCATGCTCCAACACCTCAACTAGATTACGGCACCAAGTGCCACATCCAGTCTCTTTTTAAACACATCCAGGGATGGTGACTCCACCACCTCCCTGGGCAAACCATTCCAGTACTTAACCACTCTTTCTGTGAAAAACTTTTTCCTAATATCCAGCCTATATTTCCCCTGACGCAGCTTGAGACTGTGTCCTCTTGTTCTGTCCGTTGCTGCCTGGAGGAAGAGACCAACCCCCAGCTGTCTACAACTACCCTTCAGGAAGTTATAGAGAGTGATAAGGTCACCTCTGAGTCTCCTTTTCTCCAGGCTAAACAACCCCAGCTCCCTCAGTCGTTCTTCATACGGCTTGTGCTCCAAGCCTCTCACCAGCCTCGTTGCCCTC
>VXBB01015062.1:124788-212035 GCA_013399915.1 Illadopsis cleaveri
CTTTCGGTACACAGGGACAGTCTGTTCCTGTGCCCTCAAGATCTCTGTTTTGAGGCACGCCCACCTTTCCTGAACTCCTTTGTTTTTAAAGGCTGCTTCCCTAGAGACTCTCTGAATATGTCTCCTAAACAGGCCAAAGACCTGTTTCAGTTTGCTTCATAGCCAAATGACTGATTAGATGCTTCAGAAATAGAAAGGGGCTCTATTATAGAGTTTCCTGGTCCTGACCAAGAATCATGGTAATTATTATTGTATACAATAATCTGTGATGGCTGTGATGCCTCTCTTTCAACAGAGATTAAGCC
The DNA here is from genome assembly GCA_013399915.1 of Illadopsis cleaveri. Classification (NCBI taxonomy): domain Eukaryota; kingdom Metazoa; phylum Chordata; class Aves; order Passeriformes; family Timaliidae; genus Illadopsis; species Illadopsis cleaveri. The sequence continues at coordinate 125,094 of VXBB01015062.1, forward strand.
AGAATTTAATCATCACTGTGCGGGAACAAGGGATCAGTGTTTTATTTACGAAATTGCCCCTTAACACTTTTGCACCACAAAGAGCAGCCAATGCCTACATCTAAGGAGAGCACCATCTTTGTTGTTCACCAACACCATACTCTACTCAGTTTGCAATAAAGGTTGAGAATTCTAATATATTTTTAAGTTTGTTCTCAAGGAAACATTAGTAGTCCCTTGCACATTGCAGAGGTCTCTGTTTTGCAGCTGGGTGACATTTACTAGGGCAATTTAGCCTATGTTCTGGCTACATTTGTGGCCAGTTTCAAGTGCTTTCACAAAATCACAGAATCACTTTGTTGGAAGAGACCTTCAAGATCATTGAGTCCAACCCAGCCCTAACACCTCAACTAAACCAAGACACCGAGTGCCACATCCAGTCCTTTTTTAAACACATCCAGGGATGATGACTCTACCACCTCTCCAGGCAGACCATTCCAGTACTTTATCATTCTTTCTGTAAAAAAAATAATTCCTAATATCCAGCCTGTATTTCCCTTGATGCAGCTTAAGGCTGTGTCCTCTCATTCTGTCAGTTGCTGCCTGGAGAAAGAGACCAGCCCTCACCTGGCTACAGCCACCTTTCACGGAGTTGTAGAGAGTGATAAGGTCACCTCTGAGTGTCCTTTACTCCAAGCTAAACACCCCCAGCTCCCTCAGTCGTTCTCTTTTATCTGTTGGTGTAATTCTGCTGTGAGTATTAGCAGCATATCTTTGAGGTACATGGTTTTGTTGCATTAATGCTATAATTGTATCTTCAGTTGGGACATCTTACTTTAACATACTGTTTTAATATAGCAAACCCTACTACAATGGTCATAAGTGTAACTCTATTCAGACTTTTTACTACTGCATACGTGTCATGCTCTCATCCTATGAAACTGAGTTATGCCAGGCTTGCCTCAGGGATGTTTGTTTCCTTTTTGTTTTGATGTGAAATAGTACAAAATTGCCATAATAGTAAAGTAGTAAATAGTATAGTAGTAAAACTACTATTTTTTGTTCTTTTTTTGCTTGGTGATTTTTTTCCCAATTACCATGACCTTTCAAACACAACACTGATAAAAAAAAGTTTAAAAAAAAAGGTTGAAAGTGATTAACCCTGCTTTTGTGCTTAGATTCCTGCCATCAGAATTGCCCAAAATACTTCTGCGACTCAAAACAGTGGCTCTTTTCAAGGCTGCAATAGTCAATGCGACATAGTCATGTTTTATTGTTTAAATTTGCTGCAGTATGGCAACAGCACTTACAGAAACAGTTAACCCTGACACCAGTGAACATAAAAACAGGAGTCAGTGAGAAAAGTAGCAGACTGATAAGTGGTAGGAATAGTTAACAGGGCTCTGCTGATGGTAGCTGCATGGACTTGTATGATTTCGGGTAGCAATGACTTAACTTATTTGTGCTTGTTAAAGTATTTGTCTAGTAATAGCGATTTACATTACAACACTAGAAAATGGATTCCTTGAAGAGGTCTAGAAACAGACTGGGTTGTCTGAGCTCTTTACTCACTTTAATAATGTACTACTGAATTCTGTAAAATTACACTTGCAGAGTACTCCATATGCTTTTGCTCTTTGTCTCTGGGATACATTGAATATTACGGCTTCGTTTTCTAACAAAACTACGTTACTCTGGGCTATGTTAGCTACACATTTATTTTGCATTCCCAGTATAAGAAGGATGGCTAAAGACAACAGTGTAATTTGTTAATAAAATCTAGATTATTTTTTTAATGATTTTTTTTTACAGGTTGATCTCAGAGATCTTGGGCAGCTATATAAAATCCGCATTGGCCACGACAACACTGGAAATGATCCCAGCTGGTACCTGGAGGAAGTCAGACTTGAAAGAGTTGTCCCTCTTTCTGATGAAAAGATTTGCCTCCCCATAGAGAGCTGGCTTTCCGAAGACAAGGATGAAGGTGACACGTGGAGAGAAGTGGCAATAAGAAACCCTGCAGAGGAGCTTTTGCCATGTACGTGCTCAGTATTTTAGATCAAGTGTTCACTAACCATATCCTGTGACTATATGACAGTTTTTCATGTTTCCTCCTGGACAGCCTGCCCAAAAGCCAGTGTAACCATGAAGCAATCCCTTCCAGATACTTTCTAGCTCCAGGAGAGGGAAGTGATCCTTTAACCCCACTCCTTTCCTTCCCAAAATCAGAATAACAGCTGTTGACCATGGCATCTTAGCCTATAAAATGTTGGAATTCTCAGAGTGGCCATACATCACTGGTAAATACTTCTCTTTAGAGAAAGACATCAGGCAGGAAATCAAGGTATGTAATGCCATGTGATATCCAGTTCCTTTTGGCAAGTTTGAGATCATCCTTTCTTGTCCTGCATAAAACATACTTTACAAGAAATCCATGATCTGAATCATCACACACGTGTTTTTCAAATCAGGCTTGAGTCACCACCATTCACATAGAAATTGTTAGCTGCAGAGTGGCACTTTGGAACTTCAAAGTTTATGACAGCTTTGATGCACTTTGTTCTCTTCAAGTGAAGTGGGAAATAGCCCATCACATAAGCTTATTATCTAAAAAGTCCTGGGCCTTTATAGAGGAATAGGGATTCAGTATAACTATTATGTGTGATTTTTTTTTATTATCTTCTCTTTAAATTAATAGAATGACAACAATGCAGCTGACGGCCAATAATGCCTGACAGTGATAGGTCTTACATAGGTACTTGCAGTCATTTAGCAAATTGGATTCAAATTAATGCAGTGAATTTTGCACAGTGTCTGGGATTCAACATAGAAAAAGATCATCATGCTTTTAGTAAATCAAATAATTTCAGAAGAAAATATCACAGAAGTGAAAACCCTTAAGCCAAAAGAATATAATTGTCTGAAAAAATATTAAGACTGATAAGTGAATATTTTATTGCAGGGGTTAGAAGATGCTGAGAAACATGTACGAGCCAGCTCACATTTCTGCTTTCCTCTTTTTTTCTCTTTTTCTTTTTCTTGTTTTTTCAGAATAGTTATTAAATTCAATAAAAGATTTCAAAAAATGAGACTGATCAAGTTTTATGATCATTGGCATTTACTACGGTACCATATGTCACTCACAGTGACATATCTGTCATTTACTGGTACAATAGAAAAACAGTGCAGAACCCAATTAAGTTGTACAAACAATCAATTCAGCATCAATAATTCTAATCTGCATTATGCACTCTGAAAAACCCATTCATAGATAAGTACTAATATTCTGGTCAGTGCACTCTATTTATATATTTATACACAAAAATCAAGTCAGTTCTATCAAATGCTGGAAATGTCTTTAAAATGGCACATTTATTTAGTCTTTAATCATTGTATTACTGCATATTTCCTTGTATTTGCAGGAACATTATCTTTAATAAAATATATGTCTCAAGTATGTAAGAAAAGATATATTTCCAAAAGAACTTGGAAATTTCTCAAAAATCTAAGTTTTACTAATTAGTTATTGATTTTAGGAACATTTAAGTTGAACATCAATACAAACTCAGCAAGGACTCCAAAGGATTTCCTATTTATTTTCTCAGGAACAAGCAAATGAAACACTATCCATTTTCATTTCCCATTTAAAAGTTAATTGCTTACAAGTACTGAGCAAACCACATCAAGTCACTTTCTCCAGCAGAAGAAACTACATGCTGGTAATTACTTAATGAGGATTTGATATAATTTAGGAGTTTGTATTCTGTACTTTCAATTTAATCTGTTATCTTCTTGTGATACTAGATTTGCTTAGGTATAAAACTCATGTGCTGGAAACTTTAAACAAAGTGAACAAATGTAAACTAAGCACAGACTGCATTGATCTTGTAATTGCTGTCCTTAAACACTTACTTCATTGCTCAGCTTCCCTCCTAGAAGAAAGGGTAATTTTTCCTTATTCTTTTTCCCCCTTTCCTCAGCTGAAATTTTTTGTGTAACCAGTATGGACCCAAAGCCTTGGAATCGTTTTTTGACTCCTTGGCTTCTTGGCTTTCTTTTTTTTCTAGCATCTCATCTTATGATCTGAATTTATTTCCTGAATCTGTTGGCTTTTCTTTACCTTCCTCTCTTAACTTGTTTCTTTTCCATTCAAATTTCTCCCCTTGGTAACCCCTTTTAGTTTTTCTGACTGCCCCTCAGCCACTTCAAAAACTTGACACTAATCTGGTCTCCTACTCCAAGTATTGATTTCAGTTCTTTCTCAATCTCTCCATCACACCAGTCTTAACTTCCTTTCCTAAGTCAGGTTACTTGTCCCTCCAATGCATGTTTGTCTTTGTCTTCCCTTTTCTTATTTTTTCTACATTGCCAAGGCTTCTGGGTCCATGGATCCTTTTTCTCTTCCTATTACATCTTATCTTTTGCTTTTCCAGCCCTGGAGATCTAAAACACTTCACCTGATCTGTCTTTGAAGTTATCCCTGAATTCAGCATGCAGTTGAATCGGGTGGTCCCTGGAGGTTTCCTCCAAACTCTTTGTTTTTTGTGGTTTTTTATTTTGTTGTTGTTGTTGTTGTTTGTTTGTTTTGGTTTGGTTTTTGTTTTTGTTTTTGTTTTTGTTTTTTTTCCTTCTAGAAGTTCCAGATACATTTAGTTTACCAAACTTTACAAGTATTGGATTTTTTACTTGTTGTTCTTTTGCTGTGGTTTCAGCCCCTAGTTACGCTGTGATGCACAAAATAAAAGTTGTTCAACTATTTTCTAAGTGATAGCTGTTGGAAATTAGTATTCATGAGCTGGATAAATCTTAAAATAAATCACTCAATGGAAATAAGCTAGAAAACTTTGAATGCTTTTGACTTGGCTTTATAACACAGCAGTATTAGGGGAATCAGACCAGATGTGGCAGCCCAGTGTGGCTCAGTGAGGCTGGCACAGCTGCATGGCCCCAGGTCCAAGCAGCAGCAAGGCTCAGCAGGTTCCCAGTCAGCACCCACAGAGGGCACAGGGATGTACCACATACCAAGGCCAGCTACACAGATCATCCAGACACACACACCAGTTGCACAAACACAGAACCAGCAGCCTCATCCCCCCTCTGGCTGAGCAGAATGGGTGTCCAACAGTGGGAGTGTATATGTGTACAGATGTGTACAAGGTAGATCTAACAGCTGGGCTCACACACTCTGTCTAATCCCAGTCTCTCCAGTTGCTGGCAACTGGACATATGAGCCCCTGAGGCTGCAGCCCTGCTCCAGCTTCTGATACAGGCCATTTCCCTCATGCCCATCCCAGCAGGTCTCACCCCTAAAGATACTTCAGGGTGTCTCTGACGGCTTAGCAGGACTCCCATGGTCCCTCCAACACTCAACTACTCATGTGGTCTTGCACTCAGAGACGTGGGTCTCTGACTCCTGGTCCCACTCCACTCACTGACAGTTCTATTCTCTTCGTTCTCTCCAGCTGCTGCCATGCAGGACTCCAAGTCCAGATGCTGGTACTTAGACTCCCTACCCACACATGCACACACACAGAGAACAGATGTGATCTATTCTCTAACACCACTTCCTCCCCAGGTCACCTAGATCCATCTATTTCCCTGCCTTTAATTCCTCTCCTAAATGTCTTTTAAGTCTTCTGCAATCACAAAATGTTCTTCTCCTATGCTCTGTATTGCATCTGACACCCCTGGTCATTAAACCTCATGAGTATGATAGATATTCTAAACTGTCTCATCATGGTGGGTTTCATGCCCAGACTGCAGGAGCTGGAAGAGGTTTCCCTTTCTCTAAGGGTTCCCACCTGCCCTTGTGCACCTGTGATGGTGGAGATGGGCTGATGGTTCCTCTGATGGGCCTGGGAAAAACCAGAGCAGGATGTTACCTGGACTGCCCCTTGCCTGTACTCCTTTGTATATTTGCAGACTTTTATCACAATCCTTACATGGGTTGTCTTTGGGTATGGCTGAACTTTTGTTCTAGAGGGGTACCTGATGAAAGAGATATTGAATTTTCTTACTGCTGTGTTTATGTAAACATAAATGTCAAATGAGGATATAAATGGGTAAATGTGTCCTGTTCTTGTTCACATATTCAAAGGAATAACTGTACTGAAATGAGATGAAAGACAAATACTGAGACTGAGCCAGGAAAAATTCCAGCTCCAAAGATTTTACTATGCTTTTCCACTTGGAGAAGTGTGCAGGCAAATACAGAAAGGTTAGAAGGTGGCCACTGACTGAAATAGTGCAAACGATGACCAAAGCAAATAGTAATAACACAGGTATTAACTCTACAAAATTTTTATCCCTGTTTTATCACTCAGGAGGCGCCAACTACATAAGTAAATAGTCAAGCTTCTTTATTGTAAAATTCATTAACAACCGTGTTTTTTCAAAGCTGATAATTTTCTTGCATGCCATGAAGGACATATATTTTCAGACTATTGGTGCAAATAGTATTAGTGGAGATTAGAGAGCATTTAGTGGGGATTAGAGTGAGAACTATAATTCTAACTGAAATGTCTTAACCTGATATTGTTTTTGTATTTGTGTCTTCTAAATGCACCACTTCTGAGGAAGATAGTCCCTCTTAACCAGTATCAGCCATTAAGAATTTGTTCTCTTTTAGTTTTAACGCTGCACTAACCTGTATCTTTACCCTTCAGTCATGGCAAAATGACCAAACACCCTCCGTGAAACCCAGGTAGTAAACACCAAGTGATAACACCAGACATTCATCCTTGCTGTTTGACAGATTGAGCCAAAGTGACCATTTCATTCAAGGGGGCATGTCATATGGAAAAAAAGGCAGAACCTGGAGCAATACTGCGCAATACCAGTCTGGGATCTCGATATGCCAGCATAAAGGGAGAACTGAATAGAAACAGTTGGACAATTTTAATGTTGTGTGTCAATTAACATCTCTCCAGGTTTTGTGCTCTTTGGCCTGTTTGTCTGTTTACACTGGCAGCCTGGTGGGAGTGGATTTGCTCAGTGAAGCACTCAGTGCTAAAATCCCACTTAGTTAAGTGTTTGATGTCCCCTTTGTGGGAGTCTAGAGTGAAGTTACTTCAGGCTTGCTCCTGTCTGTTCCCACAGACTGACCGCCAGTTTGTGTCAAGATTGTTGTCATTCTGTTCCTGGAATGTATCATCTGGCATAGTTTCATCCAAAAAGAACTTAGTTTTTTGCTCTAAAACCACTCCATGCTGCACACCAGAAAGAAGGAAGTAGAGCCAACCAGGGGATTCAGTGGTGTTGCAAGCAAACCAGTGTCATTGGGCACAAATGGATGTGCATCTTCAATTCATTTACTCTCATTTAGAATCCTCAAATAATGACTGTACTTTTAGTAGAATTACTTTGAAAAGAGCTGACAATGGGACAGTAATTCGTACCAAGTCAGCCAAATGAGACCAATGTTTCTGCCATGAAAACTTTCATTTTCATATTCTCAATAAATTTTTCTTTAATTCTATTAGATTTGTTTTCTTCTCCCAAAACATATCAAAACATTTACTTAGTCTTTAATGCTAAGCAACTGGAGATGTTTACTGTCTGTATTTTCCAAAGGCAAGTGTCATAAGTCATTGAGTTCTGTACATTACTTCTTCAAAAGGAATTGATAATTATATACTACTGTGCAGGCAAAACTGGGCCCAAACTATCTCTTGTCATTGGTGAAGACTCAGTCAGGAATACATCGATTTTCTGCATTAGAAACCCTGATTCAGGTGCCCAGAATGGGAAATCTAGAAAAAAGGGTTCTCTAACTTGTGTTCTGTTGCCCTTAGTGCGCCCTTAGGTTACCTCTTCTTCATAACCAGGAAAACTTCCTTTCTCTCTCTCTCTTTTGTTCAAGGTAGTTCATTTTTTATGTTATCAATAGATGCCAGAAGGTGGAGTTGGGATTTAAAAAACTCCTGAAGCCTCATGATAGTATCTCAAGAGATAGCATTTTTATAGACTGAGCAACTAGGAATTTGGTACTAGTACACTTGACTGCTCATATGACTCTGCAGTATTTTTTTATATATTTGGTTCTGTCATTTTTAGCTCAGTTATACTGCTTTAAAGTCTGCCTTTTAGAAACTCCTCACCTCTGCCTGAAAACAATTTCGTTCCCTTTTTCATCTGTTTCATCCATGCACCCATGTTGCAGATTTTTCTTTTCGGTTTCTAGAGCTTATCTAAGGTTACCCTGTGAGCAATTTGAAGATTTCAATCACTTATTTTCTGAAAGGTCATTTTCTTTTTTACTGAGTGCTAGCTGAGATTTTTCCCCCTGCTATTCTGTATTAATTAATCCTCTTTTATCCTTTATCAAAGTTACTGTGTTTTCCAAGACATTTTTTCTATTACTTTGATGTGGTCCACTTTGGACAGATGCCTAGATGTGAGTCTCACAGGTCCCTCTCAATGCTGAAGCACTGTTTCCTGACTTCTGTTGAGTGGCTGGTTTTATGAAATAATTTTCTACTTTTTTGTCTCTTTTTGTTGTTGTTGGTTTTTTTTGCCTATGGGTTTACCTTTCTCTGAGTGTTTTGTCACCCCAGTATACAGCTGGTGTAGTTTCACTGAATCAGCATATAGTAAAATGAAATTACTACTACAGAACAGGGGATCAGGCCATGCAGTTCTAATTTGCAGAGTTTTGGGATGGCTTTTTCTTCCTGCAGTGAAGCAGGTCTCTGTTGCAGATGGGCCTGCAGCAGGGGCCTTAGAATAGGTTGGTACTAAAAAAAAAAAAATGAAACCACGGTCTCAGAGGCTGAACACATTATCTAGAATCATTTTACTTTACTGTCTACACAACAAACTGTGTTTTGTGAGCAATATACAGAAAACTACAAGTGGAAAAATGTCACATATGGTGAATCTTTTTGTCTCAGCAGTACATTCAATGGGTAGGTTTGTTCTCCAGATTTGGTTGTATTGTCCCATCAAACAATGTACCTTGTTTTATCTGTTACAGAATGGCACTGTTGCTCTTGTTCTTAGTTTTAAGCAATCTTTAGCTCAGGAACAATTAGCACTAGCACCTTTTGTAGGTGTTCTGCAATCTAAAGGAACTGCTTGATAAAATCTGAAGAATTCAAATCCTCTGAGGCTGGTCTGTGCCTAGGTTTCCATTTGCACAGGAAAGGCTTAAATCTGTCCACAGTCTATTTAGTGAATGTTTATTTGAATGTGCAGGCATTTCACCATAGTGGCCATATTCATTAGGCATGAGTGTTTTGGACAATATTTTCCTTTCTTCATTTTTTGTGTGATTCCCATGAAATTCCAATGAAATACATAGAGTATAATGCACATATACTCTAATTAAGGGGTGTAAACATTCCTTTTATTATCCTAATATAATAGCCTGTATTTTAGTAGCCTATATGTGTAGAAAAATTTAGAACACAAACTGGTCTTTTTTTGTTAAGAATGTTCCTGTATAAATAATGCAGATTGTGTAGCTTAAATAAATGTCAGACCTAACATTTTACAGATGGTGAGGGATGTATAGACCCAAGAAACTATGGAAAATACTTTCAATTTTTTTGCATTTCAAGATATGCATGCTGTCTACTTCAGACTGATTTATTTATGTTGGTAGCAAAAGAAAGCTCTGTTTAATGATTAGATCATTATCATCTCTCTGGTTACCACAGAGATGTGCAGTGCTACAAAACGTACTGTAATTTATTTATCTGTTATTATCTTTGTGTTGTGTTATAATTACCTCTTGTTCTCTTCTTGTGAAAGAGACTTGTTGGTGTTTTGGTTTTGTAAACATTTATTGTTAAATTGTTTCTTTAAAAAAAAGCATTGAATATGCTTTAAAATTGTGCTTATAGTTACTGATTTTTTTTTATTTTTGGTCAAGGAAATTACTTGTAGTTGTAAGTAATACAGATACCAGTCTTTTTATGTAAACATTTAAACAGTCTGTACCCTTTCCTTTCCTCCCACAGATATTTTGCATTTTCAAAACTGAGAATGTAAGTAAGAGTGTAAAAGTGTGGAGGAGACTTCATGTCAATATGTTCCTTCTTTTACTACCTACAGCATCTTGCTTCATGGGTAGTACAGACCTGTTCTTAAAATTTCTGGTCACTGATTATTATAATTTTTAGCTTTTTTTTTGGAAATGTAACCTCTCTCCTTCCACACTGCTAAAGATTTTGCCCCTTCATGATCAGTGTGGCTCTTTGCTTTGCTGCACATTTTCTATCACAGTGTGCAGCCACCCCTGATCCTCTGCCCTTTGGCCAGCTATGATTATATTAGCTGTTATGGTATGAAATGTAATTTGGATATATAGCTCAATTACTCTGATTATCAGGTCAATTTATCTTCGCTACTTGCTATTCATATCTACAATTTGTTTTAGCATGAACTTTAATGCTAAAAACCTTGAAACTAATTTTTATAAGGCTCTGCCAAAATTTTGAAGATGTGTGTGTGTTATTGAGATCACTTATATGCCATGGGCAGTGTTGGTACAGTAATGCATGGATGCAAGAGCTGCAATGAATGCATGGAATTACGGAAAATAATAAAATTGGTCAAGGAACACCACTCCTATTCAGAGTCCCAGTTATAATAGTGATAAAGAGTTGGAGACACAGTTTTAGGATAATTTTACACAGATTAAAAGAAATACCCTAATTTGGTTAAGCATGGAGTTTATCCATCAACATTTCTCCTATCTTTTAATATATATGGGGCTATTTTTCTCCTTCAAGTATTTGCAGTATTATTTTACTATTTGTTTAGCTTCTCCTCTGGAAATCAGGAATAGCTGCTTTTTAGTGATGGTGGACAACACGATGTCTGAGTTTTATAAACTGACTTGGGAACAAGTGAATAAAAAATTTATGGAAATGTCAGATTCTAGTAGCTTTTTGGTGGTTTAAGGGTAACAGTATTTTAACCAGTTTTTGTAGAGTATTGTCCAGTTTCAAGCATTTTATTATATTCTGTTTTCATCTTCATTCTTTCTTAAAAGAATTGTGTTTGTTAGCACTTCTATTACCACTCTTCACTCCCAAGAACTGTTAAAATTACACATAAATGAAACAGTAATCTTCCCTGTGATCTACTACATAGCAGCAGAAATGGCCAGCTGTGATTAGAATAGAAACACTGCATGGAAAAATTGTCATTAAAATGTAAACAGGAATTATTTTTTTTTAAGTCGCAGAGAGAAACACTGAAAGGAAACATAATAGTATATGATCACTGCAAAGAATGTTTTAAAAATAAATTTGCAAATCTGTATAGTTATGAAAAGTATTTTAGTGTGACATAGAACATCTTAATACAGTAATTTTAGATTATATTGCAGAATTATTGAATGTGTATATATTTTTTGTGTGCAAGACTTTGGTTTAGACTCTAAGGAGAGGCTTTAAAAAGTTGTAAATATATTTTCAGGGGGAGCTGTTTTTGGAAGTTTTTTCATTCACTACTGACAGCTGTAGAAACCTTCAAAAGCAAGATGACTGTTCATTTTTTATAGGTGTACCAGTTGTTCATCTGCTTGCTCGCCTTTGTATGTGGGGTGAAAATTTAAAACCCCTTGGATTTGTGATTGTTATTCTTCTTTTAAGATGAAATGAAGGTCAACAACCCAGATAATTGTTTTGCATAAATCTGGAGGTTCAAAATGCTTTGGTAGTGAAAAGTAGCTGTTACTTCAGATATAGTTAGGTGGTCTTCAGATAAATTGCAAAGAAAGACTTTGTGAATTAGCAATGCATAGCAATTCTCAGAATAATGTGGTTTTCTTAAACTTGGTGTTTTTAATATTTTTGTGAAGAGAGTTAAAAGGTTTGAACCTAGAAGTGACAAATTCATGGATAGCTGTTGCTACTTGCAAACTTGAAAATCAGTAGAGGTTTCTGGCAAAATTTTGATGAGGAAACCAGAATCTTATGCAAGCTGCAAGGACAATGTAAGGTTTTTTTCTTCTTGTAATGTTGGTGTATGAGGTCCATGTATACACAGGTGCTAAACTTGGTGCTGAAACAGATTCCAATGTTTATATCAACATCATTGGGACAAGAGGAGATGCTGGCAAAAGGCAGCTCCACAGATCTAAGAATAATAATGTTAAGTTTTGACATGGACAGGTGAAGTAAAAAAAAATGCTGCTTCTGGTAAATAAGAATAAACTACAACTAGAAAACTCTTTCATCAAGAAATGTAAATATCTTTTTATTTACAGGGTTTATTCAAGCATTGACCATTTTCCTTATTCAAAATTGCTTACAGAATTGCATAATATGGATAATTTTTATCTGCTTCATCAACTATTTACTGAGAGCTTTAGATATTAGGATTTGGATATTTTGGTTATTTGTATTTCACATATAGATAAAATGGTAACAATAGCATTTTTGTTGTCCTGAACAGATCACTCTGAATTTCAGAATCAAGTTCTAATCTGTATTACTAAATATGTTTTCCAATCTTGGTGAGGCACATAGGGGGACAAAAATATAATCTAGACACAACTAAATAATTGCATCTGATCATTGTATCATGCCAAAGGTGTCAGTGCTGTCTGTGGAGTAATTTTCAGGTGTTATTCACCATAGAAAGTTTTAAAGGATCCTCACTGTTTGGCCAGGATGAATATAAAACAACTATTCTGTTTCTCATTCCGGAGAAAAAAAAAGAAAAAATAGTGAAAAAACAGCTTTTCTATACTGTTAGAGTCAAAGCAATAGCTATGTTTAAGACCTTTACAATTTCCTTTGTATTGTTCCATAGATGGATATTTTTTGCATAAGGGCTGTCTCACTGGGATACTTGGAAAAAGTTCTGATTAGCCATGATGGAGCTGGTCCAGGTAGGATTTAATTTCCTAGAGACCAGTCTGTTCTCAAGTCCTTTTTAAACCCAATGCACTTGTTTATGTTGCATCCTTCATAGAAAATGTGACAGAAGGTCTTGCAGTGATAAAAAGTCTTCCTGCAGGTTGGTCACTGTGATGGGATGATGAAAAACTGTGGTAATGGACAGGAAAAAGAGCATGAGTTTAATATCGTATTTTTAATAATGTCAGATTATTTATAAGAAAACACTATTCATTTGCATTTAGAAAATTCTCAAAAGTATGGCTCACCCTGGTAAGACAATCTTTCACTAGACAAACAGTGAAAACTATCCAGGAAGGAATTAAAGATATTCAGCAGCTGATTTGCTACCTGACAAAATTTGAGTAGCTGTAACACAATGTCCTTTCTGCTTTGGGCAATTGTAGAAGATTTGATTATATATATTTGATCTGTGAAAGTCAATGTGGAGCTGTTCCAGTGAGTGACATTGCATTGCAGCTTGCAGATTTTTCAGGAAAAAAGAAAGAATTTGGTAATGAGATGAATTCTGGGTACAGGCCCTCAAAGACATGTGCATCTCCCTGGAACAATGTAAATGAAGAGAAAGCTAGCATTTAAAAGCACCAAAGATGTAAATACTGCAAATATCCTTGCAGATTAGTATCTAGGAAGAAGCTACATGAAGAGAAGAATTTTTAGGCAGTTCAGGGCTCCACTGATAAAAGATTATAAAAGCCTGTTTACCCTACTCTGTTCTGAAATGGCCCCAAGCAATGCCCATCTCGCTGTCTGTACTGCCTAAGGCTCTGAGCAGGTTTGTGACTATTACAGAAATAGCCATAATAGTGTAGCCTTGGAATGGTGTGTAATCTTGTTTTCTGTATCTGTAGTTCCATAGAGCTTGCTGCCTTCAGCAGTATGGTTGATTGTACACCTGAGAGTTTCACATTGTAGTAACCCAAGACATAACACTAAAGGCTCCACTGTGGTGGAGCCCACCTTCCCTCTATTCCCCACTGCACCATACCATGCTCTCTTCCCTCATATCTCCTTTAATAGGCAGCACAGATCAGTATGATCAGCATTACAAATCTGTAACCCAATTCAGCTATCTAGGATGTTTTTGACATTGGAGTTCAAATCTGTGGGTTTGAAGGACTGTCTAAACAGGACAATGGATTGAATTCTATCTGTAAAAAAATGTATGCCGTGGTGGTTCAGAATGCTGTTTATTGTACTCAGCACAGATAGATCTCACAGATATCTTTTGAACTGTATCTGAGACTAGCCCCACATAAGCCCAGCCCAAGGCAGCTGAGGGGTTGAGAGCTGGAAAAGGATGATGGTGGCTCATGAGAGAATCAACTTTTTGGGGTTGAGAAGGAGGAAAGAGGGCTCCTTCAGAGGTGAGGTACTCCTTTTTCTCATTACTTGCCTGAGTGACAGGGCAGGAAGGTCTTTAGTCTTGATTTGGAGTCTGTCTTGAAAGGATCCTAGAACACATGTTTTCTCTGGGGCTCCTAGGCTGCAGGGCACAGATCTACCACCACAGCATTCACAGCTGCTGTGAATGAGGAAAGTAGAGGACTTGTGTGCTAGAGAACAGGGTTTGCTCCATGCACTACCTGGGGATGCCTTTCCTATGTGACAGAAACTGCTGCCTTCTAGGGACTTCCAGACTCAGATGAAGCCAGGGGGGAAAAACATAAGGATAAATAGAATGATTGTTTGCTTCTGACCAAACCATCCCACATGTTGTTTTCTGCAATGTGCTGATAGGTAATGGTCTGAGTCAGGTGAAACCTTGTAAGCAATCTGACAGGTCGTGAGTGGTGCAGGTACAGTGAGAATAGGATATTTGAGAAGGATGTTGCAGGACAACAAGACCAGTCACAGAATGGCCACTGGAAGTGATCTAAAAAATCAGCATGGATGTGCCAGTGGTTACTGCAGTTAGAGAAAAGACGAATTCAGTATTCCAGCAGAAGTGAGACTGCACGTTTCCATGCCTGTTGGTCTCATAGCAGCAAGGCTGAGTGTGTGTTCCCCATGGACATACACACAAACACATTTATAAAACACACAAACACATTTATAAAACACACGTGTGCACATAGCTGGCCGTGCAGACCAACACAGACAGGAACTCAGCATGCACACAAACAGTACAAGTGGCCTTTCCTGTTCCCTGTTACCCTCTGCAGCTGACCAGAACAACAGTCCATCAGTGTCAAATATAAAAGATGTGTACAGGATGGATGTATAAGGCCTCCAGTAGCTGATCTTGGGCAGTCAGATTTTCTGGTTTCTACCTCTGGATCCTTGCCTCAGTTTTGTCTGTTACTGGAACCAAGACACACAAAGCCCCTTCAAGGCTGCAGCCTTCTCCATTTGTATATGAGAAATAAGCTTTAAAGATTCGCTAATTAACATTTTCATGGATGCAATAAAGAGTTCTCTCACAGAGGACCAAAATTTTCAGCTTTCACAAAAAATCTTGATTATTGGCATAAACAGATTGGTCCCAATATCCTTGTGCCTGATTACAAGGAATCAAAAGATGTAGGCTGGGATGTGGATGGTGTTGACAGTTCAGAGCTGTGTGCATGTATTTTTCTCCAAGGGAAAAAACCCACTCCTCTTAAAATTAAAAGAGGCAAAGGCAGAGAAGAATTGCATCTTTTATGAGAGACAGAAAATAATAAAACTTTCATTCTGTTAACATATCTTATTTATTTAGATGAGATCTGTCTTAATATGATCTGTGTTTCTGCTAGAAAAAGATAATCTAGGCTTTTTTTCTTAAAATTTATTTTAAAAAAAGTATGATTTCACATGATAAACTTTTGTCATTTCAACGCAGGCAGTGGATGGTTCCTGGATAAGATTGTCATCAAACATAAAGAAGGAGAGGAAGCTCAGGAGGTTGTATTTTCTTGTAATAGGTATGTCATTCATGGAGAAAAAGAATTTGTTACCTGCCAGCAACGTAATGAAAAAAATTTAGAGCAGATATTTGCACACAACCTAGAGGTTTGAGCAATGCCCCAGAGGTTTTCAACACACAAGTGATGCAAAATTTTGCACCTGAAGACAAGGAAAAATTTCCTATATTAGCATGGACGGGAGTCATAGCCTAATGCAGAGAAGCCCCAAACCAAATGTTGTATAAAAGCAAAGCTGCATTGATTTTGGTGTATTTGTTTGGTTGGGTTTTTATTAAATCTATATTATACAGAAACCATGTGAAATTAAATAAACTTTCAGTTCTGAATCTTTTTAGAAGTATTTTGTGTAAAGATCTGAAATGACATAGTTGCCATTGTGGACACATGGTGGGATGACTTGCACAGCTGCAGTGCTGCCATGGATGACTATAAACTCTTCAGCAGGAAGAGGCAAGGAAGGAGAGGAGGTATTTATAGGGCATTTCTTGATTGTCTAGGACTTGATGATGGTGATGACAGAGTTGGATGTTTATGGACAAGAATCAGGGGGAAGGCCAGCAAGGCAGTGTCATGGTAGAGGGGTCTAGGTCTGTTACAGACCAGCCAACCAGGAGGAAGAGGCAGACAAAATGTAAGATGAGCAGGTGAAAGAAGTCTCACAATCTCACAACTGTTGCTCTCATGAGGGACTACAAATACAGTACAGCAGAGGAGAAGGAGTTGAGGAGGTTCCTGGAGCTCATGGAAGAGAACCTCCTGACATATTTGGTGAGGTAGCAGAGTAGGGAAGATACCCACTGGATGAAGGAAAGGCTGACCAACTTAATGCCTTCTTCCCCTCAGTCTTCAACAGCAATACTTGTTCTCCTCATGGCCAGCCCCCTGAGCTAGAGGAAAGGAGTGGGAAGCAGAATGAACAATGACAATCCAAGTGGTAATAGTCAGTGGCCTGCTGCAGCACTTAGATATACACAAGTCTATTGGGCTGGATGTGATCCACACAGGGGAACTGAAGGGAGGAGCTCTTGGGTCACAACAGCCTCATGCAGTGCTACAGACTTGGGGATGAGTGGCTGGAAAGCTGTCTGGTGGAAAAGGATCTGGAAGCTCTGGTCATCAGCCAGCTGAGCACAAGCCAGTGTGTGCCCAGGTGGCCAAGAAGGCCAATGGCATCCTGGCTTGGATCAGAAATAGTGTGGCCAGCAGGACCAAGGCAGTGGTTGCCCCCTGTGCTCAGCACTGGTGAGACTGCATCTCGAATCCTGTGTCCGTCTTGTCAAAAATTGCTTTCTACTTTTAGAAAGTGCTAGTGATCTTTTGTGTCTTAGGACGGAATGAGGAGATAGGTCTCAAAAGTTAATCAAGCTATTTATTGCAACACGAGTTGAAATACAGTGGAGTTTAGAATTCATGCATAAGAGATTTATTCATAGAGTTTTGTTACATACAAAAATGAAATGTGTTATAGATCCTTGGATTTAAACAACTACATCAACAATAAAATACAAGCTAGTGAGCACGTATTTATTTATTTTTAAATAAGTGAAGTTGTTGAAGATTGGGAAATACTATGTGAAAAAGGGGGTTCAACTGAAGGAGTATGCAGTGAAATGATATTGCAGAAAAACTTTTAAAATTCATCAGTATAAAAGAAAAATAAAGAACAGAAGTTCAGTTTGTTGCTGGAGATCTGCAAAAGTTTTAGAAACTTCCAGACCTGCAGATTTTATATATAATTTTAAGTACAATGACTATAACTAACCACGGTAGGTTTTATGACTTCCTCACATGTACAGCTGAGTCTCTGAACCGATAAATAATTAGTATTTCATATAATGGACTCCATATAGTACTATCTCACTTCATACAGTTACCATGAAAATTCTTTGCCTGGAGCAAATTGAACTGAATTCTTCTTCTGTAAGTAAGGCCAACTGTGGTGAAGGTATAAAAGAAAATTTGATCTTGGAAGTAGTTTAAGGTGTAGTTTGATAAAAGGTGTATAAAACATACTATTGGAGACAAAAGGTAATGATCAGATGATATATATACTATGCTAATAGTTTTTATTAATCTTATTTTTGTTTTTGCAATGAAAGATGGTTAGATGAATATCAAGATGATGGGAAAACAGAGAGGGAGCTAACTGGCAATAGTAAGTATTTTGTTAAAGACAATTAGTTATAGCACAAAGGATATTTGTTATATCTGAAGGACCCTTCCAGATAAGACCATAACTTAAGAAAAAAGTAACAATAAAGCCAGCTCACAATTATTTTTCCTGCTCATATTTTAGAGGATGGCAGTTCAATGAAGACATTCCTTAAAGGTAAGAGTTGTTTTCCAACTATTGTTTTCTATACCGTAGTTTTTGCTGTTTGAATTTAAATCAATATTGCGAGAAATATGTGAGCAAGTGACCTCATTTGTGTGTGTGTTTTCTTGTATACCAGCTGTGAGAGAAAATGACAAATTGGCTGGCAGTAGTTTACAGGAAGGACTAGACCTTTATAAGCAATTGAGAAAAACCATAAATCATTTCTGGTTTTCTTCCTATTTCTACTATTCTGTCCTGAAATCAACCAGGAATTCCTCTGAGAAGACATTCAAGTGTTGTTTTGTTTACCCCAGTGTCACTGTCATTTAATACTTGGGGACAGGTCCCCTAGCAAACATCAGCAAGTTGAAAAATGTGTTGTGAAGTGTCAGTGGAAACATTTTCAGGTCAAAATTCCAAAGTAGCCAGAAATAATGCAAGCTTAAACTCCAAATCCTTCAGTGAAGCTAAAGTGAATTCAGTGGGCTAAATCTGCTTGAATTAATAAAAAGAGATTAATTAAAAACTCCCCACCCAGCTTTCTGTTTTCATATCTACAAAGACAGTCTCATCCCTGTAAGGCACTAGTCACTACTTCCATGTTTCTTCCTAACCAGAAAAGAGAAACAGACTGACACATGTGTTTTTTATGAACATTTAACTGTAAATGGCTATCCTGCACAACTGTGTCTGGGAATTTTATGGGAGACAGTAAACTAAAAAAAGTAGTGTTTCCATTTGTCTCTTGCTTTCTGTAGGATGAGTCCTAGTCTCTCAATCTAGTTCCCGTTTCAATGAAAATTGAATCATTTGCATTCAATCAAACAGTTTAGCCAACAGCTTTATTATTCCACAAAAACATAACTTTGACAAGAGGAGAGTGATGAACTCGGGTAAGTAAAGACTTTCTCAAAGAGGAAGTTGATTTTCACCAATGACTTGGAATTGGATTCTGCATTCTGCTAAGTGCACAGTTCTGAGAGACAACCATAGTATCTGTTGCACCTTATGTTCAGAAAATAGGCTATATTTTACCACCAATTCAAAATTTTTTCCAACACAGTTTCATTCTTCATTATGTTGTAGTAAGCAGGCACAGATGCACAGGCTGCTCATTGCCTGTGAGCATCAAGAGCGATCAAACTCAATATATTGATTTTGAGGAGAAAGGAGTGGCTTATTCTTAACCAGCTTTTGAAATGTCACGTTGTCAAGATGTCCAGGAGGACCCAGAGACTGTTGAGATCAGAGCTTCTGAGAAAAGAGGTTATAAAAGAAAAGAACATTTTTAGGAAATTATCTGTCAGTTAGCTGCAGGACAGCTTAGCTTGAGCTGCTCTTTAACCATCTTTGTTTTACCCATGGGCTCATTCCAGTGAGGAACTGAGATAGATTAGAGATGGGGCTTTTATGCCTTATGTGAAAAAGATGATGATCGGGACTGATTTTTCAGAGTTTAATTTGTGTTGTCATATCAGTGATCTCACAGACCTTGCATGACTGAGCTTGGTAGGAGGGTAACAATCAAAAGAGGTTTGGAAAGATATCCTGTAGTCAGTTCTGTGTCATTCTATCAATGTCAGAGCTGGTAAGAGAACATTCCAGAGATGCAGAGTCCTGGGAGAAAAAATAATCCCCTTAGATTCTCCCAGCATGTGTAGCAGTGAAGGCAGAATAGTGATAAGCAGTCTCCTTCGGAGTGGAGAGGAAAACTTTCCTTGTAACATATATTTACTGACTAAGAGGCAAGTGGAAGTTCAGATGTTAGGGTGCCAATGTTTTAGACACTCATATAGTCATATTCTGTATGAGCTGCACTCTGCAATTGGGCTTCAGGGAAAGTCATAAAAAGCTGATTGGCATAATTCAGTGTTTGCTGATATTCAGGGTAAGATCAATGTGCTTAAGTCAGGTTGAAAGCATCAGTTACAGATCAAATTACTTTATAAGTCACTCTGAAGGTCAGAAATCTCAATCACTTTGGATGAGGTTAGTAACCTGTTCAACCACCTTGCCAAAGAGGAAACTTTGAAAGTCATCATTGCTAGGTAGGTTACTTGAGGGCTCTTTGTCCTTTTTTCAGCCAGGCTGGCATTATGCCAGCTTAAATGAAGCATAAATCCCAGATCCCTGTGACTGCTGCTGCTGGCTATGGATTCTGCCAAAATGCAGTCTGCCCATATCAAGTTTTCTCAGTAACCTTTGTGCATTTGTACATTACAGAGAGGCTCTGGCAAATCAGGCATAGGAATAGATTTATTTGTATGCCTCTGATTCCTCCTCGTATATTTGATGCAAGATAAATAGAGAAAGTGTATTGCCTTGGTGGAGAAGGCAGATAGGTGCTCTCAGCTCTCAAGTGAAGTTGATTTGAGGGATTCGAAGTTGATTTGAATAGGACTTTATATAAAGTCTCTAAAAGTTTCCTGCGTGGTAGGGATATTTTACTACATTTTCCTTCTGTTTTCTCTATTTATTTTCCTTTTCTGCCTCAAAATAGACAAGGTATCGTAATAGCACATAGGAAAGAATTTTCTCAAAGCAGGAGACAAGGTATGTTCCCATGATATCCTTGCTGCAGTCAGCTAAAAGGAGCTGGCTTCCTGTAATATGATGCCTTTAGGGTGTCCTGAGGTTTTGTGGGCTTTTGTGGGTGGTAAATAAAGTGTGGTTCAGTAGCAGAGTTTGGTTAATAGATATTTCTTGGTTGGCTCTTCTTCTGTTGTGCAAGGTTTTTGGTATTAAGGCACACAGGAAAATCATACGAAAAGATAAAACATTCAGTAAATTCTACTGTGACTAATTTTGTTTTGGAATTATTCCCTACCTTGCAGGTACTTGATAACGACTAAGAATAATCACAGGATTCCCAAATTTAAAAGGGAATGGACCTGCTTCTAAAAAACAACAACAGTGTGTTTCCATTGCCAGATGGAGGCGGAAATCCCTAAGAAAAAGAATTAAGCAGACTGACTGCTCTGTCTCAAGGGAGCACAAATTTCTACAATGTTCAGGAAATAAGCAACCAACTCCTACATCTTGCAAAGTGTGAATGTCATTCTAGGTCTTAAGACCAAAAAAGACCAGAGTGAAAGTATATTGCAAAAGGAGTTTTGGAAATTCTTTAAAAATACATAAATGGCTCAAATTTTAAAAGACCCAGAAAATAAACCTTCCATTTTCAGTTTTCTGAATTATATTATTAAAAGTTGACTTCAGGTTTTGCCATTACCAGCTTTCTATGTACAAAAGTCATTGCAGGTTTGATTTTCACTATTTTATTGAAGGAACTTTCAGGTTCCAGTGTAGTGGTTAAAAGAATTTCTGGCAGGAAATTGTTATAACTGATCCCATTTAATTTCTGCAAGTCAAGAAATGATCCCTAGTTCTAATATATATATCTGGTTAAATCTCTGTAATGGGAATCAGATTCTTGGTTATATCTTTATAGAAAAGAGAGTATTCTAGACTTTTTTTTCACAGAATTCTGGGGTTTTTTCCCCCAACTATTCATTTTATTGCTTCCCACAATGATGTATCAAAGAAAATGGCTATTGCTTTACACATAAGCTATTGTAAAAGTACAATAACACACTAACACACTATTCAGTCTGAAAGGAGATTAACACAGGTCAGTGATATCAGGGGAAAAGTCTTTTTTAATGTGGTCACACATATGAAACACAGAAAATGACCTCTTGAAGCCCAGCTATCTCATTTCCACAACTTCAGTCCTGAGAAGATATAGAAATCACTGAACACAATAAATACTTGGCATCAGTCTTCTGTCTCATGTAGCCATCCTTGCCAAGTAGATGTTTAAGTGAATCGAATATTAGAGAAAGGATTTTTTGATTCTTCTGGCATGAACAGGTTAAATGAGTTTGTTGAACTGAGAGAAAATGCAGTCAGTCTGTGTTAGTTCACTTAGCAAACTGTAGAAGCATTAGAAGTAAGTGTAAGAGAATAAAGAATCACAGACACTAAGAGGCCTTAAATCTGTAACCATTGATTTACTCCCTGGAAAGCTCCCAACTGGTGTCTTAGCCTTCCTACTGAAGTAATAATTAAAAACATAATCATAGATATTAATTAAAATAAATCACCTTGCCTGAAATACCTTCTCTGAACATGCTGCCTCTTTGAGGAGGGAACAGGCAGCTATGCATCTGTGATTTCTCTTAACTTAGGGCTTGCTCTCTCCTGGAGCAGAGACATATTACAAAGAGAAAAAAAAAAGCTCCACTTGGGAAATATAGAACTGCAAAATTATCTTAATTTCCTCTCTGCTGTGTTCCTGGGACACCCTTCAAAATGGAGCATGGTTGGACAGGATAAGAGATTCAGGGCTATGTTGGGAGTCTTTGTAAAAATTTGAAGCTCCTCATAAACCCTTGGAGTGCTCAGGAACAGCAAAAGCTCAAACAATGCTTGACTTCACCAAGCGTGACACCCTGAAGAGTACCACATGCCAACCTGGCACAAGGAGATAAAATTCAAAGCTGGCACATATATCAAACAGCAAAAGTTCCTCATTAGGCAAAGTGTGGATCTTCCACACACTACATCTGACTCATTGCTGGAACTGACCTTAAAAAAAGAGCTCAGATGGAAGGATCCTTTCAGCTAGTGTGTTACTCAGAAGACTGGCTGTGAGATGATTATTTGCCTGCTGTTTTCTAGCTGAGCCCAGAAGAGTCAGGGAACATTCAGATGTAAGGCAGAAACAGGTTCTATAACAAGAGAAAAAAGAGGATTAGCTAAAAAAAAAAAAAAGAGGAAAATTATAAATCAAGGAAACCGGATCAGGTTTTCATCTAGTCTCCATCTCTAAGCAGGCAGAGGAAAACAAAAGGTAGGAAAAAGCACACAGTTCTGTAAGAAAAAGTCACATCCAATTTATTTCTGAAGTAAATGATTCTAAAATTCATTCTATCAGCATATTGTACTGTGGGCTTACACACAATCACCAAATAGTTCTCTTTATATCACTCCTATTAGAAAATTATTGTATTATCACAGTATTGGCCACAGTCCAAACAAATGCTTTTAATTTGTTTCCACTGTTAAGTTCCTCTTACCATCAGGATCAAGTATCTTTTCAAACGAATAGTTCCTTTGAATTCAGGGGATGATTTACCTTCAAGCACTTAAGTAGCTTCCTAAACTATACGGTCCATCTAAGACACTGTATTTTTCTCACTCCTGAAATAGCTTCTCAGTTGCATACTGGACTTCTAACACTGTTACGAGTTCAGGTGACTTACCCAAAACCAGTCTCTAAAAGGCCCAAGCCATGAGGTGAGGTCAGTGCAAACATCTCTTCAAAATTTCCTGAATTTCGTATTCAACCCTAATGAGTGACCTGATCCAACAAATAAGCAGACTGGATGTGAAAAATTAAGTTCAAAAAAATCTGAGAACAAAAAGTTGAAGTTCCATTGTTTAGCTAGTTATGTACTTGCCAGCAGATCTTACAAATGTATTACATACAAGGGTTTCAAAATGTTAATATTCTTTTCATATTACATAAGAATATTCTCAGAACTGAAATTTATTCAAATAATACATTTCTGTAATTACTGTAATTAAAGTAACTATTTTGTTACAAGGAATACAAAAAACCACCCCTAGGCAAAGTGTCTTTTTTCTGCTTCCTAGGTGTTAATTTCTACTTTTGTACCCACTTCAACAATTGTCTTGTGTTTGTCAAGTCTGAGCTATACTTATCTTCAAGAGATTTATTTTTTTATTAATTATTAACTATTTATTTATAGTAAATGGGATGTAAATTCATGGTAACCTATAATTCTTCATTGTGATAGTAACAAAGGCATTGCTCTCTACCATTGATCCTAGAAGTGTTTAATTGGTAGATTGATGCTAAAAATGTTTTTCCTGTTTTAGCACAACTGTGGAGAGTGCAGGTTAAAACAGATGAAGATTCCCCAGAGCCACAGAAGTGTAAAAGGACCCTTGTGATTTATGGCTCAAAGGGCAAAAGCGATGAGCTTCTGCTTTCCCCACAAACCCCAGGATATGTGTGTTTTCTCCCCAGAGCAACTGATGAATTCATTGTAAGTCAGAAATATACAGTACTACAAAGAACATTGCCCTCTTGGATATAGATATAGATATATAGATAGATATAGATATAGATATAAATATAGATATAGATATAGATGATATAGATATACATATAGATGTATATATATGTGTGTGTGTGTGTATACATAATTAGCATTATATATACAGTCAATTTGTCTGGTAAAAAATGATGTAATTATTTACAAAGATGGAATGACATAAGTATAGGTCTTGGGTCATCTCCTGCTGCTAGTCCTGTTCTACTACAGCCAGCTCCATGGGCCCTTTTGTGTAATTCATTGCATTCACCAGCTCATCTTGCATTTTTTCTGATTCCCTAAAGATTCCTGAGCTGAAGTTCAAACAAAAGGCAATATACAATTACTTGTGAATGCCGAACATGAAGGATTGGGCAGCATTCCCAGGGGACATAAGTGGGCTTTTTTTCCTTCATTTCCATCTTTGTAAAGTAGTATCCACTCTCCACAGGATCATTCTGTCTCTCAGGCCAGCAGGCAGAGGATTTTTCTGGATAATCACAAATCACTGGAGAATGCATTCATGCATATCAAGGAGTGGTGAACTCTGAAGCAATAGCTTATATATGGCCAGTATTAAAATCAACCCCAACACAGTCCTGACCGCCCGTACACCTGACACACGTGCTGCTGCCTTCAGAGGATTCATCTGAGGCATCTTTTAAATCTTCAAATTCTGCCCTGGCTTTCTAGGCTAAATCATTGCCAATTCTGTTGATTGGCATGAATTACAGCTTCTAGCCAGCAAGATGGGAGAAATAGCTTGCAATTCGAGGCAGTTTTATACAGCTCAGAAAGGCTTTTCAATGGCTGCAATAAACATTCTGAAAACAATGGCAAAACTACATTTAGAAAATTATGTCAAAGCTTCATTGTAATGACCTGATCCAGGCTGAATTTTTAGTTTAAATAACAAGCTAAAGCAATTTAGGAACTTTATGGGGAGTAAATGAAAAGATAAATGGCATTTCTTAAAGACAAGGAAGCAGCTGCTTATCAGAAAACACACAGGAAACACACTGAGCAACAAAACAAGCTTCCTATCCATGAACATAAACTGAAGAGGTCAGTAGAGGCAGAATCTATCCATGGAGCAGCAGCACCAGCTGACTGAATTTTGGCAAGCATCATTTTATAAAGCAGACCTTTGCTACATCCAACATGTTGGTAATTTNCAGAATCTATCCATGGAGCCGCAGCATCCAACATGTTGGTAATTTCCCAAATGGCACATACTCCTTGTTAAGGCTGCCTAATTTCAATGATTGGGTATCACACTAGGAGAAATTAGTATTTCTGTGTGTCAGTCGTGGTTGTCCCTCATAGTCTACTATCCTTGGCGCAGAGTGCATTATCCATTGTACCCTTCCACCTCAACAGCTTTCTGAATGCTTGCTCATACTTTGGATAGACTTTGGGTTAGTGCCTGTATTTTCCCCATAGCTATTTGTGTCCTTGTTTTTATTGCTTTGTATTAAGAAGTTGCTACTATCTGAGCATTATTTACTGTGCATGACATTTTATCTCTTGTCTGCATTGCTTACATTGCACCTTACAGAATAGCAGCTCTGGTATAAAGGGGCATTTGGGGATTCATGAGTATTTCCATAAACACCCTCACACCTCTTTAGGTGCATGAGCCAATAAACTCAGCTTCTTTTTGCTTTCCCTTTCTTTGTTCTTACTAAGAATATGCAGAAGAATGCAGAAGTCTTGCTTATGTTTTCTCACTGTAGCAGCAGGCTGGAGGCATGAACGTGATATCACAAGGAGGACAAGCTGTGAATTCAGCTTTCCAACAAGCAGGCATAAATGAACTTTTAACCTCCCCCTAAGATCCTGGTCCTAGACAAACATCCTTAATAGTACAGTGCAGTAAAAAGAAAAACAGGTTATGTGCTATAAGCAGCTCACATAGTTTTGAAACAGTAAGCTTAATTTTGATCTCAGAGATACATTCATTGCACACTGAGGACAGAAAGGCATGTAAATTCCTAGTTTTCCAGGTGTTCTCACACAAGTATATGTACAGATGTGTATCATATTTAGAATGATTCTTCCATCCAAAATGTGTCCAGTCAACTCCTATGAAAGAACAGGTGTAGTTTAATTGCACATAGCAAGCATAAAGAATAAATTAAAAAAGAGAAAATAGCAGCATGCTCTTAGGTACAGTTGGATTTCACTAGTCTCAGAAATGTGTAGTATGGTAGTTGAGCTGCTTAAATAAGAATGAATTTTATTAGAGCACCTTTTTTAAAAAAAAGAAACTGAAAAACAGTTGAATGTCTCAATGTTATGAAATCTGACAGGAGTTTTAGCTCTGAAGACAACATGGCAAGAAACCAGTGAAGAGGTGGATTGTTTTTCTTGATAGTCTGGTGATGATTGGAATCAATTATTGGACTCACATGGAATGAATAGATTTGAAAAGTATATAGATCTTTCTTACAGTCATCTTTGTTTCTTGGTTGCCTTTGGAAAGTTCTAGTGTATTGTGCACATTCTGTTCTCCAGAGAATCATAAAACGTATGGGACAGAGTGTGAGATTAGGATGCCCAAAACTATTGTCCAAAACACTAGCACAGGTAGCACACAATGAGCCATAGCACTCTTCAAGTAGGACTGTTGGTAAATACGCAATAAATTCTGAATGCTTTTTGAGTTAAGGATCAAGAAGGTGACAACAATTTTCAAATCACGTAATACAATAATGCATGTGTTTTCCACAGTATGAGATGATGCTCCAAACAACAAGCAGAAGGATTTCTGGAGTGTATGACAGATTTCTGTCCAATTGAATTTTAGGATGCTTTGATGAAACCCTATTAACTAGAATAATTTATGGCGGGGGTGTGTGTGTGTGTGTGTGATTTGTTTGGGGTTTTTTGGTTTTTAACAGGGAAAAGAATGAAAAGGAATTACATTTAAATATGCACCCTAACAGTAAAATTTACAAGGTTTTAATTACCCTAGGCATGATGCCTTTGAGAAGCCCTGTGTGAGTTAAAGAGGCAAATATTTAAAATGTTATTAAATTCTCTAATCCTCTTTACCAGTTACCTGTCTCTCAGATCTTCAGAAGCCCAGTGGCTCCTCCTAAGAGCCTTGCTCCTTCAGTCATGTAATGGAAAACATATTGTGTTAAATATGTCACAAATCATGCCAACTCAGCTAAGATTTCAAGTTCTGAGTATTAGAGATAACTATTCAGAAGAAATAAACGTGAAAAAATTAATTAGGAAATTATAGTAATGAATGAGGTAAAGTATCCTCTTGCAAGGATACTTCAACAAATTTAAAACCAGGACATTCACTGGATATATTCTTTGTGATGGATTATATATCTGTCTCTGCTTCAAAATTCATGTTGCATCAATTAATAGACATTGGTGAAGGGAACAGACAATTTTGGCATCAAAGATAGAATATCATATTCCAAAGGAAAACTGCTTGTGCTAAATTGGCCAGAAAAGGATTACAAGAATGATGTAATGGCAGCACTGGATACAATGATGGATCTGAACAAAAGGGCTAATACTGACCACAACTCCAAGTGAAAAAACAAATCCATGAAAAAAAGGTGATCTAACACACTCAATTGAAAATAGCTGGTGTTTAATTCCACGGATCATAAACAGTATGATTATCAGTGC
This sequence comes from Illadopsis cleaveri, assembly GCA_013399915.1. Lineage (NCBI taxonomy): Eukaryota > Metazoa > Chordata > Aves > Passeriformes > Timaliidae > Illadopsis > Illadopsis cleaveri. Next base: position 152,956 of record VXBB01015062.1, read on the forward strand.
TTGCTGGTTCAAAGGCAGTTAGGGAATTAATTGAAATGATGATTCTAGAAAAAAAATGGACAATTGTGGCTTCTAAATAGTCTATCCTGTATTCTGGAATTATTTTCCTATAAATCTCCTCTATGCATTTCCTACGAGGATTATAGCACATGTATTTATGACAACTTAGAATCCTAGTGAGTTGCAAATTTGGGTAGCAGAAGAGAAAGTAAAATGTGAATTACAGCTTGCCCTGTCACATAAAAATAGCCAAGTTCTGTACTTTTGCAACTCCCAAACAGAGAGCTTTCTGGGATAAGTTGTTCACAGCATTTAGAGTAGCTGTGTGATACAGTCATGGGGTCCATGCATGAGAAAAAAATCTGCAGGCAATAATTTTATATGTCAGTAGTCAGGCTCTGAAAGAGACAAAGCAATGACTTTGTTGCCTGCGAAAGAACTGTAGTTTAGCTGGGTGAAGAACCTGTGCACTCTCCTCTCAATGAACCCAAATAATTCCTGTTAGGTTTAATCAGGTGGAATGCATATTTTGTGAGGAATTAATCCACTTAGTCCACCACAGCTAATGATACATAGCTAATGACATCCTTTGCAACATACACAGCATGAATGAAAAATCTTGATGCGAAATTCTGCCCACGCATTTCCCTTTTCACGGTGCAGGAGTGGAGCCCAAGTCAGGGACAGCCTTGATCTCTGTAAGCACCATAGCACAGAGAGAGGCAGGGCAGGCTGGGTTTAGAGAGAGAACAAGTCTGGTGCCCTCTTCTTTGGTGTAAAACTACTGCTGTGTTGCTTTTATGAGTACTGTGGAGTTACAGTTCAGGAGCTGAGTGGTTTGAGCAGCCCAGGGCTGTTATATAGGCAATGGAAAGGAGTTCTTCCCTGCTCCTTAAACAATGGCCTGAGTCATGAAATTGTGTAGGAGTGGCATGGCAACCACTTATAATACTTACCTTAAGAAATTCAGACTGGAAGGGAGGGATCTTTTAATCCATCAAGCGCAATTCCTTCCTACCAAAGGCCTCTTTTCATAAGTTCTGCATCATAAACCATTCATAAAATTCCAGTAAAACGGTTTGGGCAGGTAGCTTTATTTTCAATTAATTATTCCTCTTCATACTCTGATAGTCTACTATTTCTTATGTGCATTACAGTTATTAAAACTGGCATACAACTCTCTTCAAATTACAAAAGCTCATTTTTTTTAGTACCTCGCTAGTTAGAATAAGGTAGCTGATACTTCCCTATGTGTGTTCACTGTGCAAATGCACATGAACTAACTTTAAGCAAGCAAGGTCAGCAGTGAAGGGCTGTCACGTTCAGAGCTCTGCTGAGAAGCAGAATAAATTAATCTGTTAGGAGGTCTGTGCTCTGTCTTAGAAGCCAATCTGCTGGTGGTGCTGCCAGAGCCAGGGCACAATTGTGTAAGGCTAATTTCAGTTTCTTATTGTGATGCTATACAGTACACAAAGGATTTATTCCCTGAAAAGTCACCAAATCTCATGTTGTGACTGGTGTGGGGTGCAGGGGGGAAAGCAGCAGTATGGGAGAAGTACAAAGGCACTGGCAACATTTTTTTGTATTAAGTATTGTTGATACTTAATAAAAAGAATTGTTGCCTTTAAAAATTACTAGTTCTCAGTTGTTTCACTCAAAAATCACTTCCCATGCTGTCTTTCTCGTAGTTGCCCAGTGAATGACTGCCACATTACTTCCTTCTGTTCAGAAGACTTGCCATGCAGTGGTTAATGTCATGCAAATCATTATCCACAATTAGCAACCAGTTATTGAATTTCCACATGTAGTATAGGAACAAGACTGTTTGTCCTACAGAGTTATTTCTGTAACATTAATGATATCTTTTTAGTCAGAAATATCCCTTTCCTTTAATGAAGAATTGGTTATAAAGTAGTTTTATGTTCTAGACAAAATCATTGAGCAAATGAGAATTTAGTAAAACCTCATCAGTGGGGTTGTCAAGCACTGGGACAGGCTGACCAGGGAAGTGGTTGAATAACCATCCTGGTGGTATTTACAAACGTTGGTGTGGCACTCAGGGACAGGGTTTACTGGTGGACTTGGCAGTGCTGTGTTAATGGTTGGACTTGATGATCTTAAAGATCTTTTCCAACCTAAACAATTCTGTGACTCCAGGCTCATAGTAATCATCTTTAAATTAATACCTCACTTGGCTGCTGATATTAGAATCTTTAATTGTAAGTTAATGCTCTCTTTATCCAGTAGGGTCACAACTTTCTGTGTTACCTTTTGTCTAAAGAGCCTAAATGCACAGATCTTACTAATTTTAACTGTGACTCGCTCTAAAGTTATCATGCTTACAGTATGTGTGCTTACAAAATATCATGCTTACAGTACTAATAAAGAAGATAATCTCACCCATGATTATACCATGAAACAAAAAGGATTGATTGTATCATCACAGTCATCCCAGCCTCAAAGTCAACCTTTCCATCTGCTGTTAAGTTTAGAAATTCTACACTGGGATTGGGGAAAATCTCTCTAAGTGAACCAACTTTGACAGTACCCTCTTCTTCATATTTGGTGCAGGTTGAGACTGGATACCTGGGGGATGTATACAAGATCCAAGCCAGCTGTGATGATGTGCCAGGCTTTAAGGGCTGGCATCTGAAGTCTTTTCACTTACAAGAGTTGCATACAAAACAAGAACTGTACTTTGAGTGTAACTGCTGGCTCACTCTTAAGAGAGAAGATAAGGAGCTGGTAAAAGAATTCCCTGCAGTAACTGAGGACCAGAAAACTTTACTAGGTAAAAGCACCAAGAAGACATAAACACTGTAAATTAACTGCTTGAAAATAAAACAATGCCACAGATATAATATAATGCTTTGTCTGGATTTGATACCTTCTATGGCTCTGTTGAACCTGCCTTCCTATATGTGCTGCAAGAATGCTGACCACTTAAATTTTAATTTTCCACTTAAGTTACATATTGGATTTTACAGTTGCTTAATCTTCTGCATGATTCTAAATGAGGAAAACTGAACAATGCTCTTGGACATTTTAGGGAAACAAACACGTTCGAAGTCATGAAAATTATTTGTTCTAGAGTCTCTATTGAATTACTTAGCTTAAAATAGTTTTACTTGCTAATATAAATATCAGAAGTAAGCCTTATTGCACAAAAACTTTGGGGATTTTTTTCCTAAGGACTACTTTTTTTGTCATGCTGAGAGCTCCCAGAGATGCCCTCAGAATGTGACGACTTACAGAAGTCCTCCATTTGTTCAGTAATGTTAGCAGTTACACGAGATAAAAGTAATTAGAGACATGACTGCTTTGCTAAACTAAAGTTCCAGAACTTCTGGTCCCTGAGTACTCAAACCTATTCATGACCTTAAAAGAAAGTGTTACATTAGTTAAATATTAACTCCGCAGGACTGTACATTAGAAATGACATTTGAAAAATTTTGGGTATTCTTTTTGTATGAGCCTGAACATGAGCAATTAAATGATCTTCCTTGGAAGAAAATCTGATCTGACTGTAGAAATTCATTCATACAGGATCAATATAGAGGCAAAGTTTTTATAGTTTTCTTCCTTATGTTAATAAGTGCATTTTGCATATTTTTATATTTATATATCATGTCATGCATCCAGATGCTATGTTGCATCTGTTTCATATTTAAATTTGCATAACCTTATTCTCATTCTTTGGCCTGTGTTAATTATTATCTATTTGAAAGATAAATCAGTTTTTAATTAGTTTTTACTTTAGTTCCTCAACTAACTCAAATGAGTTCTTTCCAGATCTTGCACAATAAAACAGATTTGGGCAGAATTTGCCTAGATTCATAAGTCTAAATTGTCCAAGTCCAATTTCCTTCAGATTTCTAAGAAAGTGAATGGAAAGTCTTCATTGAGCTTGGCATGAAGAGATCAGACTCATAAAGAGTAACCTGATTATTTCATTCACTGTGTGGCAGATTTTTTTTATCTGCAGAAATAAAAAAAAGCTAAAGTCTTACTAAATATTCTGTGTTGCTGTTTTATTTTAAGTTCACCTTGCACTTAATCAGCTTTAATTAAACTTTTTATTTTTTTTACAGTCTATAAGTATGTTGTTTCTGTACATATTGGTGACCACTGGGGAGCAGAAACTTTTGCAAATGTTTATATCACTCTCTATGGCAAAAGAAGGGACAGAGGTGTGAGGAAACGTCATACATCTTTAACAAAAGGAAGAAAATTTCAAAGAAATAAGGTAATGGCACCATAATGCAATCTTACATGTGCAGGGGTTAGCACTGCATTGTGTCACTTAATGCCTCCTCAGAATACATCTGGAGAGATAGGCAAGAATTTGGAAACATTCACAGAATTTATCTTCCAGATATTCACAGTAGACCAGTGCCAGTGTTATTTATTTCCTGTACAAGAACATACCCACATGGCAATAAAGGCTCCACATGAGCAATACAAAGCAGATTGGTGGGGAGAACGTCTGTGATCATGCTTCTGACTTCTGTTCCAAATTTAGGACAGAACAGATAGAAAAAAATTGAAAAATCAGTGAAAAATAAGTTATAGAAATTTCCACGAGACTATTGCAGTCTATGATGTTTCTGGAACCACACTCCCACTCTGAAACATCAAACTCAATATCAGTAAGTTTAGACAAGAAACAAAAATTCCACTTAAAAGAAAGAATCCGAGTAAACCCAGTGTTTCTAGATCACCACTACACTATTAATAAAATTCTTGTGAATTAGACTTCCACTCACTGAGCAAGGAAGTTTGCAACAAATTCATGCCAAAGTGTCCATTGTCAAGGAGAGTCTTAGATTTCTGTGAAATAATTTTGTTTCATAATCACCACAGCACTTGTAAGGGTAAAAGTGAAATCAGTAAAGAACTGAGAGAATTTCTAAATTTAATTTCTGTGTATTTCTCAGAACTATGCCTGTATACAGAAGACAGCACTATATTGTAATTATTTTAATTTATGTCCATACATGGATATATTTCCTCAAATATCTTAATTAACAAAGTTAATGATTTCTGCTCACAATCTGCTGTTGGGTTCTGACTATTATTAGAAAAGAAAAAAGATTTTTTTGTTGTAGGAACATACTTTCAATATGAGTAGCAGAAAATCTACTTTTCCAATATTTTATTTTTAAAAAAATAGGGACAACACATAGGACATTGGCAACTACTGTATTCTTTTAGAGATCAGTTTGCTAATATCTTTTGTTTTTAATTGTTTTGACATCCAGTTTAGTAAGTTCCTACTACTGAATTGTTTTATTTGAATTATGATGTTAATTATATTCCTAGACATTGCTGTTCAAACTCCAGTTGTTCATAAATTTCTAACCTTTACCAGTTACCATGAGGTCCATCTGGCCCCTGGCTGGGCCTTATACAGGACAAAAATTTAGTGGGGCATATAATTTCTTTCTTTACTTTTCACATTTTTCCTTATCTTGTTTTTCTGGCCCCTGTTTGAATCTACTGCTGTTTGTGTTTACTTCTCTCATGTCTTTCTCTGCCTTCTCCATTCTGCTTTCCTTCCCATCTCTCATCTTTTACTCCTCACTTTCATTTTAACTTCCTCCCTTACTTTCTCAATTTGCTCCACAATTATTTTTATTCTGTAAGGAAAGCAAAAGTCAAGTTTTCTGACTACTGGAGAAGAATTAAAAAGCTATCTTGGAGTGAAAACACCCTTTAGATGTCTAACTTTTGTTTGGAACTATTAATATATGTCTAGGCTTGTAAGATAAGCTTTAGAAAATAGATATCTGAGAGCGAGAAATATTATTAGAACTAAAACCTTGTCAAAACTGACTGTCACAAAGTTGAGGTATAAAGATTTTAATGTATTGTGAAATGATTGATGGAGTGACCCATATTGACCAAAGAGCAAATGAAATTACAATGCATCATTAATGATGAATATAGGATTAAATACTGTTTCTAATCAGTGTGTGCTTTCTTAGATTCAGCCGGGAGATGCTATGTTAAATTTTACAAAGAAACAGACTTTAAAAATTTAAAATTCTCAGAAGAATCCAGTCCTATAGTTTCCCTGAAGCTCAAGTCAAAATTCTATTGTATTAAGTATTTCCCTGTTTTGCAGGTGGATTTATTTTTGGTGGAAGCTGTTTCTCTGAGTCATTTGCAAAAAGTGGTCATAGGACATGATGGAGAAGGCTACGGGGCAGGGATGTACCGCAAGATGGTAACAGTCAAAGAATCACAAGATTCAGACAAAGAATGGGTCTTTCCATTGTGGAACTGGCTTGGTACTCCTCTGGGCTTATGTGAGACTGTTTGTGAGATTGTAACAGTTGGTAAGTTCTGCAAAACTGACCTGCCCATTTTTATATACATATATTTGACTACAGCTCTTTCAGGTCTCTGTAGTACCTTTCTTTTATTGAAAATGTGAATTTTCAGTTTGATCTTAGTGTTATAGCAGAGCCATGGCTGGAAAGGTCAAAGTTAATATAATTCTGTCATGTCAATGTGTTGCGTATGGAACACTTGCCTTCCAAATTAATATTATATTATAACAGGATATTTCAACGAGAGAGAAATATCTGAGCTTAGGATATGCCCCTCATGGGGATAAATAGCTTAAATTTTATACACTATTTTTTGGCCTAGAATCTCATTTGAAATCTAAAGAAAAATTACTTCAGTGAAATGAGCCTAATGTTTACCTGTGAGAGTATTCCGCAGCACAGAGCAACAGTCCTGGTATGCTCATTTCTGTTCACTTCACACCTATACTACTATGCCATGATTTATGCAAACCTAAACCTGGATGTACTTGGCAAAAGAACACTTACAGAAGGATGATTTCTTCCTTCAATTCTGTGTAAAGGAGCCAATACAAAGGAAATGAACAACAGAACTTTGTCCAGAGGAAGTAAGATATGAGGTGTCCTTGATTTGGTTGTGTGGTTTTTCTGAGTTGTAGAAAGTACATTTTCCTGAGCTTTTTCTCTTCATGAAATCATTTTCACTTTGTCTAGACTGGTTAAAACAGAGTTAAAATGAAGAATAACAGCAATTAATGAAGAAAAAGAGAGGAAGATAGTAATATTGATCTTCTGAGGACCTGGCAAATAATTTTGTGTGTTTATTATAGGTTACCTGTCAGTCACACACTGTTACAGCACCTATTATATTGCTAGGTAACATCTAGTAACAAGCAAAGTTCATTAAAATTGTTCATTTTGCATTAGGTGCCTACATGCTACATATGGCTGCATGCCCTTAAATGATAAATTGGCTTTAATAAGAGTGATTGCTTTTTAAAGAACAATTACTTAGACCTCTAAAAGGTGACTGAATATTCTCTTAGCAATTACTTCCAAACATGACAAGGAAAATACACTGACATCAACAAATGCCATTGAAACTAAATTTTAAACACAGAAAGAACATTAAGCTGCTACATTCTTCACAAAAAATGTAATAACTATATTGATGTGTTATTCTTAGTGAGGAGTTGCTATAGATACAACATAACCTGCAAAAAAAGTTTTGTTTGTGTACTGTAAAGGCTATGATCCTGCTAGATTATGCCATTCTCTCATGCTGTCATCTTTCCTTTCTCTTTGATAATTTTTAAAGGCAAAAGGTCGACTCTTAATCTTAAACTGCCTGAAATCAACATGAAGTCATAAGGTTTCTGGATAATGGATATCACTGGATCTGACTTGAGTGGTGAAGAGGATCCAATATGCCTTTCTTTTATCTTCTACGGCAACCTGAGTCACAAAAAGTTGTCACTTCAAGTCACAGGAAAAGCAATTCAGATCAAAGTATTTCAACCTTTCTCTGTTGCAAGGAGAGCCTACGAATCATGTAGCCAATAATCCACTTAATTCTGAGATAAATTGTTTCTTTAAACTAAACTACCAAATTGATTTTTAAGCCCTCTGTGTAGTTTGGCACAGATCATCATTTTCAACCCATGAACAATGGGTTTTGAAAGAGCAAATTCTCCCAGTGTCTCATACTGAGAATGTTTAAGTGAGCGGATTGGTCCCTTGGTGCATATCACAGAGTACACCACGCGGCAGGTACTGATTTACTGGCTTTGTTGATCTCACAGAAATCAGCAATTTGTAAGCATACAATATGCCATGGGATACTGTAGAGCTTTTGGGGCTGATGATAGAGAAGGAAGAATCATAAATGAGATTAAATGTACAGAAGGTTAATTTTTCTCTTTTCTCTCTCATGTAGTTTATTCATCCCTGCCATCAGTTTCTCTGAATTGCTTTTTCTAGTATGGTTTCTCTTTTCCCCCCTGTTATTTATTTTCTCTTCATTTTTCCTCTTAATAAATTGAATTTTATGATTGAACTAAAGAAATAATTTGTTGTATTTTGACGCTCCTCCTTTCCTTAATGAAAGAGGAACTAAGCGGACTAGACTAACCACAAATATGATCCAAAATCATGAGTACTCACAAAGTTTTTCTGGGTTATTTCCAAGAACCTCTGATAAATACAAAAAAAAACAAAAACATGAAATTGAAGTGCCCTGTGAGAGGAAAGGCTGAAGTCAGGTCACATGTACTTCTACTATCTGAGCATATCTAAAGTGAAAGAGCAGGGAAAATAATCCAAGAAGTATCGAACAGGAAAAGACAACGTCTGTTTTCTCCCTTTTTTTTTTTCTTACAGTGAAAAAAAAAAAGATTTTAAACCACTAATTATAATATCTAAGGCCTCCTCTGCTTTCACTTACTTAAGGAATGGTATGTCCTAGAGATGGTGCGTTATCCCCAGTAAAATTAGATTGTTTTTTTTTCTCAAGTATGAATGCAAATTTTTAATGTGCAACTTCTATGATCTAGAGTGAAGATGAAGGATCTCTGGATGTTAACTCAAAACTGGATTAGCTTTCTTTCAAATTTATAATTAGTTGCATCATTTTTATTGTTGTAAGAAATATTTCCAATGGTGTCCAAAGTTTTTAAAAAAGCTTCTGTGCCTGAAAATAATCTACTCAGTCTGTATAATATGTATGAACATTGTACCTTGTTCTGTGTACAAATTTCAGCAGTGACTGCCATTGCTTATTCCTTAATATCAAACTTCAAGCATTTCATCTCCTCATTCATGTTTTTAAATCAATTCTGTACTGATTAGAAAGGGGGAAAATAGTACTAGTTATAAAACTGCCCCAATTTTTTAACTACTGAAGTTTGTTCAACTGTTGCATATGGCTGCCAACTACATTTGTTCTGGCACAATTCAAATGAGATCCATTCAACTTCTCTTTCTCATCATACAGGATGAACTGGCAGATATTGGTTCAGTCTACAAAGTTCAGGTAACTGGCCCACATAGTGAGCTAAAACAGCCATGGCACTTAGATTTACTGCATATGAAGCACACAGGCACAAAGGAAGAGATGTGTTTAGTTTTTGGCTGCTGGTTCAACCCTAAGGAAGACAAATGTGTGGAGCTGCCAGCTCTCTGTGCAGATCAGGAGCCTTTGCCTGGTAAGCTATGTCCTTTCTTGTTATTGGGGTCAGGATCTGTCTCTGGAACACCAGTAAATCTCTTTTGGACTGCAAGTACTGTGTGAAGATTTCCATAAGAATATGATACTAAGGAATGTGATGGGCTTGCACATGCATTTACCACAAAACAGAAATCATTGGTAGGAGGATTATGAGAGGTGTGCTAACTGCTGATACCAAACATAGCATTAGGCTTCTTTTGCTCTAGATGATGTTCCAGTTTTAGCTCTTGATTATTTGTTATGTCTTTAAATTAATGCTATGTCAGTTGAAGATGACTACAAAATATCATGAACTGTGTGATATTATTTCTCTTCCTATTCACAAAGAAATATACGTGATCTAAAAACATAGTAAAGAAGGAAAGTCTTGCAGACCCCCTACACAACAAAGGTAGAATTTTTAAAATGCCACACAGTAAGCCAGCGAAGTGATGTCCAAGATTTTCAATTACTCTAGTGTTCTATTGATGCCAACAAGAAATTTATAGCACAGCAAGTGATATTGTAGAAAAATATATATTAAGTTGCATGTTTCTCTGCTGTTGGTAACACATGTGAATGGTATGATGTCAGAGAGATAATTGATTTCTGCCAACCACCCCCCACCAATTCCCCTGGAACAACCAATTGTATACTGATAACTTGATCACTAGTACTTAAGGACAAGTTTCCCATTTATTCAGCTCATTAGAATAAAGAGGATTGATGGAGAGAGTAAAGATCATATATTGAGGTTTTTAGTGCCGATTAAGAGGTTTAACTGCTAGAGGCTGTAGTACAAAAACTGTTCTGCTTAAATGGAAACTAATAGAAAAAGATGGAAGCAGCCCAGAAAAAGAAATAAAATAGACCACATGGACTTTTACAGATCAATCTCTAAGGAGAATTTCCTAAATATTTCATCCAACCTAAAGATGAAACTTTAAAAAAACCAGCGAAGACCTTTTAAATTTCTGGTGTTGTGTGGGTTTGCATAATTAAAAAAAAATGTCACCTTCTATTCATGTACTGAAAAATCCTACCATTTTAGACTTTTGATCCATCAGATTAAAAAAAAAAATGGATGTTGGATGTAATATATGCTGATTGTACAATCATGAATATAGTTTATAGACCTTATTAAAAGGCCCTATTTCCCTACTTTATTTAAGAAAAAATGAGAAGAACTGTAAATATGAACAATCATTTTCTGAATTCAAACTTGTTAAATTTTTTACTGCACGTAAAAAGTACAAAAATTATTTTTAAAAAATCTAGAATACACCTCTCAAAGCCTCTGTTATGCTAAGAGCTAAATGGAGATACTGTCTGAAAGCATTATTCTGATATGTAAAGTAATTAATTTCTGAGGTATATTAAAAATTTAGGATGTTTTTCTCGGAAAATTTCTGGGAAAAGATGTGTGTTTCCTCTCCCTCAAAAATTAATCCATTGATGGGAATATCTACCAACCTATAAAGTTTCCCACAAACCATTTTGTGGAGTCCAGTGATTTACAACTGGAAGTGTCAATATCACTTTTATTCTTTGTGGTCCCAATATAACTTCAGTCTAAAATTTCTTCTTTGTTATATTCTAGTTTTATTCATAGACACACACACAAGAAATTAATACAAAATAATACTAATAAACAATAATATGTATTTAATCTTCTACCTTTAATTTATGTGTGTGTTTGGTTTGTTTTCTGGTTTTTTGTAATTTTTTTTTTTTAATTAGCATTAGGTGATCACTTTCAGTTTTGCAATGTGTTGGCTTACATCTGAAAGAGAATTTTTATAAATAGGATTGGGAAGACAAAAAATGACTAGCTTGAACAGAATACCTTGTGTTAGTAGATTTTTGTTGTTGGAGTATGCTGTTCATACAGAACACAATCAGAATGGTCCCAAACTCAGCCTAAAATCTTTTATCCCATTTCTCAGCATCCCCTTTCTGTTATGACTCCTTTCATAGGGACTACTTTGTGTAATTTTATTTCACTAAAATTGTGGAAAATTAATAGGAAATATTTGCTATGACTATATTGAGCTTTAAATTATGCATCAATAGATTCAGCTCACTCAGCTGAAAATAGCGACTCAGCAGAAACACTATATACGTTTCCAAGCTAAGCTCGTGATGCTGTATATAAATGTTTCAAATATTAATGGACAAAAGCAGTAACAGTGTGAGCACTGTGATTTCTAATTTACCCCCACAGCAGTGGTAAGACACATGGACCAAAATATTTTGATCTTATTCCTTCAAGTAGCCTTTTGACTTCAACAAATGTGCTCACATGGCCCAGTTATACAGACAAGGCAACACTCTGAATGAACAACACAGAAACTTCATACCCTAACTCCCCTGAAAGCAAAATGCCATTGGCTAAATGGTAACTAAAGTGTCACCTGGGCAGCTCATGTGTTTTCAACCATCTGGAACCCCAGAAAGGTCAAGTCTGTGTAGCTGCACTGACTTTAATGCAGCTATGTTGTCTTTTACCTGGCAGTGCATGTTTAACTCCCTTGAAGAAAGGAATGGGATATGTTAGGGCCCCAGGCTGGGAAAACTCTTGGTTTACTGCTTATCATCAAACATGAATGATACCATCAATTATAATAATTTTCCCCTAGTTTAAATTATTTAAAAAAAGAAAACAGTCCCAGGGGGAGTCCCTGGAACGTATAGTGCTGCAGTGAAATAAAGTTACTTTGAAGCAAACAGATTTTCTCAGACATCATCCTCGTGAAGTAAAAGGTAAAGAGAAATAAATACATTTCAGAAGCTTATTGAAATGAGCACACTTTTAGTAGCAGACTTATACAGCCCTTATTAAGTAATGTATCCTTTTAAATATTAATCTTACAGTCTATACAAACCCACTCTTTAAAACCATTAATCCTGTTATGGGACCTTTTTATTTTAGAAATAGAAAGAAGTAGCTGTATAAGATGTCACAATATTTGAATTCAGACCTTTTGATTATAACACTCAGCATGAATAGCACCAACTTGTGAAAAGAGCTGTAAGGAAAGCTTAAAATAAATATCCTCACAACACTTTTTTTTCTCTCCCTGTTTTCCTATCACCTATGCACGAAACTAAATGACAGCTTTAGCTTCTGGGTTCATTGAATTATTCTTAAGCCTACTAGAATTTTCTCATAATTATAATCTTTTTAAAGAATATACAATTTGCTTATATAGACCATTTCTATCTTGGAAAAAAATTTGATTGAAGAAGAAAAATATACTGAGAATATCAGATGTTTCCAGGATGTATACTTAGATATTCATATATCCTGTGATGTACATTAGACTGAAATATGTTTCAGAGTTGAATAATGTGTGTTCCCATGCTCTCTAGCTTGTACTGCCAGCTGTGAAACTGAAAGTACTTCATTTCTCCTCAGTTTCATGACTGTCTAAAGCACCACTCCCTTCCTTTGCACACATGACTTGCCACATGTAGAGCCAGCCAAGTTTCAGGGAGAGGCAAGAGGAGAGTGAGGCTGAAAGACTTTCTCCAACATGTAAATGTCACATAGTCTAGATGTTGTCTATGCTTTTCTGCTACAATGATGAAGATTTGTGGGAGTAAGGGCTGAAAACATTTGATGGTCAAAGATAGCTCAGGACTTGTTAAATGCTGGATTTTAAGGCTGTTCGGTTCTTAAAAAACCCCCAAAACTTCTTATTTGTGATAAAAAAAGTTCAAGAGATAATACAAATGTTTTCTAATACATCTAATACATCTAATACAGTACGTGTGCATTGCTCATTACCTGCATCCCAAATGTGACTTTGCATTTTACAGTGGAGAAAAATGCTGTTCTTATCAAAAAAATTAGACAGTCATGTTTTACAAACGTGCTGCTACAAGAGCATAGCTTTTATTCTTAGGCTGAAGAAATTATGCTTGTGGTTGGAAGCAGAGGAACATTTAGAACACCTAAGTTTAGACTTCTGAGTTCTAATGTTTGTCTCTAGAATGTGTGGGAACCCATCAGAGGTGTTTTCTACAGCACCTGCCTTCCCCTGCTGGCTACATAAGGATCTCAGTCTTAATATAGCCACCAAAGTTAGATTCCTAAATTGACAGTACCAGCTCATTACACAAATCAGCCCAAATGAACACACTATACAAATGATACTTATTACTATAATCTGAATTAGCACACAACACCAGAAGGAAAATAAAATTGATCCCACCAAAACCCTTCTTATTTTGTCCTGGGGTCCTTGTTGTTCAAATGATGCAAATAACAGTGAATATTGAGATTGTGACCTGCTTCTGTCTAAGTGTTCCCTTGTTCCTTGTTTCCATGATAAACTCAAGGGCTGAAATAGGTCATTTAAAAAGTGAACATAGGAGATTTTCATGGAGTTTGTTTGGTATGAATTCAGTCTGGTCTCATCTGCATCATTCCCTATGTATTGTGACAAAAAGAGGAAAGGAAACAGAAGCTTTGTATAGGGGACATAGCTGTCTCTTCTAATCTGTGTACTATGAACACAGCTGAGAAACTCAGGAATGCTTTCCCTTAAACTCAAAATTCACTTATCTGACCTGGATTTGTGGGCTATTATATCATTAATGGAAGGTTCTTTGGAGAGCGATACAAAATGTCAGGAGACTTTTCTATTTATATGTTAAAGCTGATGTTGAAAGAATTTTAATTCATTATTTTTGTTTCATATTACATACTTTAACATAAGAATATTGTGATAGTATCATGGTCTAACTAGTGATAAATAAAAATAGAGGGAGAGAAAACCGAAGAAATATCAGTAAATAATCTTAGAAGGAAAAAATTAGGCTTTCTGAAGAGGATGTAAGTATGGCTTTTTTCTTAAAAAGGAATTTCCTAGCTTATATGGAAGAGGACAGTACACAAGAGATCCTGTGCCCCAAACAGCAACCAGTAGTGCTTATTTTCTGGGAGTGCTGTCAGAGCAGAGCAAACCTATATTCTCTAGATTGCCATCTTGTTATGCAGCAGGAATGTGTTTTGGTTATTCATGTCACCAGGTCTGAAGAGACCTTGTTTGGTGGTGCAGTATGGGATTGGGGTGAAATCCACAATGGTTTCTACCAAGAATTGGTGTATAATGCGTGTGTCAGGCAAGTGGACAAGTGTTTTCTCCTGCTGACTTTTTGGGGGTTTTTGTCTATTTTTTCTGAAGTTATGGAATATGAAATCCATTTGCACACGGGAGACTTGAAGAAGGCAGATGCCACTGGAGAGGTTTATCTTTGTATACAAGGAGAAAAAAGTGACTTGGGGAAGCAATGGCTTAACTTGAAAAACAGCCTGATCACTTTTGCTAGAGGGCAGGTAAAATAATGAGGGAAAATGTAACTGAATCTGAGTGCCTTTTTGTAAGAACTTATATTTTCAGAAAACCTTTCATGGATAGAGTATCAAAAATATTGATGTCTTATATTCCATATAGTGATTATCTCCATGGCTAACATATTGTTTTTAAGCGTCATCACTGCTGTGCTACAGTAAAACAGTTAAGGTGTTAAGTAATTTTTAGTTGGACTAAACCACCCTAAGAGTTCTAATATTCCAGACTTTTAAGGCTGGGGAGGCGTCACTGCTTTATTAAAATATGCCTGATTGTTAGAACTGATAACATTGCTGTAGAATAACTTGCATTTGTAACAATTCCATCTAAAGTATTCTATGAACTTTTCTTGTTAACTTTCCTGACCACTGTCAATGTTCCAAGAAGACTTATTTTTTCATGTTTCTTCATGTTTCACATGGTAAGCACATTGTTGCTTTTTTGAAATTAAATGACTTTTCCTAGAAGAGTAATTCCTTGAATAGTTATTGGCATAAGAAAAAAGTAACTAAAATAGACTTCAGATCAAAAGGAAGTATCTCTTTCAAATCAGAAGAACATGTCTAGCTGATATTTTATTAGACCCTAGTGTTTAGAATTTCAGCTTGGAAATTTTTTTGTTTTAAGGAAATCTTGAAATCATTGTGAATTACCTGGAAATCTTTTTCTGGGGAGGGTGAGAGAGAGTATTTCATGTTGCCAGCCAACCTAGAATAGTTTCTTTTCTGGTGCAAAAAGCTAGAGAAATGTGCATGATATGTGCTTCACTTATTCTTTACACATATCTGTGTTTATTTTGTCTGCTTTTCTTACTATTTTTAAATATTATAGAAGATACAAGTTTTTTGTATGAAAAGAAACTCAGATCTTAGTCATTATGCCCTCTGTATTTTCCTTCTCCATTGTGGAAGAGAATATGCATGCCCAACGTCATACTCGTCAAGAACTGATCACACTGGTAGCTCAGAGTTCACAAGTTAAATCTGAAAATAATGACAGGAGAGAACAGCTCATCTTGTTTGAAGGAGTAACGTAGGAAGTTGTATAGATTAGTCTTTTTGATGATAATAGATAACAGTCCTGTGTAGTCTTAAGGAGAGTGTCTTAGAGAAATCCGGGCAGCAAGACTGTCTGCTGCAATGGATAAAGTATCAGTATTGGCCGGAAGAGGGACAGATTCCTGTTTCTTTCAAAAACCCAAACTGTCGTGACTATTAAAAAACTCATTATTTTATAAGGATGCGTTACATTTTTGCCAAGAATAAAACTTGCAGAGAAAAACCTGAACAATAGCACTTGACTTCTGTGAATACTCACTCCTGTGAAAGTACTACTCATCGGCAAATTCACAAGGATTTTTTCTGTTTAATCCAGATTCTGTGTCAGTTTTTGAGCAGGCTTGTTCAGGCTTGCTAAATCCTTCCTCTGAAATTCTAAAGGGCTTTTCTATATCCTGGGCTATAAGACCCTAATCTTCTTCTTATAGAAAAGATTTCAAGTAACAACTCTTTCGATATTCACTCTGTTGCAGTTCTCTTTACTCCAATTTACCCTCAAATAACGAACTCTCTGTTCTTAGTCATTGCTCTTTTTTTCTAGATGATTCTTTTGATCAATATTGTTCTCACAGATATTGAAATTCTGGAAATCTGGGACTATGGGAACAATGCAAGGGTTTTATTATTTTTTTTCAAACCCACAAACTAGTCCTCAACAGTTACATCCAAGTTGCATTTTCAACCCAACTTCCCAAGACAACTGCTTCTGTGTTTGTTATAAATGATTGGCACCCAATTCGATATCAAGCTTTTTATTTTCCCATTTCCAAAATAAAATTTAAATCAGCCACAATAACATCAAGCAACATCGATCGAGGTTGGGTGGACGTGAGGACAGTCTCAAATGAACTGGCCTTTCCCATCCACAAACTCCAGGTTTCAGGGTCCAGATTTTATACAATTTTTCTGCCCTGGAGCAAGTTCATTGTGTGTCTCTGTCCATCCTTTTCTTTTGCTGTTTGGTTTTGAAAGGATTTCCTGGCAGGGTCAGACTTCTGAATAGGGTTCCTGGAACTGGGCTTTGAGATGTTGAATCCTCTCCATCTCCGGGTCCTCCCACCTTGATTGGTATCAGGTGTTGATTTCCTGAGAAGTGGTGGTTCCACCCTTGATGGACAGGCCATCTCGTGCCCAGCCACATCCTTTCTGTTGCAAATGGTGGTTTTGACCTGCTATTATTCTGAGGACCTTTACACATGGATATGAGTTTCGGTAGCCGAGACGCCTTTTACAATCTTTGAAAGTCAGAGCTTGCAACATGGTTTTAGGTTATACATACAATATCTTTGATACACGAATTTACCTAAAACATATATCACAGTGTTCAACAGAATAACTCATGAATTCACATGAAATAAAAGTCTTAGCTGCAGAGGTTTCATTTTGCAGCTGGTTTCTCAAAAGATTAGATGAATACATTCATAAATAGTATGTTTCCAAACCTCATTTCTTCAGGCCCAATACTTACGTGAGCTTTCTCAGAGATTATGGAGAAGACTGCTCAAAGAAGAAGATGAGCATATATAGGCAAGAAGGTGACTAAACGATAAAGATTTAAAATATGGAAAAAAGAAAAGATTCCATGGGGTCTATTGATCATTCAAATCTGTCGTATGTAGAAAATTTGACCTATTATAGAAATGATTTCAAGGAGGCATCCTTATCCCAAAAGCATAGTGGTTGAAATCTTCACAGACACTATTCACTTAATTCCCATTAACATGCCTAATTACCACTAAATTAATTGTGAATTTTAGTGAAAAATGAAATTGATCTAGATTTTCGAAATTATTAGACATCTAGTATTTATCAGTTTCATTGCAAGTAAGGTTCTGGACCAAAATAACTTTCAAAACACTAGAAAGTGATCTGATTTGTTTATTTCAGTCCATGAAGGTATGAGAAATGAGAACTTTATTGCTAGTGTGTGTATCTGATGTTTCCAAAATTACTTGCTACTAAATACAGAGGTATTCTGAAATTCATAGCATCAACTGGGTAAGAAAAGATGAGTTTTAATTTAATCATGAAGTCAAAGACAATGAAATGGCATAGATGAGATAAATTTGCTTCCATCAAGGTACAAAACAATGACCAGACACACCAGGCTAAACTGATAAATACTCAAAACCAGAGCCTTATTAAGTTTAACTAAAATATAATTTTGATTATTTTCGTATTGCAGGTGGATATTTTCAAAATCAAATGCGTATACCTTGGCAAGTTGAATCAAGTTCATGTTGGATTTAGAAGTCTAAGAAAAGGTTGGTAGTTTTTTCAGTTAATGTAAGGTAATAACAATGTAGATTATTAGATTTAGATGATCCTAGTACTCCAGGAATGTCTGAAATTTAACACAAAATTGTTTTTTAAAAATTTCTAGAAAATATGAAATTGTTTTCCATTTTCAGCAGTTCATTATTTCTTTTGGATTATACATGTCAAGTATCCAGATCCAGCTTGATTTTACTAAAATGTGCAAGGGATTCCAAGGAAATGTTGTGACAATGTAAAATGGTAAATTTACATATTAAACTTTTCTCCACTGAAGTTTCTATCCTTTTATAAGCACAGTCAACCAAGCTTTTGTTTTTTAGGAAACAATATGACATCATGTTTTTGAAACTTTTGTAAATTTTGCCTTCCTGTTCATTTTTAGGTGATGGATAAGTCAAAAAAAGAATTTATTTTCAGACCTATATGCTTCTAGGCAAAGATAAGAACATAAAAGTGGTTCATTTGATTAAGAAGTGGAACACAGAAGAAAGGCTGTTCTGGCCTCACAGGTTCTTTCCTTCTAATCCATGCAAAATATTTTTTTAAGGCATCCTGCATATGTGAGGTTGACTGGCAGATAAAAAGGCTGTACTCCTGCAGCATTTGTGCTATCCTACTTCCTACACCAAAGCAGCTATTGTAGCTAAAAAAATTGCTTATTTCTTGAAAATAAATAGCAACAGCAAAGAGTAACATCAATTGGTATTTTATTCAATTCTTTGGCTACAATTTTTTGTCCATTGTTTTTCAAAGGCAACAGAACAGAGATTCTACAGGTATTTTATTCCTGCAGATAATGCTGATAATAGAAATGATTGTTCCAGAGTATGATAACCTGAGCCTCTTGTTCTTCTTTTCTAAAAAACCCCAAGATTACAAAATGACTCTGTAGGTTAAACTCAGACTCAGAAAAACAGGCTGGGAAAATATTTCCTAGATGATAACATTAAAATGAACAATCAAACTTTCATTCATTTCAGCAAGACTGGGAGTGTAACCAAGTTTACCAAGACTCAGAGATCTGACTCTATAAGCACTTTGTTTCCAAAGAACCATGGTCTCAAATTGAGATAAAACTAGCTGAAGATTGTTCCTTATATAGAATGGAACCTCACCAGAAAGAAAGCTGTGTGTTGAGTGGATGTTCTGATGGCTAATGTCATAGAAATCCTGATCTTTTTTCCATTAGGACATTGATAATATAATTTCCTATTGGGGTTTCTTGTGTCTAGAGACTGCATGAAGAAGCCTTCACATACTTGGAGAAGGAATAGATCATTACAGCTAATCTATCCCTACATTTAATTTCACAAGATGTATAAAAACATTGACTATTTTGGAGTGTAGTGAAACAGAGAGAAACACATACACATAGCAAATATATTTGCAGAAGTTTTATTTCCTTAAGAAGTCTGTCGAAAGAAAACCTTTTATTGATTTGATGAAGGTAGAAACTTATGACTGCATACGCAGGATATTTTGTTGCCCAAAAGGTATAAATTAATAATTTCCTGTTTATTTCCAATCAGATAGGTGGTTTTTGGAAAAATTTGTTATAAAAGAAGTCTTCCAACCTTTTTTCTGCACACCTTTTTTTTTCACAATGGCTGGATCAAGAAATGCTCCAAGGAAGATTTTGTAGAAGTCGCAATTCCGCTCAAGGGTAATACAAGCAGGAATGTCCTTTGTTCCCATGAATCACTCCTGTGTGGCAGAGCAGATCATGACTGGAATAAGGTTACTTTACACAGTAGGAAGAACTTAGCATTGGTACCCCCATGGTGAGGGGCACTGGGCTGGACCAAGGTGAATCATGCTTTCTGTAAACAAAGGGTAAGAAATTATGCCTGAGATGGAGAAATTTGAAATGGCAATATTAAAAGATTCTCCTCTGGCAGGACATTTCCTGTCCTTGGAAGAACACAAAAAAAGGTGGCATGGCCTCTGCATGAGTGTGATGTGGATCCATGAAGCCACTGTCCTGGTTTTCTACCCCTCCCTGGGACTAACATGAGTAATGAGGGGTTTGTGGCTTCATTGCCTGAATTTCCTATGCTGGATCCTGCACTAACAGGCAATGTAATATTTTGGTTTATACTGCCTTATAACAGATATGGGCTCTAAACAGAGATTTGCTTTTACTGCAGAAACATCTGTGACATCTCTTCCCACGGAAAATTTAGATACAAAAAGTAGAGGACAATGGCAAACATGGGTGCACTGCTCACAAGTACCAGAAGACGTTCCTAACATTCAAGTTGTTACATTTGGAAGAAAAGGGAAATCCCCTGCACAGAAAGTTCAAAATCTAAGTGATACTCCTTTTTTGGTTGGTTTCTCTTCTATTTCATACAAATCTTACCAAATAGTTTCAGTAAAATAAGAATTGTAGCGAGTATGCATGACATTATGTGTACTGATTGTTTGTCAGAGTTACAGTTTATACCCCTATGTCTTAAATAAACACAGCTTTGAGAACAACTCACTTGTGGGCCAAAACATATCACTTAGGAAAACTCTTGTGAGGAAATGCCAAATTTGATGTGAAAAACCTCATTAACTTTGAATTAAGTGAGGAGAAAAGAACTGGCTTTGAAAATACAGAATTCAGTTATACATTTCCTTCCTTTTGTTGTGTTTGCCTATGCTCTGCAACCAATTCTCCCAGTAAAAACCAGACATAATTCATGATACAAATGTGAGCCCAAATTAACTTGCACTCTTAATAGGACTTTCTCACCCTAACACTAGCCTCATTGACCAATATTTTTACCTGTCGTATTTATGTTTTTGTTGGGTTAAAGTATGCCATGCATACATGTTGCATGCAACATATAGTTAATTATTACTATTTTTTTCCTAACAATTGACTGTTGGTGATATTGGAGATATAACAAAATTCTCCTTTGTGTTATGTGGTTCATCCTTCAGAAGAGGAATTAAACTTCACAAGGTATTCCAAATATAACACATATAAACTTGCAATATTTTTCAACACAGCAGTAAATAACTTTTGTTGAGACACAGATGGTCTCAGTTACCTGGTATCTACAGATGACTGCCTACAGCTTGCAGATCTCTTTGTGGGTAGCTCGACCTTGTTTGCACCTGCTGAAGAGTATATTGCTATAGCTCTTCACTGGTGTGCAGGCCCATTCTGCACAGTTCATCGTGACAGCGGAAGGCAGTGTTTCCTGCCGATGCTAGGAAATGCTAATTCCTGCATGGAAATACTGACAGTCTCCAGACTCACACCAACCTACCTGTGGAAGCCAATTAAGATAATATTTAGTATCTATTCTTTGCAATATGGCCATCAGTGGGCCTTAAACCTCTGATTGTGGTTTAATATGTCTTTGAGAATTCTCATAAAAAGGAATGGAGAAAGGACTTAGTCAATAGTTGTCAATCTTAAAAAAGAATTAGAATTTAAAAGTATACTTAAACTTGAAGGTTAATTAAATAAAAAATTGTATCAATGAGCCCTGCCTATAGGCAAGGGCATAAAACCCCATTGTGGACATAGCACTAAATTAGTCTGAAGTCAGTAGAAGAATGCTTTCCTGAACTGGGCCGCAGAGTCCCTTAACCCTGCTATGGATTTGAAAGATCAAGGTGATTCCTTAAATGCATAAAGACTCCAGAAACTTTTCTGATGGGAAATGCTAGAGACAGCTGCATTCCAGACTAAAATGTGAACGGGCTTGTGGCACTCATAGGAACATTGGGTCTGAATTTATGAGCTCCTCTAGGGATAGAGAACAAGTTTATCTCGTGGTTTCTCCCCAAATGTGTTCTGTGTCAGCTAATTTTGTAGTGTCAGTTTAGGCTATAAAAATGGAAAGAATAGGTGAGCAAAGCTAATTTCTAATTTTAAATATGCATCTCCACGCCATTTAATAATGCATTCCAAAAATAGTTTGACACTGCGTTTAATATATCCATTATGTAATATAAGACTTCAGCCTCCAGACCTGGTGGCTCACAACGTGGCAGAAAATTCATAAATGTAATCATTTGCTTTCTGCTTTCTTTTCTAAAACAACCCTATGCAAAGTGGCTAAGTGATTTTCCTTCATATTTTCAAATACTTCACAATCACTTAATTATTGGTTTATTAGTAGCTATAAATTGTTGCAATCTACAAGAAGTCAGTAGGTTGCTATAGACCTAAGTAGTCTCTTGTACGCATGTGCAACCTACAGCATAAGCCACAATAACATCTATTGCTTTTTTCATTAATATGCTTATAATATCTAAGACTAATTTATTAGTCTGTTTATATATTAGTTATTCATGGAAGTATAATCTAAAATGTAACAAGCTGCTCTCACTCTAGTAGGATTCTTACAGTGCAGTAAAAGATAGAGATGTCATATAGAAGTAGAAAAATTACAGGCAGTGGTCAGGATGTGTAAGCCTGCTATGAACCAGTGGTCAAACCCAGTCCCAATGATATAAAATTTCATTGATTTCTTTTTAAGTGAAAGAATTAATATTCAAAGTTCCAGAAATTTCTCAGAAACACACATGAAACTGCAAAAAGGAGATAAAATCCCTCCATTTATTTTGCTACTCTCTGTCTTTTCTATTTTGATATTTACAAGGTTCTTCAAGTACCAGTTTTTCCTGTTATCTCCTACAGTTTTCTGCAAAATTCTGAAGTGAATTATATAACCTTAGCTAAAATTTATGTATTTTCTGTAACTTCTGAAGATTTATGCACTATAGAATGAGTACCTATTTCTTGCTCAAAAAGAGATTCTGGCCTTTCCAAAAATAGAATACAAACCCATTTTTTGCATTTGTTTAGAATATAGAAACACTGTATGATTTGAAGATGATGTAATCTTAGAACTAGCAAGAATTTGTCAGTTCTGTTTTATTTTAAGGCCAAAGTCTGCATAAATTTGCACATCTCATTTTTATGAGTCCAGTTTCTGCAGGTTGTCGGCCGGTATATGTAGGTAAACAGTGTAATTTTAATACAGATAGGAATTTGTGATATGTATTGATATTTAGTTAGGGTTTCACATAGTGATAGAAGTTAGGGGGAAATATTTTTGTATAAGAAGAGGTTATACATTTAATATAAAAAAATTGTTATTACAAGTACAAAAAATTGGTAAACAATGGGCTGCAATTTTAGTGGAATTTAATACTATCTAAATAGAACTTCCTTTTATTCAAGTAATTAATGGTTTAAGTCTGGAAATGGGGTATTGTTCACTTTCATCTGGAACCCCTGCGACTGATCTTGTAAAGCACTGGACAGAATGAATAAGCAATATTGGAAAATATTAGGTCATTGCATTTCTAAGACTCAAGGGCAAGACAGTCTGACAAAATTTTTAAGAGTGGAACTGTCAAATTCCCAATAATATAATTTATCTCATTCAATTATATAAATATTTATATATCTCAAAACTTGCAGTTGAAATCTGTGTGAGGAAACCTGTACTCAGGATTTCCAAACACTTGTACATGTATTCTGTACGATGATCACAAAGTTTTGCTGTTGCAGCTTCTACAGTACTGGAAAGAAGTGACCACAATAATTTTGGGAATCCCTGCCTAAGAATTTCAATTACTTACTGTCCTGATGAACTTAAGTTTTTGTTTCTTTGTGTTTCCTTTTGTTGTGTTTTAAATGTCTTGGATATGCTCTTTCTATACAAAGATGTTCTGAAGACTAAAGAAGCCTTTTCTGCAAACTTGCAGTCATTAGCTATTCATGAAGTTCAATATTGCATGAAATAGTTACCAGAAATGTTTCTGCGTATACTTGATAGATTTTCACTCTGTATTTTATAATCCGACCTAGGACAGAGTACAGAATCTGAGTTGTCTTCTTGTGAATCTGATTTTCACCTTGACCCTTGTAGTGAGGATATGTGAACTCCTGAGGCTGTGCTTCCTCAGCTGGTTTGGAGGTTCTGAGTCCACTTAGAACTATGTCCACTTAAATTTGGAACCTTATTTCTTCACTCTCCAATAAGTATTTAAAGCAAAACAAAATGAAGCTGGACCTAAGCTTGCCTATTCTATTGAAATTCATTCTTCAAATAACTTATTTCCACAGGCAGCCCTGAAAGCCACTGGACACCTAATTTCTGACAACTTTGAAAATCCTACATGAGATATAGCAAGACTCATGTAAAAAAAAAAAAAAAAGTTGAAAAGCAAATGTTTTTGCAAAATGGACATATGCTATTAAGATTGATGAAACTGTATTCATTCATTTGACATTCTGAAATTGCAGGCACATACAGGTCAATTTAAGCTGTATCTCTCATTGGTTCTATACAAATGGGTCCTATGCTTGCGTTGATATGCAATGAAGAATACACCTATAAACATCAGGCTGCAGAATTAGCAGCTTGAAAAAGCTGCTGTAACTGTTATGCAGAATCAGGTAGCTGTTATAAAGTGTGTGCAGGAGTTAGTAAAAGGAAGGAATGTCAGTTTCTATTGGAATGGAAATAGGAAATTAAATAATTCAAATAAATTAATTTCTTTCTCTGATTCTGCCTGCAGCTTCAGCTAAAGGACCTGGACACTAAACAAGAGCTGAATTTTCACACTGAACCCCCATGTCTGTTTGGAGAAGATGGATCTGAGACTGTGACAGAGCTTGTTGCGGTCAGGCCAGACCAGCCACCACTCAAGGGTATGCTGCTGAAATGAAAAATAAATATGAGCAAATACACACATACACAGAGAATTGCATTATAGGATGAACACGAGGAACAAGACCGAAAAGTATTTTATATATATTAAAAAACCACTCAAAATTACTTTAAACTATTCATTCAATAAACTGTGGGAATCATAGAATCACAGAATCACAGATTCACTTGTTTGGAAGAGACCTTCAAGATCATCGAGTCCAATGCAGCCCTAACACCTCAACTAAACCATGGCATCGAGTGCCACACCCAATCTTTTTTCAAACATATCCAGGAATGGTGACTCCACCACCTCCCTGGGCAGACCATTCCAATACTTCATCACTCTTTCAGTAAAAAACTTTTTCCTAATATCCAGCCTGTATTTCCCTTGATGCAGCTTAAGGCTGTGTCCCCTCATTCCGTCAGTTGCTGCCGGGAGAAGGAGACCAACACCCCCCTGGCTGCAACCACCTTTCAGGGAGTTGTAGAGAATGATAAGGTCACCTCTGAGTCTCCTTTTTTCCAGGCTAAACAACCCCAGCTCCCTCAGCCGTCCCTCACAGGGCTTGTGCTCNTAACCAAGCAAAGAGTGCTCCTGTCCAAGCCACAGACTGTCAGCTTTTCCAGGAGTATGCTGTGGCACACAGTGTCAAAGGCCTTGTTGAAGTCCAAATAGACAGCTTCCACAGCCTTTCCTGCATCCACCAGGCGGGTCATCTGGTCATAAAAGGAGACCAGGTTGGTCAAATACCACCTGCCTCTCCTAAACCCACGCTGGCTGGGTCTGATACCCTGGCCATCCTGTAAGTGGTGCATATATGTATCTAGTTAAAGCATTTTCTTCTGTTTTAAAACAATTGACATGTATTGTTTTCACTAGACTAAGTACCAGTTTGAAAGTCTGAAAAATGCACAAAGCCCAGCTAGTATATTTTAATGGCAGTTTTTAGAAAATGACTGATTTACACTTAATGAGGGACTAAATCACAGATTAAAAAAAGGCAGGTGCAAAGTCACAATGGCATGAACCACAAAGAGAAAATGCAGAGTTTTTTTAGGCTTTCTTCAAGCCCTATTTCTGCCCCTGAAGTCATATTTCATTTCATCATTGTATTTAAAATATGATAACATCTTCCTTTGTTCAGATTACATTTTATAAAATATGTAGAAAAGAATTCTCATTCATTATACTCTGTGAACAGAAGTCTTAGTTAAAATATTTAAAACTTTTTGCATATAATATCTAACTGGAGGCTAGACTGGAAATGGAAATATATCTTAAGAGTCTCTTATAACATTTAATTCTTCACAGAACCCATCAAAAATCCTCTGTCATGCTGCCTCAAGGAATATATATTGTATAACTCATCAGACAAAAGTCATGGCAAGCCATCCTTTGTTGTGAAGAATAATAACAATGCATATTTGTATAAATAGCTGAGCCATTTCTGCTGAACATATTAAATTATGTTGGCCATAATTCTCAAAATATGAGATTAAAACACAATTCAGCTGATCCAGAACAAAAAGTGGTTTTCATGGTCTGTTATGTCTGTGTTTTTTCCTTGGTAAAATGTTAGAGTTGATAAATCCTAACTCAATTTAAGACCTATAATTCCTACAAGAACTCCTGGTTTTTTTACAAAGCATGATAAAATCAGTCTGAGTCTTTCAGGTGAGTCCAGAACCCAGAAGTAGGATATTTTCTCCTTCTGTAATGCAAGCATGGATTGTTGCATTGATTCATAAAGGACATTTCATCCCTGATGCTAGTATGTGCGGTGAGATAGTCAGCAATCTATATGAAACTGAGAAAATTGATGTTAATTCCTATAACTTAATTCCTTGGTCTTGAAATTAATCTTGTACCTAAAATATATTGGTTTATAATGTTTGATAATTACATTTTTAATTATCTCATTTGATAATGTCTTGTGTCACTGATTTTTCATGGCAGAAGTCCTTTACCTGATCAATGTCCATACAGGAACACTCCCTGCATCAGGAACTGATGCAGATGTATTTATCACAGTATTTGGAGAGTGGGGAGATTCCTGCAAAAGGAGACTAGGGCATTCAGATTTTGAAAGTGGGCAGGTAGGTACTGAGTCATTTTCCTTACATGTTTGTTTGATGTATTTAATTTTATTATTTTCTAATACCATATTTCTTTCCAGTTATGAAATACCAGCATGGATGTTACACTCTGGTAACCTGTGGAAAGACTGTGTTGCTTACTAAGTATAGGCATTTTACCTGAATTGAGACTACAGTTTAAGAATAGTTTGAGTACCAATAAATTTTAAATCCACAAACTATCAGTAAATGTTCTTAGAATCTGGAACTGAATCCAATGACATATCAAATTCTATGGCTTAATGTTCACCTATTTGTGAAGCTAATATAGAAATATCAGGGCTATTTCCTGTGACTGCTCCTTTAATTTTTTTTTAAAATCTTCCCAGATAGAGTTGAAAGAAAGATTTTAAATGTGTTAGCTACTATAGTTTGTTAATTAATCCATTTATCTGTAGAATTGCAAACAGGTAAACCTGCTTGTAAACATATTTGTATGTTCAAGGTAAATCCTGGTCAACCTTTGCTTATTACCATCTTCATGATTTTATCTGCACATCATGTTCACCCATACCCTGAACTCACAGCACTTCATCAATTCATCCTGTACAATAAAGCAGAATCCTCTCTATGTTTTCATACTGTTTCTTATGCTCTCTCATGCCTGAGATGCCATAACTTTCCTAGGCAACCTGTTCCACTGCTTTACTAACCTTGCACTTAGCAACTCTTCCTTTACTGGATTTATTATGTCTTCTTGAGCTTAGAAACTTAGAAACAATCCACACCATTTTGTTCCAGAGTTGTATTCTAGTCATTGATACTTTTTATTTCATAAATTTCTATAAATTCTTCTATAGACATGTGATAACTGTCCAAAGTCTCCTGTGTCAATTGCATCTGATCTGTTACCTGAGTAAAACTAAACTTTCATATACTACTTGAATCTCATTCCATATCTTTTTTTGGAAGACGGGGTGAATGTTTCCTTCCATGTCACCTTTTCTTTGCTTTTCCCTTGCTATATAGATCTCTACACTCTGTGCATTTGCATTGCTGTGTTGTTCTTTGCAATAAAGAATATCTTTTTAATCTTCCTACTTAGACTTTTCTGTATGTTGTTCTGACTCTTCAATAATGCTTCCTTTTTTTTCAGATCCTATTTTTTTTTTTTTCAGAATCCAGCTGTTTTAGTCCAAACTGTGCTATAACATTATAGGAAGAGCTTTATGATATTGATTGTCTGGATGATATTATTAAGTATACAGGTTAATCCTAGGCATTTTTGAGAGCAAATGTTTATGGACAATTAGAAGAGTTAATCAAAAGTGTAAAGGCACATAGTCAGTGACATAATCTGGGAAAGAGCTCTAAAAAGAAATATTTCACATGGTATTTCATACATGGATATCAATACAGAGTCAGTGATGTGGCTGTTAGTGATAAAGAAATCAGAGCCACTGTGTTGAGCAGCAGAGTGCTGAGTGTCTTCCCAAGCAGTTCCTTTGTTTTCAGGGAGCAGTTTTTGTGCTGTTGACAATGAGAATGTTCTTCAGCTTAGGTATTTTGTGTGTTCACATCCTTCATTGTTTGATGGGTTCCTGGGAAAGGGTTGAGCAGTGGGATAGCAAAATGTTCTGACCATACTGAGCTATTTAAGGTAATAAATATTAAAGCTGGTGGCAGAGACTGCAGAAGAACCTCATACAGAGTGAATGGGTAATAAAACGGCAGATTTAATTCTTTGTAGCTAAATGAAAAGCAGTGGCTGTGAGGGGGAATAACCCCTTAAATTTGCATGCAAAATGATGGGCTCTGAAATATAAAAGTAGTAGGATATCATCTCAGTAGAAGCAAAACAAAAGGAAAACAGAACAAATAAAACATTTATAAATTACTAAAAACAAACAAACAAACAAAAACCAACCAACCAAAAATCACAAAAAAACCCCAAACAAAGGAAAAAACCCAACCAACCACTTCAAGGCAGAAAACAAAATCATACCTCCAAAGATGTTCACTGGACTAGATGCACAATGGATGCTGTGTTTTGTTGATTCATGTGTCTTAAAGAGTGCAAGAAGAATGTTAAGTGATATGAAATATCTTCCGTACAAAGAACAAAGAAGCAAGCAAGTATGTTTAGTCTGGAAAAAAGATGATGAGAGGAGAGGTGAATGAGATAAGAAATATAAAATGGCACAGAGAAAATGAACATTTCTATTTTTTTGTGAAATACAAGAGCTCAAGAGCTTTCAATGTAATGTGCAGGTGGCAGATTCAAAACAAAAGGAAGTGACTTTTTTTGCTCCATGTGTAATTAATACATTTTACTTTCTGGCACAAGATGTTGCAGATGGTAAAAGACATATTGGTGCAAAAAGCCATTGCACATTGTCATGGAAGACAACTTTCCACTGAGGCTGTTAAGTGCAAAGACAATCTCTGGCTCAGGCAATCTCTGAACCACAAATTGAAAAAGGCTGAGAGACTTTATATTCAAGAAGCATCTCTATATATTTGCCCTGTTTTTCAACTCTTCCCCAGAAATCTGTTACTGGTAACTGTTGGCAACACTATACTGGACTAGATGGATCTGCAATTTAAAATACTACAACCAGTCTTACATTCCTTTTACATAGAAGTTCATCAATAAAAAAGTTGGAGTGGGGTTTTAGTGAGAGTTTCTAAGAATAGATGGTGAAAAGAAGGAATGTAAAGAGCAAGCTTTCTTGAGAGACAAGATTATGTCAGTAATATCCCTGAAAAATATGGAATGGACAGGCAAAGAAAACAAAGTTAAGGAAACTTGAGATACAAAAAAAAGGATCTCTCTCAATTGATGAAGAACATGAATATAAGGAAAACGTAGGAAGACAAAAGATTTCAACCAAGTGTAAGAAAACAGAGTAAAATGGGTTTGCAAAACAGTTTAAATAAAATCCTTTTGGCTTTCACTAATTGTATTTCCAGTAGTGTGCTTAATGCAGTTCCAAATGTCTTTATACTGAAAGAGAAAAAAGAAATACAGTGACATCAACCAAAAGTATGTTCTTACGGATGCTGAGGGAGTAGGCAATTCATGTATTATTATGAGAATTCATTGATAACAATGGGTGATTATGACCACTGTTGTCTAATGAATGTTAATTATTATCACAAAGAATGAAACTAATGATAGGTCCCTTTCTCAATTAGAGTTAGCTGTGAAGGAACATGAATATTAGCAATACAGGCTATTTCCTCTAGGTCAAAGGTCATGTAGACTGACAGGAAAATTATATTTGGCTTGGAACTACAAAGAATAAAATTAAAAAGCA
Source organism: Illadopsis cleaveri (assembly GCA_013399915.1). Lineage (NCBI taxonomy): Eukaryota > Metazoa > Chordata > Aves > Passeriformes > Timaliidae > Illadopsis > Illadopsis cleaveri. Next base: position 183,237 of record VXBB01015062.1, read on the forward strand.
ATGAGTGCTCCCAAAAGCTATTTGCAAGATGTTCCTCCTAGCTAGATCTTATTTTGGGCTTCATATACTTAAATGCAGGGGTATAACTTGCCATGGTAACTGTTTGAGGATATCATGGATATAACAAGGTATGAATGCTGGAAGTCCTAAGGCTGTGATAGGAATAATAACTTAGATGTTTTCTTTTTCTTATCACATTGTGGAGAATAGTCTGACACAGACAGGAGAATGGACCAGATGACATCATTCGTTCTAAAAATCATCTCTTCCTTCATTGCTTTCTGGTCCTCATGCTTTTTCCTGCCTGGTGGCAAATTGGTTGGCAACAAATAAAAATTATAGCGTCTGTTTCTACTATCCATCTGGGGTTTTTTAATGTCACCCACACACATGCCCATGTATCTACCCACCCACTTTTATTATCTTGCACAGAACACATTCATTCTCTCACTCACATAATTTATTCATCCCAACATTCACTAGTGCAGTTGCCATTTAGCTTTTGTTTACTGGTAGCCGTAGCAATATTTAAACAGATGTCTATTTACATCCAAGGAGCACATCAATTCTTGCCTGTATGCGTGCACAGCCTTAGTTATAGTTTCTAATGTCAGTATCTTCCTTTGTTTGCATAGTCGTCAACAGTATTTCTGTTCAGAGTTGAATAATACATTTCCTATTTGAATAATAGGGTGTCCTAGAATATAAAATACTTGGAAATGTTTAAAAATAAAATTCCTTATCTAAACAAAAATTTAAGTTACCAGGTCTATCCTGATTCTTGAAGAACTCCCTTTATTTCAGCTGTGAGGGATTAGCTGAACTTCAATTTTCATGTGCTTTCTCTAGGTTTTTCAATCAGAGGTTTCTTTCTACTTGAAACAGAAGGATGTTTTTTGTAATAAAACCTGAGCTGCAGTGATCATGTAAAGAAAAAATGCATATATTCAAGGATCCACATAGTTTCTGAACAGGTTCTCCAAATATGCATGTCAGCCTATAACGTCTTCCCTTATTTTCAGAAAAAGATGCTCCAGCATTGAAAGGAGTCTGTCTTTCCAACTACAAACTTCTCAAAGACAAAAGATAAGATACATGGTCTAATCAGTGTGCTATTCTTTTGGCTCTATCTTCTCAGGTTTCTATCTTTGAAATGAAAGCAGTAGACCTTGGGCAGTTAAGCAGAATGCTTGTTGAGCACCATAATGTGGGTTATGGCGCTGGATGGTACCTTGACCAAATTGTCTTCCATGAATCAGGCAAGACTGATGAACAATATGTATTTCTTTGCCAGCAATGGTTAGACAGTGGAGTTGGTGATGCACAGATGAAATGAACACTGAAACTTCTTGGAAAAGTCAGGAATGGAATGTTGACAGGAAAAATTTACGGTAAGGTCCAAAATCCTCAAAACTCCTTCCAGATTTTGTTTTCATTGTAATCCATATTTTTTGGTTATTTTTAAGGCTAAAACCAAACTACAGAAACACTATAGCTTGAATGTGAACTGCTTCTCCCACACCAATTTTCCCTCCAAACACTTTCCTGAAATGGTAAATACAATTACAATGCTCAGGGAAGAAAAACTAGAGCATAAGGGAGATACTAAGTGACAGAGGCAATAAAGGTACTATGATTTTAGTTGAGATTAGAAAAAAAGATGAAGCAGAAAGAAGTAGGTTGCTCCATATGGTATTCAATACAGAGCAGAAGGCTCCTGCAACAGTGATGAAATCCCAAGAAGAGGTACAAAAACTCTTTTAGCAGAATGCAATTTTCCCTTATGTTCATATATTTGCAGAAAGCATTTGCTTTTATTTGCAGTTTTCTTTTTTACTTATATCAATGGCACAAGTTCTTGCAAACAGTTAGTTGACCTGAACTCAATATTCTATTCAAACTGTTTAATTAATAAACAACCAAAATTCAGAAACAACTTAGACACTGAAAACATTCTTTGCCAGGATACTGAATTTTTTAGCTCTCTCATGTGTCTTTTTTGAAGAGGTGTAAAATGCTGGTTTGGGTCCATTTATGAAAACTGAATCAGAACTGATAGACCAAGCTATGTAAAGTTTAACCAATCTGAAGGTGTGAATTTGCATTCTGTATCAGCCATTTTGTAAACTAATCTCTATTAACTTCCATGATCCTGTGTACTTCCTTTTATGTTCAGAGAAATTTATACTATACATATTTGCAAACAAAACTAATAGATTATATCCTCATATTTAGCCATCTATAGTTATTCCACTCATGAATACCTCATGTCATCTAACAAAACAGAAATAATGTTACTGATACAACAGAAAAACAGAAAACCATGGAAAATATAAGCATAGTATGAACAGCTAGAGTAGTGACAACTTCAGAACAAGAAATAGCTGTATTTCACCACTGCAAGTATTCTAGGTCTCTATTAAGGAGATTTCATAGGTGTCCTACATATTCCACAGAGCAAGGCAAGTTCAGAGCAGAAGCCCAAGGTTGGTCAAAGTCTGTCACATCTTTCTTCACTGATAATATGAAAAGCCAGAGAAATCTTGAATCCTTGTTTATGCACCTCGATTAATGTCTGAATATAGCTGTGTAAAAATGATTTCCTTCCTTCTTTTCCCATACACATACATAGTCCTCAAAAATCTGAGTACAGGCTTGCTAATAATTTCATATCTATGGTTATTAATACTCAGTGCTGTGTCTATTGAGAATAGTTTTTGGTCTGGGTGTTTAATAAATCCAGAAACAATATGACAAGTAAGCAGAGAGCTTATGAAGAATGGATAAGTAAAAGACAAATCAGCAAAGAGCAATACGCCTTAGGGGTCAGAAATTATACAGATACAATGGAACTTACTACATTTCAAGTTAAGTCAGATTTTATAAAAGAAGTAAAAGAGTAAAGGTTCTTCAACCACTTACTTATGAAAAGAACCTTCAAAGACAAGTAACTATTCAGGAACAATAGAGTTCAGACTGAAGATCATGTAGGTATAATCCCTAAACAAATAGAATACCTTGTCTCTCTTTCCATTAAGGAACCATACTGTTGGTCAAGGAAGCAAAAACACAGTTACCAATGGGATGAGCTTATTGGAAATCAAAAAATATGAAACACAAATAGAACTTGGAGTTCCATTTACTCAAACAGTGACAATCAGAGTAGTTGCTAGTCCAGTGGCAGATCTAATGGCAAGGATTTAAAACAATTTTATGAAGACTTAACATCAGCAAACATAATGCCTCCATCTAAAAAATAGAGAGCATAATGTAGGTGAATATAGACCTGGTAATTGTTCACATGAAAATCTTTATAACAGACTTTTGAAAAAAGGAATAGTTGAGATAATAGAGGCAAATAGAAAATGAGAAGGAATGCACCATGATTTTACTAAAGATAGACTGTAAAACAAGATGATACTACAGAAACATTTTGCAGTAACACAAATGAAATGACATTTAATCTGTCTGAATTTCTGTATTGAATTTTATTTTCTCTATGAGAAATTCTTAGGTAATCATAAGAAAGCGAAAAGTAGTAGTAAAAGGAAGAATTGTAAAGAGCTGGAGAAGATACAATGAATATGTTAATGAAATCTTTTGGTGCTACAAAGCTGGGAGTGCTATCAGGAGAATAGAAGATTGTGTGATAAACTTGGAGAACTGAACAAAAGGAATTGAACAGAATTTTGTGCCAAACAGCTTGTACACAATTAGGTGTAAACTCAACTAGCTATTTGAGCTCTCAATTCTGATACATGGTCCTAATTTCAATTGTTTTGGGATTTGTTTAGAATTAGGAACAAGTTGTAGCTAAGGGTCTAAAAACTATATTTGATCTGCATTGCCGTGTTTTGTAACAATTTCTGCTACATAAAATTCATCAGGAGGAGGACTATGAGAGATACCTGGATATGTTATAAGATCACAGGATAATTTTGAGGCAGTAATGTGACATGGCTATGGGCTTACTGTGACCCCAAAGTGTATGTAGGCATCATCAGGCAGAATCAAAGTGGATTACTGACTTTACAGAGAAACTGTGATATTTTATCAGAAATGCCATGTGAAATTGTGGCCACCTCTGTCCAGAAGAACTGGATCAAGCTGGAATAGTTGTAAAGAAGATATGATAACTGAGAAAATGGCAGTTCTTTGTTGTGAAAGGGTATTGAAAAAAAAGTGACAGATTCAGAATAGTTAATGAAATGCTCAAAATGGACACAGTAGTGATCTATCAAATTAATGGCGGCTTACACATCAAGGAGGGAAGAGAGTCATTTAAGCTAACAAAGTTGTCCTAAAAATAAATGGGTTTCAGCAGTCCATTAATGCCTTTCCAAGAGAATGAAAAGATTTCTGAGAAAGAAACAAAGAAAGATTAGAGTTTTAGCACTGCACTCTGTGTTGGGTTGAACCTGGCTGGATGCCAGATGCCCATCAAGGTTGCTCATCATTCCCCTCCTCAGATGGACAGGAGAGAAAAAAAAGCAACAAAAGGCTCATAAGTCTAGATAAGGACACGGAGAGATCACTCAGCAGCTACTGCCATGGACGAAACAGATTTGACTAGGGGAAATTAGCTTAATTTATTATCAGTGAAATTAGAGCAGGATAATGAGAACTAAACCCAAATCTAAAGACACCTTTCCTCCTTCCTGGGCTAAACTTTACTCCAAATTTTCTCTACTTGCTCACATCCAGTTCTGCAGTGGGACAGGAAATGAAGGCTGCAGTCAATTTATCACTTTGTCTCTATTTCTCTGTCCTCTTGCACTCCAGCATGGGGTGACAAGAGATAGTCCTCCCCAAACTTCTTCAAAGTGAGACCTTCTAAGAAGCTGCCATTCTTCCTGAACTGCTCCAGCATGGATTCCTTCCATAGGGTGTAGTCCTACAAGAGTAAACCTCTCCAGCACAGGCACTCCCCATGGGGCCACAAGGTCCTGTTGGGAGTCTGCACCAGTGAGGTTTCCATGAGGTCACATCCTCCTTTGGATATCGACCTGCTCTATCATGGGATCCCCCATGGACTACACATGGATCTCTGCTCCACCGTGGACCTCCATGGGCCACAGGGGCACAGCTGCCTCATTATGGTCTTCACCATGGGCTGCAGAGGAATCTCTGCTCATCCTCCTTCTGCACTGACCTGAGCAACTGCAGAATTGTTTCTTCTGCGTTTTCCGACTCTTCTCCAGTTGCAGTTGTGCAGGTCTTTCCCCCGCCCTTCCTTAAATTTCTTATCCCAGAGGCGCTCTCACCACCACTGATGGCTCAGCCTTGGCCAGGGGTGAGTCTGTCATGGAGCAAGTGGGCATTGACTCTGCTGGACGGGGATGCTTCTAATGGCTTATCACAGAAACCATCCCTGAACATCCCTGCTACCAAAACCTGGCCAAGCAAACTCAATACACACTGTTTTATACTTAACCAAGGAGAAGAAAGGAAGGAAGTTGCTTTTAAATTTAATCTTAACAATTTTTTCCGAAATGATGCAATATAATTTATGTTACAGCAGTGTGTGATACTGTACGATCCAACAGACATAGTCCTTCCATTCAGTTATACATTACTAATTTAAAGGCACAGTATTTCAGTACTAAAGGGCTAAAATATCCTAGATTATTTTACATGAGATTTGAAAAATTTTCATTTTGACTTCCATTTTTTCACAGATATCATTGGTTTCATTTACATTTAATGTTCGTAGGCATGAAAATACATTTAGGATTATTCATGAAGTTGTAACACTGAAGTTATTTTAGATGACTTTACAGATGGTGAGTACTAAATTTTTATGTCAACAAGTGCTGGATTTATGGCACAGATCCTCACCTGATCTAAAGCAATAAAGCTTTATTTGCATTAGTTATAGTAGGAGACAGACTTTCCTGTTGTGGTTAGGAAGCTGAGGTGACTGAACATTCTGAAGCTGAGGTAGGAGCTGAGATTTACGGACATAAACTCAGTCTCTGATTCCATCACTCAAATCAAAACAATCTGTTTTACAAAAATTTGAAATTATCAGATCCATACTTTGTCTCGCTTTGCATAAACAGAGCTAAGTCATGTTACTAAAAAATTCTGCTGGATTCTGCAGTAGCCCAGATGACCAAAAATTCTGATTTTCTCAATTTTTTAAAATTGAAACCATGACTTTGATAACCCTGAATTTTCCATATATTCTATTAAGATGAATTAAAATAATAAAGCTAGCTAAATCAGGAAGATTTTTTTGATGGGTAGAAGTTTCTGATCTTCAAAACTCTCTTGTTGATTGTAACTTTAACCAAATATCTGTTCCATATGAAGTTGCAGAAGTTACTTAGGAGCCTACTTGGCATCAGTTTGCAGTCCTTCTGAGCCTTCAGGGATCTGTCAATTCATCTACAATGCTCAAGTGACTAAATGCTTCAAAAAGACCTAGTAAAAATTCTCCTGGTGTGTTTCCTGAGTCCCTAAAATAGACAAATCTATGTGATGCTATATAGGACTGTTTTTAATCTCTCAGCAAACATTACTTCTTCATAGAAGAAATGGATAAAGTTTTGTACTTCGCTGTCATGATAATTGTGATGAAGTGTGATAAAAATATCACATTTCAAGCTCTGAACTGGTTTATCTCATCACGATCTTCTTACAGCATGTATGGAGCAAATTCTAACATGTTCATTTAAGTAAATCCCCCAAAAGTTATAATGAAAATATACCCTCTCCTGGCCAAAGGCAAACCTGATAACCAGTAGTATCTTGTAAAAAATATGCTGCTTTTGAATGGTGACTAGTGAGAAAAAATACTTAAAATCATCAAGAGATAATTATAAGGGGGAGGGGGAGAAACAAACAGATTGTCATGGCTCTTCACAAGTCTCTAATGTGGAACTGGCAGTCTCATCAGCACATTGCTCTTGGACTGGTCCATCTCTAAAGTATCAGCTACCACGATGAAAGGACTGATGCAAAATTTACTTTTCACTAAATCAATGATAGTGAGTGAACCTGTTATGTGCCAATATTTGAGCTCAGTACAAAGATGGGAATGGGTTGCTAGTCACTCACTAACTCAGCCTGTTACAAATTGAAGTATTATTTTGGATATTCAGTGAACCCATTAAATTTTTTCTGCTGTTTGATTTCAACAGGGACTTGGGATGTTCAGGTCACAAGTAGTGATATTTCTTCTAGTTCCATGAACCCTAAAATGTCTCTAACTGTATGTGGTGAAAAAGGAACTTGTACTTCAGTCATATTCCCCAAAGGATGCCTTAAAAAAGAGCAGATTTATGAGGCCTCTATTGAACTAAGTAAGAAATTTAATACTATATCCAAAGTTCGCCTAGAAATTGAAGAAGCTGGAGGAGGAGAGACTTGGCATTGCTGTGAGGTATGAACTAAAACCTAAAGCAATTATTTATTGTTTCTCTATTTTTTTCTTTCCATATTCTATTGTTATTTCTTCCAGTTTTAAGTCCTGTCTAAGATTGCTAAAATTTTAATCTACAGAGGCTGCAACACTTGCAGAGTGCTAACTTCAGAGACTGCTCAAAACACCATGATAGCTATGGATAACAAAAATCTTGCAAACTTGCATGGTTTTATGCAGAGCTATATATACAGATGTGCCATCATCTGTAGCATATCCAGTGTTGTCTTTTCAGAACTGTACTCACTGGCATACATTGTAGTATTTACATAACTCCAAATTGGCTGTTACATGTTGTAGATTCAGTGATCCATGGCAAATAATTAAGGCAGACACTAGAAATGCATTTTGATGAAACTATCTGCCTTTTAAGTTGGCATGTGAAAAAAAGAAGTGAATAGCAAAAGTGACAATCTTTCTTCTGATATCCAGCTAAAATCTGACATCACACTGAAATTGCTGTGGCATTTCATAAAGAAATATCATCATCTTCTTATGCTGGCAAAATAAAAACAATTCTAAAGGAGAGTAATCTTCTTTAAAATTGCAGACATGCTTCTGTCCATTAATGTTTCTATTTTTTTCTTGTTAAATACTAGAGAAAAAATAATTTTCCTTCCTAATAAATGGTATTACTGAGCTGAACTCCCTGACATTTAAATGGTAGGCAGGTTGTTAATTTCATCTTCATAGCCAGATGAAATAGTCATCCAACAAATCTATCACAATTAAGACTGCTTCTGGAATATTGTAGGAGACAGTAAATCACAGCAAAAATTTCAGAACAGAAACTTGGCAGTTGAAAACAGTGACATCTATTAGTCTGCTTTACTTCATTAGCTCAGAACAATCACTCAAAGCTCAGTTTAAGAGAAATCAGCATCATTTATATAAATAAGGAAGAGACGCACATTTACTTTAGGTAGGAAGAAGTAGAGTAAGAAATTATAAATTTCCCTGCTTTGGGATACGTGTAAAATATGTTGGGTTTAGAAAGACATTTCCACTTTTTCCATGGTTTTTATAGCAGGACTGGCTGAAATAGCTGGATTGCTATAGGAGGTTGTGGGTAATATCTGTTATTAAAGACAGCTTAGCAGTGTATTTACACTGCTGGTTACAATCAGCATGGTCATTTCTATGCTATTTTGTTTTGATTTTACAAGATTGCACCTCCAGAGAGTGTGAGATTTCCCTCTCTTCTCAAAAGTAAATGCAGGTGTAGTTAGTTGAATTCCATATTTAGATTCAGACTTCATTCTTATAGCCATAATTACAAAATAATAATCCTGATTTTTTTAGAAAATTGAAATCATTATAAAATAATGCCTAAACCAAAATTAATTAAGGTATGCCTTATTTCTGCAGCATGTAATAGCTAACATTTTCATTTTGTTTCTTTCACTCCTTGAAGAAATAAAACACAGTAAATGAAATCTGAGTTTCAATAAATTGTTCAGGAATGTAGATATTATTATGAAAGGAAAATTGTGCTAGCATAATACTTCATAGTGCTTTTAAAAAACTCTTTTCAGTGTGTCTGTCATAATGAAAAGTACTAAGAGTCTTTTGAAGACAAAATAATGCTACCATCTCCCAGTGACAATTCCTAACCAAAGTTGGTTTTCCTTACTGGCTTAAAGGTTTGGACATTATAGTGAGTTAGGTCACAAAGAATTGAATGACTGAATTATATGTGCCCTTTTCAAAGCAGAGTTACTTCCTACAAAGTATTTTCAAACATGTTGTCTGGTCTAGGTTTAAATAGTTTAGGAAACAGGAATTATCTCAGTGTAGCTGGTATTACCATAGTGTGATATCTAATTTTTAAAATTTGTTTTCTTACAGAAAGAATAAGCTACTTAGCTCAGGATCACCATTTTCTAATTTATACACAGAATTTCATAGACATTGAAATTACTTAGTATCAAAGTCTGTGTACTCAAGTGATATATATGTACTGATATATATACATGTCAGAAAGCATTCTTAATTTCTGTATTTCAGTTTTTCCCTTCTTTTTCTTTCTCCTGTTACTTAGAATAAGAAAACGCTCTGCACTGAAAAATATTATGGCATATTGACATTTCTCACAAGCTGAAATGTGCCCCTATCAACACTCCTTTTTCTTCCATATGCTGGATTAATAGGTTACATAAAGGAAACTATTTGAACAATTTCAATTTTCTTTTCCTTCACTGCAGTCTCTGCAGAAATAATGTTGAAAACATTTTAATTACCCTTAATTGGGAAAAATATTTAGTCCTTCTCATTTAAAAAGATGTTTTCAAAAACATTTTAGAAAAAGGTATTTTCTCTTATTTTTAATTTTTGAGATTATGTGTCATAGCTGTTTAATAGTTTGTCTTTAGCTATAGTTTGCATGAGAGCACAACAGATGCTGAAGTTATTTCTTTTTATGTCTTTGCTAAGATAAAACTTCAACACAGAGAAACTAAAAATGTTCTAGAATTCCCATTTTTTCGTAACTTTGCCGATGAAGAAGGAGGAAGAGTGACTGAGCTTCCAGTTCTCACAGCTGGGTCTCCTTTTCCAGCAGGTTTGTCACAATTTGGAAACCCTGGGAGAGATTTGGTCAGTGACAATGTCCAATTTTCAGAGCAAAGGATTTAGCAGATGTTTTTTGTTCATTTCTGCCTGGTGATGCATGGCTAGGTCCAGTCCACTCCAGCGTTTAAAACCAGCATCTTTGGTCCTAAAACTGAGCATTGTGCACTCATCTGATTGGTATCAGTTTGTGACACATAAAAGAGCAAGCATATGGCACTGAAACTGTTAAAAGCATTTTGAATAATACTCAGAGATTTGTTTTCACTCAATAATATGATCTGGTTCTCTCACAGACTGAGCAAGGGAAATACAGAGGAAATAACTCTTGTGCAGTAATTTCAGACAAGGAGATCCATGCCCTCCCACCCCAAACAGATCTCATTGTTTGTGTTCCTAGAATTGCAGGCATTCTTTTTCCATGACCCAGCAGCTACATGTCATCAAATTCCATCAGAGTTGTGCCTTGGTCCCCTCAAGACTGGATATTTTTAGTTTGTTCTGTGTTTCTTAAGAGGTTCTATAACCAAAGTTAGAGAATAATGGAAGAGCTCTTATTCTAAATTAATATTCTACCATGATAATATCCTAGGCTACTCCAGAAGTTAAGGGTTTAGATCAAGCATAGAAGTAATCTGTATATTCTTGCTTCTTCTGCTGTGCTTTCAAAGTTAGTATCAAACAAAGCACTTAGGCAGAAACTTCTTGAATATGAATTTGAGAAAATATTGATGGGAAATTCACTGGTAAAGTTCTTTCTTTTAAAAACTTCTTAGATTTATTTCTTTCTGGAAGAACATAGATATTTAAATCTTTAAAAATGTTGCTTCTTTTTCTGAGAAGCATTTAACATGAGGACAGGTACATTTTCTTTACCTCTCCCCACATTTTTTTCTCCTTTTCAATTGAATGTTTTGGTGATGTGATCTCTTCCTTATTTTAGGGGCTATATCACCAGTGTGTTATGCATTTCTCTGGGAGTACAAACAGGTATTCTACATAAGCAGCATTTCAAGGAGTGCTCAGCTGAAGGGTTGTGTGTTCACACTCCGTGTTCTCTCACAGGTCATCTCCTCTCCTAAGGCCAGTAACTTCAACTGGTACAGTGCAGAGTGAACAGCCACTGGACGATGATCCAGAGGAAATACTAAAGTTGCTTTCTTCCTGATAGTCCATGAGGCTCTGAGCACAGATGTACTTGTTGAGTGACTTAGTATCATCCATAGCCTAGGAACTTTTTCATTGGAGTGTTATGTATTTAAATGCATACAAGAGGTGATAGAGTATTATTTACATGCTTTTATACCAATTTGTTGCATGTTTATTTTTTAAATTTTTTATCTTCTGCCTGTGTTTCAGGCCCACTCAAATTATTTAGCTTATTATTCCTTATAATAGTTGCTCTTAAATTCTAATTACAATGCATCTATGTGCTTTGCCAAGCGTTACAATATATTTTGGTCTTCTGATCACTCCAGATAGGATGAAAAATGAAAATATTAGACAAGTAATTTATTAAATAATGTATGTTTTAACTGATTTAGGTGTGGCAAACCTTTGATCTCTTTTTTCCCACAGTGAAAATCTAGGTTCTCTACATCACTATGGGAGTTACCCCTGGGTCAGGAACAGATGCAGATGTGTATGTCATGCTGCAAGGCTCCTTAGGAGATATGGGAGAAAGAAGTTAATTAGAAATGGAGATGAAAATTTCACTAAAGGAAAGGTAAATTTATAAGTTCTACAAGATATTTTTTCACTTTTAGAACCCAGTCCAATTAATGTGGATTTAGTGGGAATAGGGAAGTCTACAAAGTCTAGTTTACAACACTCTGTGATGAAGTGCGTATCTATCAATATCTCTACCTGTTGTGGGAAATACCAATCCTTATGCAGCTGATGCTACCAATATTGACAGCTAATAAAGTGACTGTATCAAGTGCTTTTATATTCAATTTTATATTGAATACCTCTTTTCTGCCCATGCCATTCTTCAGACTATGGCACCTTTCCCTGATTTCTACTGTATACTCCTCAGTCTGGCTCTTGGTTTCTCTCCAGACTGTCAGACATTACTCTCCATAGTTTTCTTAGGTGTACCAGGAGGGTCTTTCATTCCCTATGCAGGAGTGAGTCTTGTAGCTCACACAGACCAGTCAAAGTCCGATGTTGCTGCCAGAAATGCATTTCCTTGATGAATTGTCACTATAAGCAGAAATTGGAGGGAATTTAGGTACTAAATGTGCTGCAGGAACATGGGTAGATTTACAGTAAAATGCATATCTTTGACATAAAACCTTGTGCCTGTCAGAACCTCTGGACAGATGGAGTGAAATTCTCAGCTGAAAAGATCACAAGATCCTTTAAACATGGAATAAACAAATTGTTTGTATTTACTCTGGCTCTTTTTTGAAAAAAAATTGAGGATTGAAACCGTTTTATAAAAATTCTGAAACAAACATCTGTTACAGAAAATTTGGGTTTGAATAGTTAAAGTTTAGAAAAAAGTCCACCAGTGTCTTACAAACAGTATTTTTTTTTTCTCTGTTGGTGTTGGATGCCAAAAAAAGAGAGTTTTTCTAAGGATGCAAGCTTTCAAATCAGCCTAGATTGATAGCTAAAGCAGAGACATGATATGTGTGATTAGGGGGAGCTCAGGTCCTAACTACCCCTAGCCTCATCAATTCAGTGGGAATTGAAGTGGATATTATATCACTGGATTTCACCTACTTGAAATACTGATTCGTAAGAAATGTTGGAGAGTTTAAATTATTATTTGTGAGGGATTAGATACGGTGGATAAGGCTACTCTGTTTTGATAAAGTCACATTTGTCTTCCCTAATGCTGAAGTTCAGATTATGGTTTGCTGATAACCTGATTTAACTGAATTTTAGAGCTGCAGTCTTTTTGTCCTCATGAAGTAAAGTTAGTTTAATGTAAGTTTTACTGTATTTCTCCTTTAGTCATAGTCCCACAAGTGAGCAATCTGATTTCTAGACTGGTAGATTTTAATGAAGAGGTACTAGGGATGCATGTCTAGAAATGTTGACTAAGAAAGCAGAAGTGAACCACAAAGATTTATAACTTGAAGGGTACATTTATAGTATTTGCATCTACTTCAGTTTAGCTCAGAATTTTTCTCTCTTACAGAGTAAGATGCAGATCTGGCATGTAGCCATCTCTTCATTATTTATTTAACATTTTATAGGAGCAGTGTGTGTATATAATACAGTATCCTTATTTTTCTAAATGTAGATATCAGCATAGGAGAATTTGAGGCTCTGAAAAGAAATTGTTTGTAGATAAGTAATAGAGAAATACATAAAAGTCTTGATTCACTCTTAGTTCAGTGAAAATAAAGGTATTTGGTTAATTGAAAAGTATAAAATTATTCTGCAAGAAAGGCTTCTGCTTATGCAGCAGTATTTTTTCATTATATGTTTTGGAAATTTCCCAGTGCTTTCTTCTCCTTAAAAGTAATCTCCAAAAAGACTCTCAAGTGTAGAATGTCTTTCTGTACCAACCCAATCACATTTTGTGCCAAGCACCCCTGCAGTCAGAGAGTCTGCACTTGGTGGTTTAGGGGATTTGGAGTATAAGAGGCAGAATTTGCATTCAGAATCTTAACAGTTGTTCTGACATTTTAAAATGTGCTTTTCCTTGCAATAATTTTTCCCCTGACTATACAGTAACAGCTAGTGAACTGGAACAGTGTTTCTGTTGGAAATCACATCAAAATATGGTGTTAGTCTCACAGAATGTCAGGGCTGTTACAAGCAACAGTTTAGCTATGCAGAAATACATAGAAATGTTTAAATATTCAGCAAAGTTTGCAGTGAATTGGAGATATTTTTCTCTCATTTAACAGGTTTTTTTTATTTTCATGAGCTAAGTTACATGATGGTAAAAGAGTGAATTAGCATCTTATATCTGAAAAGTTGCTTTGTGCCTTTCCAAAGTCCTTACATCTGTGAGACCATCAGAGAACTTGGAGGTAAAGTAATGTGCATGATATTATTAATCCACCAGTAAGGCCCTGTATCTCACTCCTGAGAGTACAGCACTGTCACCTTTGAGAGCTGAGCTTCTGGTGATGTACTCATACAAATGAGTGTGAGGACTTGTCCTGCAAGAACCACAGTCTTTCAAATTGTTATGACATTGATGCCTTGTTTGATGTTCTCCTAAAAGCTGTGAGGACAGACAACACAATCTCAGCACACTTCTTCATGCAGTTCAGCTTCCATGAAATCCTAATAGTATTTATTCATGCTTTGTGAGTCAGTTTAAGCCTGATAGATGTTACCTGCTTCTGAGCAGTTTCTTGAACCAAGTATACTCAGTGCAGACATTCTGTGAAAACCAGGGCCCAGCTGTGTAAAATCCTTACAGTATCTCCATGTTGCTTCTGACATGCAATGCTTTTCAGCAAATGTAATTCTTGATCCTTCTTTATACGGCCTTTGATAGACTTGCTGTATGCTCTGTCATTTGGCTGTGAGTTATCCAAAAAATTTCCTCTTTGAGAATGTGGGGCTTTTTTCAGATCAGTTCCATCAAAACCAGTAAAGAACACTGAATATGTTATGACTGATATTTAAGTCTTTTAATCTAGGTTTTATGAAATTGGCCAGTATTTTAACTACTCCATGTTATGGAACCACTAAATTCTCTGAAAATTTTTTCTTCATTCTATTAGTATTTGAAAAGATATGTTCTTTATCCTGCCCTATATTTAGACATCAACTGCTCAGGTTGGTGCCATGGTAACTGCAGCACATACAAAAATTTTCAGTGAGAGGTGACTGTTGGTGCTCAGTTTCAGTACTCACTTACAGATTAAACACTGACAATTTAAAAAAAATACTTCAGGAAAAAGTCCATGTGTGCCAGGATACACTAAGAAGATTCAGAATGTGGGGCAGTGTCCTAATGTTGCAAGTAGGAAGCCAGTAAAGTCCACATCCCACCACATTGACAGTGCTGCTGTTTTGTGACTGCAGATAAACCTTCTCTTATGGAAAGCATGCCTGATATGATTAAATAGTTGCCAAATGTCATTGGTCCAAATGTATTAATCACAGCAGTAGGCTGTTGTCTAAGTTACTGTTATACAAAAATGAACACTAGATTTAGTGTCTTGTCATCATAGAATCATAGAATTGTTTAGGTTGGAAGAGACCTTCAAGATCCAGTCTAACCATTGACCCAGCACTGTAAAATCCACTACTGAACCATGTCCCTGACTACCTGTTTCCCTGGGCAGCCTGTTCCAATGCTTGATGACAATTTCAGTGAAGAAATTTTTCTAACTATCCAATCTAAACCTCCCCAGGTGCAACTCAAAGCCATTGCCTCTATGCTGTGGCTTGTTACCTGGGAGGAGACCAACCCAACCTGGTTGCAACTGACCTCCTCCCCCAATCTCCCTCCTTTCAGGCAGTTATAGGAAGAATTCAAGTCTCCCCTGAGCCTCCTTTTCTCCTGGCTAAACACTCCCAGTTCTGTCAGCTGCTCCTCACAGGATTTCTGCTCCAGACACTTCACCAGCTTCGTTGCTGTTCTCTGGACTTTCTCCAGCACCTCAATGTCTTTCTTTTCAAGATGGGCCCAAAACTTAACACCGGATTCCAGGTGTGGCCTCACCAGTGTCGCATACAGGGTGATAATCACTGCCCTGGTCCTGCTGGCCACACTATTTCTGGTACAGGCCAGGATGCCTTTGGCTGCCTTGGCCACCTGGGCCCAGCTGGCTCATGTTCAGCAGCTGTCAACCAGAGCCTCCAGGTCCTTTTCCACCAGGCAGTTTTCCAGCCACTCTTGCTCAGTCCTGTAGCATTGCATGCGGTTTTTGAGACCCAAGTGCAAGACCTGGCATGTGGCCTCACTGTATCTCATACAGTTGGCCTTGGCTTATTGATCTAGCCTGTCAAGGTCCCTTTGCAGGGCCTTTCTGCTCTCCAGCAGATCAACACTCCCACCTGACTTGGTGGTGTCTGCAAACTGACTGAAGGTCCCTTGATCCTCTCATCCAAATCATCTATAAACATATTAAACAGGACTGGGCCCAGTGCTGAGCCCTGGGGAGCACCAGCAGTGACCAGCCATCAGGTAGATTTAACTCCATTCACCACCACCCTCTGGGCCTTGCTATCCAGCCAGGTTTTACCCAGAGAAGAGTGCACCCACCAAAGCCATGAGCAGCCATTTTCTCCAGGACAATGCTGTGGGAAATTGTATCAAAGGCTTTTTTAAAGTCCAGCCAAACAATTTCACAGCCTTTTCTTTATTCACTAAGCAGATCACTCTGTCATAGAAGAAGATCGGGTTGTTCAAGCAAGACCTGCCTTTCATAAAGCCATGATGGCTGAGCCTGATGCCCTAATTGTCTTGTGTGTGTTGTGTGATGGTACTTGAGGTGATCTGCACCATGACCTCCCTTGGCACCTTGGTCAGGGCTGTAGTTCCCTGGATGCCCTTTCTGACACTTCTTGTAGATGGATGTTACATTTGCTGTTTTCCAGTCAATTTCCAGGTTAGCTGGGACTGCTTATAAATGATGGAAAGAGGCTTGGTGAACACTTCTGCCAGCTCCCTAGGTACCCTTAGGTGAATCCCATCCAGCCCCATATGTGTGTCTGTATGCTGTAGCAGGTTGCTGGTCCTTTCCCCTTGGATTGTAGGGGCTTCATTCTGCTCCCTGTCTCTGTTTTACATCACAGGGGGCTGAAAGATCAACTGGTCTTACTTTTAGTGACTGAGGCAAAGATGGCAGTAAGTATCTCAACCTTTCCCTCAACCTAAGTACCTCAACCTTTCCCTCAACCTTTGCTGGCCCTGGTTTTGGGACTCCTGGTTGCTTTCAATCCTTCAGGGCTTCTGTACATGGGAGCTTGGACACCATTGCTTCTGACCCCGCATCCTGTCACCTGCTGTGGCACGAGCTGCAGCTCCTGGGGGGCTCTCTCTGCTGCCCCTGAGGTTCCTCTGGGAAGATCCCCCTGTACCACACTGCAGTGTTCAGTGTTCAGCTGCTGAGTGTGCCAGCACTGGAGTGGCTCACCTTGGCCACTTGACTGCTACTTTTGGTTGCACCATGTTTAAATCCCTTGAGCAGAAAGATTAATCAGATGGGAACTAGGAAAAAACGGAATGCCCCCATAGTGAAGGAAAGACTGGTGAAGGAACTGTGAGGAGAAAGGCAGAAAGGAAGAACACTGCTAAAGCTTTATAAAATCCTAGGAGACAGTGAAAAATACCTGCATCATGTGCAGGTCTCATCAAAACCTCCAGGATGGCATTTCCCAGTCAGTGCTTACAGCCAGTGAGAGACTTAAAGGGACAGGGTCAGAACATCCCATTGCAATCACCCAGCTAGCCTATACAGCACTGGCCAACGTTCAGAGCTGTGTGAATAATTAATTTTGGTTTCCTGACATATTCTTGCAGAGTGAGAAAACATGCAAAACTTTGTTGAGAAAAATTAAAAACTGGGCAAAATTAATTAATGCTAAAATTAACTGCAAGAGGGGAGTACTTCATTCTGTCTATACAGATCTTAAAAATAAATCACGTAAGTGACATTTCTAAAGCTGAAATGCATCTCAGTTTTAATGCCTGTTACACACATTTGTTCTAACATGATGGCTTAAGCATCTGCTGCAGAAAGGGAGTGATAGTTTTCTTCTCTCTTCATTTGGACATTTATCTTAAAATGAAATTAGTTAACCTCAGAGAGTGACTGCTGCTTTCTTTGCAGGAAATTTTCTTATTATATAGACTTATTTTAGATAGGCCAAGTTAGGTAAGTGAATTTTATGCCCTGTTCATTTCAGGGGTGTGATAAACAAGGTAATTTTAAAACAAAATGCAGCTAAATTTATGTGCTTGATTTATAAAAATCTTAAAATAGCTATGGTTAATAAAACTGTGCATTTTTCAGGAAATAAAATATTCAATCATTTTTCTCAATGCAGCAAGAACTAAATTAAATCCAGTTCAAGTTAAATAGTTTAGAAAATATATCTAACTCCAAATGAATATATCTACCAGTGATGAAGTTTAAATCTAGCTGAAAAGTTGTTTCAAAGCTTAAGGATACTTTTCTTTTAAAGATTAGTGATTCACACTATTTTCTGTCTAAATTTGTCAAACTTTAACTTCTCGGAACTGAATTTTGTCACACTTTTGACTGCTAGTTTGGATAGCTCTCTTACACCAAATTTCTACTGTCTTTGACAGTATTTATGAAAATAAGAAAATCAGTATGTCTTTGACAAGTTAAATAGATTATTCTGCTTGATTCACTGAAAGGAAGGCTTTCCAGTGATTTATTAACTCACACAAATCTTTTCAGAGCACTCTTCAATTTAGCACCCTACTTTTTCAAGTGTCATAACTGGATATTGTATTTGCATAATCTCTGCAATCTTGTTTTCTTCCAGATAAATCATGGAAATACTAAAGAGTATAAGCTTATTAACTGGCCTCACTGCAATGAAATGTGCTTGAAAATATTCTCTTTTTACAGCTGTACTTGAAGACATGCAAGTTAGACATTTTGTTATCCCCTTATTATATTTGATTATAGGGTCTTTATCAAAATATTATACAATATGCATTACTGAAGTTGAAGAAAATTACATTCATCCTATTTTTTTGCCTGTTAAATCAGATCTCAAACTTGGACTGTTATTAAATCAGTCCAACAATCAGGCTGCATCAGATGGGATTGAATCTGTCCAAAGTGATGGCTGTATTTTGTTTGTGTTTTGTTGTTGTTTGGTTTGATTTTCAAATCTCTTTTGTTTGAAATAATTTATGATTACAGCTTTGGATGTGGCTGATGACACTGATCTATGTACCAGTCCTTTTGCATTTTATTAAATATATTTTACTTAAAGTCTGACTGAAATGTCTTTAACTAGCAGAATGGTCATAGCTACTGATCATTATAAGATGCCCCTATTTTTTCTTACTCCTGCTGCTGTTTTGTGCATAGAAATCTTGTTTCAAAAAGATTTCTTTCCAGTTATACAAAACTTATTAACATAAGTGCAGGGCAAATATATTTGGGGTTTTTTACTACTCCTATTCTTTCACTGATTCTTCTCTAATCTTGTTGAAGATTGATAAACTATGATAAATGTGGGTTATCAGAAACCTCAAATGATTCATTTATTATAATCTATGTTACTTTTTCAATGCAGAGATAAAAATTTTCAATGAATATATAGCTGAGAATTTAACATAATACATAAGTATGCTTGCAGAAATGTGAGTCTAGAAGGAGATTCAGGGTTGGCTTTTTCAGATGCATGAAACCCCCTGTTTTTAAAGAAGCATTTGTACAGAACACTACAAGGCAGTGAGGGCACAGTCAGAGGCACTGTTCATCCTCCCATTGAGCTGAGCCAGGACAGTACTTCTACCAGTGCTTGCCATCACTTCTGCTTACCACCCAATTTTTCCACCTCTGAAGTCTGCTGGCACAGTGACATACATTTGCTCAGTCCAAATGTTTATTTAGTTTAAGCAGTTAATATCATTATTAATTTGGGCTTTTTCACTTGTCTTAATAAAATTTGGCTGGTGCTGATTTTGTGGTTATCCTGGCACAACTGAAAGGGTGATTACGTCCATCTAAGAGACGGTAGTGATGTGACAAGCAGTTGGGACAGGGTGGAGAGGTTCTGTTCAGGGCAACTGGAAGAGCCCATAGGACCCCAGTCTGAAGGGGCAAAAGTAATTTTTCTCTTTTTTCTCCTTTTCCGGGAATGTTCACACACTGTTCCTGATTGAGCTAAGCATTACAGGGGGCCTTTATTTTGCCTGCCTGTGTTGAAACTCCTTTGTTTTCAGCAGAGTTTCTCCATATTAACAAATGAAATCAAAATAATCAGCCAGCAAATCAATAGGTTCCCTAAGCTTAATAGAAAAGGTCCTTTATCTAGACACTCTGACTCCTTTTCCAATAAAAGCCTATTAAAATGATACCAACATTAGCAATATGGGAAATCACTTGTGCATACAGGTTGATGAAATGAAGCATATGGTGTGTCTTGACTTGCCATTTTCAGTTCTTCTGGGAATATCATCAGTAACCAACCATCAAATCTCAATACCAAGCCTGTAAAATGATTGGCATTTATAAAGGTAAATATTGCACAATGACTGTTCAAATGCTTCTTCTGTTACAAGAGCTATTGCAGCTGCTGCAGACAGTGATATGTTGCCAGCACTGACACAGAAGAGTACTGAATAAAGTCATAATAAACTGGGTCATAGATTCAAAGAAAAGGCTCAGAACATGGGTCCCAGGAAAAGAAAGAAACATTTGAAGAAAATCTAAAAAGGAGTTAAGATTAAAAAAACAAACTTTAAATATGTTGAAAGGATTGCTGGAATTATTGTTATAAAGAAATTTTTTTGTCCTAATTTTCTTAGCCAAGAAGTATGAAAAGTACCAATTCTGGTTTGGGTTGGGCAGGTCTTCTGGGTCACAGAGGATGTATGGCTCTACCATTGTCAATCTTAGCTGCTCAGACTGGGAGAATATCTTTCTTTCCCCAGGCAATGTTAATTAAGAAAATTTAGTGGGCTGTACATACATACAAATTCCCTTAATGCTATTCTGAGAAAATTCAATATAAACTCTACTGAATTAGACAATATGTATTATTATCAATATTTAAGGTGACTTTTCTCCATTCAAACCTAATTTGCTAGTAGTAACTAAAAAACAATTAACATTTTTTTCTCTAGGGGAACATGATAAAGATAAATTTCCTATTCTATAAGTTTGCTTATCTTCTGTGTGTTTCCTTCCTCTCCCTTTCTCTTTTTGCAGAAGAATTAACCCTCCAGTAATTTAGAAGGTCCCAATTTGTAAATCAAATAAAAGATAGAATATCATGTGACATACAAGACCTGTCAACAACTTGAGTATTTAGAAAATTTTATGCCTAATCCATGGCCTCAGATGAATCTACAAAAATATTGGCTAAATTATTAATAGTAATTGAATTTCATGAAATTAGAATGAAATATATGTCATAATCTCTCTGTTTGCAGACAGCATGAGAGGAGAAAAGTGAATTAAATTTAGCAAATAAATTACCTCTAGCCAATTGTTTTTAGCTCTAACAATTATAGTTGCTGCTCTTTCTCTGTTCTTTTTTGGTCTCTTGACTACAATAAAGCTCATTACACTCTGTAGATTTTCAAATGTACACATAAAGAGAAAATGTAATCTTGTCCGTGAAGTGAGTTTACCCCAGATGACACAATTTCTAGTCTATTTAATAGTTCCTTAACTTGCAGTCTATTAGATGTTTGAATAGTCTGCAAATTTGAACATGGATTTCTGAGATTTTACATTCTCTAAAGTGAGCTCATTAAAATGGCCCACTGACAAATGATAAAGTAGTGTGTCTGACACAAACCAAACATCAAAGTCTTCACAAATGTTTACTCCATCAAAATATACTTATTTTCATAGGAAAAAGGAATTGGAAAACCTTTTGTGTGTTAA
Source organism: Illadopsis cleaveri (assembly GCA_013399915.1). Taxonomy (NCBI): domain Eukaryota; kingdom Metazoa; phylum Chordata; class Aves; order Passeriformes; family Timaliidae; genus Illadopsis; species Illadopsis cleaveri. The sequence continues at coordinate 204,765 of VXBB01015062.1, forward strand.
ATATATATACCAACTTGCTTTTATCTGTGGCTGGATCCTCCAGGTCATAGATAACCCATTGCACACACTGCCCCTGATTTATTAAGTCACTAAGTACTAAAAGTTTGTTAACCATCAAACTTGGTGCAAGTCAGACCCAACTATCCTTCTGGAGACAGCACAAGTCTAGAAGCCAGCAGAATATTGTTTGTAGTCTTCCTATATTCCTAACTCTCCAAGAGTGGATCACTGACAACAGATTTTTTGGGAGATGCTGATGATCGTGCCACTAAATCAGCCATTCTCTGGAAAACTCTTTTCTCTTAAAAAGAAATTATTCTAACAAGTATCTGTCAAGAGCTTTCTCACGTGTTTCCCATAAAATAATTGCGCTTGTTTCAGCTGGGGTAGAATTAATTTTCTTCACACTGGCTGGTATGGGTCTGTGTTCTGGATTTGTGCTGAACACAGGGCTGATAATATAGAGATGTTTTTGTCATTGCTCAGCAGGGCTCACGCAGAGTCAAGGCCTTCTCTGCTTTTTGTGCTGTCACGTTGGTGAGGAGGCTGGGGGTGATTGGGAGGGTGGGAGGAGACACAGCCAGGACTGGTGACCCCAACTGACCAAAGGGATATTCCAGACCTTATGGCATCATGTCCAGTATATAAAGTGGGGAAAGGAGGAAGAAGGGACATTTGGAGGGATGGTGTTTGTCTTCCCAAGTAACCGCTCCAAGTGCTGGGCCCTGGTCTCCTGGTGATGGCAGAACACCTGGCTGCCCATGGGAAGCACTGAATTCATTCCTTGTTTTTCTCTGATTGTGTGCATGGCTGTTGCTTTCTCTATAAAACTTTATCTTAACCCACAAATTTTCTAGCTTTTACCATTCTCATTCTCTCCTTGATCTTGCTGGTGAAGAGGAGAGCGAGCGGCTCTGTGGGGCCTGGATACTACCTGGGGTTAAACCTCAACAGTCATGCATTAATATAAGCATAATCACTTGCAAGGACTAGCAGTGATTTTAGGATAAATTTTCACATTTTGTGGACTTAAAATATTTTATTACTGACAGACACAGGGGTTTGTATGTTTCTTACATCAATCTGTGTTTTTCAGTCATCTCCTAACTGTGTGTATTTTTAATACATTTTATTTAATAAGGGTAACAAATTCATTTTATTCAGGCATGATGGTATAACTTTACCAACCCAATTAAATAAAAGAAGTGATCAAATTAATATCACAATGAAGGTAAATTAAGAGTTCAAATTAACAGTATTCCATCATCAAATTAGTCCAATAAGTAATAAAACAAAATGGTTGTGTTGTTAAACTAAACCTTAATTTTTTTTGATTTAGCTAAGGAAAACATGAAGAGGAGCCTCGTTTCCTGCAGTTCTGCACTCCACCTAGAATTTCAGCTGTTCCAATGTATTTGCTCTGCTGTTAAATTCACTAAGCCACTCATAACCTTGACTCCTTGTGAAGTATAGCTATTCAAGTGCCTCTTTCAGATTTTTCCTTAATATCATTGCCTCATTTTCCCATTTCACACACTAACTTAAGAGTGATAATGCAGATGTGATGATTAGAAGGTAGCAGTTTTTGACTAATACGACCTTTCTGTCTAGAAGTTAGAGACTAATCAGTAACAGGTTGATTATTATTTTTAGGACACTGTTAAAGGTGTGGTTCACAAACACACACACTTTCAAATTCACATGTACAGATATTAATAAAAAATGAGAAACAAAAGTTGAACACATTTAAATTTTTTTCTGGTGTTGGGGATTCTTTTTAAAGTGGATGGTCAAATATTATCTGCAATTTTAAGCTCAATATTTGAGCTTATGCTGTGTCTTATTAAGGTGCAAGCTGGTTAGGCTCATCTTTGTGACACAAATCTTTCATCAGTTCTTCAGCTGGAAAATCTGTCCAAGAAAGAAACTGCGACTGGTGGAGCAAGAGAACTGCTATTCTCTCTTTCATCTCTGCATAAACCTTTAAGGGTTGCTGCCCTCTTACTCTGGTAGAGCAACTTCAGTGTGAATTACACTGGGAAGATTTCAAGACTTCTCAGGAACCAAGTGTTTTCATCATTATTGCTACCTAGTCCCTTCAAAACCATCTTTGCATCTTTAAATCATGCTGGAAACTTCATCACAAATAACACTAGATTTTAACAGTTATCAGCCTCAGTAGAAGTGAGATGATAATTCATAAATCTATAAAGCAAAACGTGGAAAATCTCTGTGCCAAGAATTTAATGTCTGTTTTTCTGCTGAGGAAACAGGAAATAATTGTAACACTCACAAAAAGCCAGAATCACATATTGTGATTGTGAAAGTGTTGAATGTCTGATATATCACAATTTCCTTGAGGAATCTTACTTCAGTGTTCTACACATTGTAAAAATATTATGGCTTTTTTTAACTGATAGAGAATATCAGAACTTATTTCAACATATTTTATTTAATATTTTTCCTTAAATTCAAGTACTTATATTGAAACTAATCCTACAAGTTAATCCAAATCTGGAACTAAGTCCGTCATTCTTTCCTAGGAGATTCCTTCTGTGATGCTCATTTCTACCCTTCTCATTCCCTGTATTTCATTTCTGAAATAGCCCTTGGGGTCTATTTTGTTGAGAGTAAGATATGTTTAAAATATATTCCCTGTAGATCATGAAACATCAATTTTGGGAAGGAAAATTTGTCATGAAGTGATATGGAAGCAATCATAGGTCTGTGTGGGCAAAGAGGTGGTTTCGCTGTAAATTGCAGAACCACAAAGGGAATAAATACTTTTAATGCAGACATTTAGCATGTTTAAACTTGTCATCTCTGGTTCTGTTGGTATTTATTGAATTAATTAATCCTAATTTTCTTCTCACTTTCATATTTCAAAATACACTGATAATTTAGTTACACAGTTCTGTTTCCATATGACTTCTGATTCTGAATTTTTCAGGAGGATATTTTTCAAGTGGAGGCAGTAGATATTGGAATTCTGCAAAGGATGGTTGTTGAAAAAGGGAGAGGCTCTGACTGGCTTCTGGAGAAGATTATTGTGAAAGAGTCAGCATCTTCAGGGACAGAAACACTGTTTATGGCTTAAACATGGCTTAAAGACAGACATGATGGAAAAAGATCTGCCTCAGTAACTCTGGATGCCACAGGTCAACACTGTCTTCAAACTATCATCAGCTAAGAAATTCATTCCAAACTGGAGAATGCAGCTATATGATTTGCTTCTACAAACAAGTTGTATTTTAAAATATTCCAGTAGAACATTGTCATTATACAGGGAATTAGTGTGTCTGAGCACTTTGTATTTTAGTACCACTTAATAACCACTATTTACCAGAGGATAATATCTGCTTTGTTACTCCAGATTTTCAGTGGTGTAAATGCCAAAAAATTTGTCCTATTTCTTTTTACAAATTCCAAGTCTTACTTCTACACTCGCAAACTATTTTTTAAGCTTCTAATACCAGTGACTTGCTAGGCAGAGTGAAAAGGTTATGTGCTAGGCAGAGGTAAAAAGTGGGGAAAACTCTGTTTAAGCAGTGGAGAAAATGTCTCCACTGTATTCAAGATGACTAATTTGCATTATTTATGCTGCACTGTTTGGACAGCTTTTGCCAGAAACTGGATATACTTTTGACTGACACCATGTGAGTAGTCAGGCCACAGAGGGGCAGTTTTGACCCCACTGCCTGTGACTATTTGTCAAGACAGGAATAGAATGTACACCCTCCCTCCCTTCCTGTGTTGTGGTTTCAGTCCAAGTATGGATTTCAATACAATCTGGTGTGCAAGCTGAGAGGAACCACAACACACTCCAATCAGATCAGTAGGCACCAAAGCCCAGAAATGTACCTCTAAGACAGATGTATTTATTCTCCTGCCTCTCAGAGAAATTAATTGACAGTAAAGATGAGTCCTTGGATTACGAAACATGTTCTAGGTTTTTTTCCTAACTCCCTGGGCATTTGCTGGCACTTGCCCAGCAATAGCCTCTTGAGACTGAAGAAGATCCTAGTTCAATCAATTTCCCCTGCTGTATGATGTCTAACTTTTGATCATTTGAAACCAGAAAGAAAAGGAGGAAACTGTTAGTGTGCAAAAAGCAAATAATTTCAGCTTTGGTTTAGTTTGTATGTTGGGACTTCTCTGAAAAAAAATGGGAATATTTAGTTCTGTTTCTACTAGACTTCATTGATCTGGACAAATGTTCCTCTGAGTTTCTTTATACAATAATTGGCAAATCCAATCTTGGTTAGGAACTCCAAAGAACTCTTCTTATTTTCAATTCAGGTCACTACCTAATGTTTACAAGCAGCTTTGATCTATACCAAATCCCAATGAAATCAATGGGGGCTAATATCTGTGGGAGGAACATCAGCCTCTAGAATGGGCATTAAAGATATCCAATTAGTGCTCATTCTTCCTGAGCATAAATTGTACAAATAAAACAGAAACACTTTAAAATGAAAAATACTTGAATCTTCACGTTACTACCATTTTCCTAGTAAAGAACCAGCTCTACAGACAGTTTATTTAATAGGACAATATTTAGATGATGCTTAAATAGAAAATCACACTGTACATTTCCTAGTTGAATCTTTAATCTAAATGGTATAATGCTCACTCAATTGCCTCACTAGACATGAATACAGACCTTTGTTATCATATAGACACTTCCACAAAAATATTAATTTGATCTTTTTTTAAATTAGAGGTTCAGGAGAGGAGGAGTACATCTGTCTGGCCTTTAGGAAGAGGGCAAATGAATTCAGGTATAGCTTGTCATTACACTGATTGTTTTATTAATCGGTTCTGAAATAATAATGTGAGAATACTTTCATGACAATATGTCATTATACTTATTAGTACTGACAGTAGTTTCCCCTTTGTAATAGTAAAAAATGGCAATAAACTTGGGGAGCTGCTCAGTACCCAGGTGACATGCTTATAAAATAACGTTCCCCATGTAGAACAAGGCATGTCTTAGAAATTTTGTATCAGATAGCTTTGTTAATATATGAAAACAGAAACATCCTTAATATTTTTTCTTTTTATTTTCCTTATTTTATTTGTTCAGAAGGCAGATGGAGGATTTATTTCACAAAGCATCAAGAAGAAACAAAATCAGAATTTGAAAAGTTGTCAGAAAATATATCCAAGATGGTTATGGTTTTTTTATGGAAGCAACGGCAAGTCAAATCCAGTTTCCATGGAAAACAAAGTGGAACATCAGACTGAGAACCAAATAACATATGATGTAAAATAATATATAGATTTGTCTATATTTAAATTTTGTTTGAGTTTCCTTTTAAAGAGAAATAATCATGTAGTACTGTAAATATTGGAGGTATTATTGTTTAAATATTCAAGAAAATCAGAGTTGAAGTTTTCTGTTGCATGCCAGATTTCTTTTTTAATTCCTGGCTTTCTCAAGTTCATGATGATCAAGCATATTATTTTTTTTCCTCAACAAAGAGTCATAGTTAATAATGCATATCATTTTAAATGACATTAACATTACTTATTCACATTAGAAATCATTGTTGTATGTAATTTGAATTTGATAGAACAATTACAATGAATGCCCCTTGAGGATAAAGCTAAAATGTCCTTAAGTGCCTACAGTCAACCTGGTTCTGCTGCCTTTGAAGTGAATGGGACTTTTAGCACCAAGGCTGATGCAAATGGGTCCAGGACTGTGCTGACTCCTTTACAGCCAGCTTTCTCTCTTCCTAATAAATAAACTGCCTATGCATTCATCTGCATACCTCTGTTTGAATGCTAACTCATTGTTTTGTTGATTCCTAGATACATTTGCCATCTGATTTGGGAATGCTTTATAAAGTGAGACTTGGCCTCCAGAGTTTGGAAAACAACATATCCCAGTTGTCTCTTCGTCACTTTAAAATACAGAACACATCAACCCTGGATACCTTTAGTCTCACCATAAATAAAACACTTCCTCTTTCTCCTAATGGAGACAGATGGATTGAATTCCCTATACAGTGGCCACTAAAAGAAGCACTTTCTGGTAGGTTTAAATCTACTTCAAAGCAGTGGAGTGGTTCAGGAGGTTAACATGTCCTAGTGTTACAGTAGAAACCTTTATCAAAACAGAAATTTTTATTGTCTTTATTTAATGATTCATAGAGACTGGATAAGAATTTAAAATGTATGAATGTATATTACCCACTCGTCTTAATTTCTGTACCATAAAGTGGAAAATGTAATATTCACTTGATTGCACAGAAGCATTACTATATGCTAAAAAGAACAGTTTGTAAGAAATATCCTTTTCCTGCAATATTGTAATATTTCTATTCTCTTTTGTTTAGTCCTCAGCTGCTCATATTACTGACATTACCAACATTATTTTTATAGCTCATTTATTATTAAGTGATTTTGTTGTTTGTTTGCAAACTGCAAACAAATATTCTCAGTAAATAACAGCTCAAAACTAGATATAAGCTTCAGCGTTATTACCTTTATACACTCCAAGTATTTATGCCTGCTAAAATTAGCTCAACAATTCTTACATTTGTCACCTTGGTTAAGTAAAATAAAAGAATTCTTTTCACCTAAAATCCACCCTATTCCCTAATGTGATGCTTTCTGAATGCTGACATATGATGGAACAAATAGTAACTTTATTAACAGACCACATAATGATACTTAATATTCAAGTAATTTGTGCCTAGGTTTTATGCAGAAAAAAAATTAATTATTTGGGTAAAAAAATGTCAGCTCATCTAAAGTGATCTGAAGTAGACATAAAATGAACTACCCCAACACTCTTTGGATTGGAACTTCTGGCCCAGCTTCAGTGAGGTCTCTGAATGCACCCAAAACTAGTTATGTGAATAATCTCAATAGAAGTAACAGAGATTGAGGTTTGGGGGGCTTTTTTGCATATTTTGGCTACAATTGAAAATCTAAAATTTGTATCTAGGCTTTGGATTTTATATTGCTTAGAGGTGTCACTTTCACTTGACCACTTAGACAGTACAGAACAGGGCTCAATGGCTTTCATTTCCTACACACAAGACTGAAACAAAGACGACCTTCAGAATAACATAAAGCACATGAGTGCACCCCTTGCAAAGGACTGATCACTGTCACATGCAGAAGTATTCAGGATACAGGTACAAGCACACAGAAATGAGGAGAGAAAGATGCAGCATGGGTGATAAAGAGGGCGTGAGACTGGAGTCTATTATCTTGGCTCTGTCTCTGTCACTGACCACTTGGAATAATTTCCCCAT
>VXBB01015062.1:212082-232584 GCA_013399915.1 Illadopsis cleaveri
CGGTAATATTTTTATTCTTTGTAAATATTTTGAAATCAAGAGACAAAATTAACAAACAAGGAATAGGTATTATATTGTCTATTAGTTCAGCTAAAAGAACAAAAAAGTGAAATAGCTTGTTTCTGTGGTTCTTATTTCTTTCCATCCATGCTTTAGAGATCTTCAAGGAGGGATTTGTAACCAGTGAAGAAAAAAAACCTAGGACTGTGATTCCCCCAAATCTTTGTCATTTATGTTCAAAAGAGATTTAAGCAGCTCCACAGCATGTGGTACACATGAAGTTAAAAGTGATCTTTACAGACAAATTTACTCACAATTTATTGTGAAAACCAGATATGTTTTCAGACAGCTTTCTAAACCTGATTTATTTTCTCCCTTTTCTCAGCTAAAAGCAAACCAGTATTGTATTAATTGGAATGGAAAGCAGCTAATCACACTCACCATAACCAGAAGCCATGTGATATTAAATTTCAGATACAGCTCTGTCATTCATAGAGTGCCTTAGTATTTTATCTCAGTTATATTTTCCTGTTTTAAAAAACAGAATCTGCTTGGGATTATGATGAAGCATTTGCTAATGGCTAATTGAAGCCATCAAAATGCAGTTGATAGAGTACAGACCCTTGAGATCTGGCAGTGCACACTTCTGCCTTTGGGTGTATTAATGAGCAGAGGCCTCCAGCTGAGTATATACATAAGTAGTTTCCGTTTACTGTACTTTCCTTGGAGATGCTTAAACCACAGGAATCCAGAGGGGTGACATGGTGCTGTCTCTCTCCTCTCACACACAGGGCTGTTCAGAAGGTAAATTTTTCACTACTGTAGTTTTTAAGGCAAAACAATTAAATATTGAAAAGGTGAAAAAAAACCCCTATTATGCTACTTTCAAGCTGACTATTCACATAAATTTAACAGAGAGATATAATTTGTATTGATATTATGAAATAATTAGAATTTTATAAAATTAATGGAGTTTTAACATTCGTATATGTTACCCTTGTTGTATGCAATTTCTTTTCAGAGATTCCTTTAATCTTTCCCCTTTCCAATTTGTTCAGTACATTAGAGAGATAAAAGCTTGGTTGCTACACTTGTGATCTGACTGCACTACTGAAACAAAGACCACTGCTTAAGCATTTCAGCCCTCTTATCCTTGCCTACATAAATCTCCCGCAATTGCTCTCCCTTGTACAATGGACTCTCCTGGTGCTATCCACGGTATGATCTGATCCAAGGTTCATGGATGCAGCCTCTCTACTTGACTCCAGTATACCAGGGCCATGATGAGTCTACAGATCTAACTTGCCTTGGCTGGGCTCACCTGGAACCTCCAGCCATGATGGGCAGAGGATGTCCCTGTCAGATCATGCCTGAGCTACATCCTGTGTGTGTCTTTCTCTAGTTCTCTCTCTGCCCCAGCTTCTGCACACACTTCGGACCTATGTTATAGCCTTGTTCTCGTCTCTTCTCTGGCCCTTTCTCCTTCTGCCCCCAACTCAATCACCAGAATGGATCCCAGGTCTTTTTCACTGTTTGCTGCACCTGGTGCTGTTGGCAGCTCTGCCTGCCTCATGCAGAGGCTGCAGAACCTGGTCAGAGAGCGCCCTGCCTGAGCTGGGGTTGTGGTCAGCTTCTACCTTGTCCACTCCTGTAGGGCAGGTCCACTGCTCTCTGACACAGTGATCCAAGAATCAAACCATCCAGATGCAATCCTTTCACTTTTGTTTTGGGCTGGTCCAGCCTCACTTCTCAAGTTTCACGTCTGGGAGATGGTGGCAAAACAATTATGAGGAAAAATTGCAAAAAATTTGAGTTTTGTTATTATTTTCAAGTGCTTGAATTTTAATTACATCTGACTGCAGAATGCCATGTTGTCAAATAGCTGTGCAAGGTTGTGACACAGTATTAACAAGATCACTTTTTGATATTGCAGTGGCTACATATCATCTAACAGTATTTTCAAGAAATATTTTGAATGAGAGAAATTTACTGCACATGACTGCATGTATATATGGTACTCATGGTGACACAGGGGACAGATCCCTTCTCCAGTCATTACAGAATGTACAGCAGGGAGAGAAAAATGAGGTACTCTGTCTTAAAGTATTTTAAAATTTACCCTTTAATTTGTTCTTGTACTTCCTACATATTATTTTCAAATTTTCCCATACAATTAAATAACATGGTTTTGTATTACAGTACTGAATAATTTCATTTTAGTCATTTCTAGTTATCATGGATGCTGTTGACTTGGGAGAACTGGAAAAAAATTGTTCTTTTGATCAGCAGTAAAACAGGTAAAATACTTTTTACTTTCTAAAGTCAGTCACGCAGATCACAAAGCTAGCCTCCTGTTAAAGGCAGCAAAGTCACTGCCAGAGTGAAATCCTAATTAATTTATTTTGGCTATTTTTTCTAAAGGGTAGTGTTTTATAAAGAAAATCCTACATTTTGACACATGAAAATCCTGGGATCTAAAGATTATAACATTATTGTGTGAAGTAAGTAAACGATTCCTTTGCATACAAGAAAAAAGGACAGAAAATAAAGATGAATATAATTATATTCTGCACTTAATACATGCTCTACTAATAAGTTATCTAGGAGAATAATTATAACTCAAGTAAGAAATTGGTATTGTTTAATTTTCCTTCTGTGATTCAATTATTTTCACGGTTTCCCCCCTAATTCTGTTTTCTCCCTGTGACATTCAGAGGGAGATTTTACCTCTGTTTGGCAGTCAGCAAGTTTTGTCACTGATCTTCCTTAAAACTGTCTTGACTTCAACATCTCTCTGCTTTATCTATAGGGTGGCTATCATGCTACTAATTCAAAGAATTAATTATAAAGATTTTTGAAATCTGTTAATGAAATTTGCTATAGGTAATTTCAAATCTCTACTATACATTACACTTGGCCATTTTCAGACAGTTTTCCAGGGAAACAAGGGTTCTATGTTTGCACTTAATCTGTCTTTTTTGTTTGTTTGTTTGCTTATCTGGAGGGTCCTCCTAAAAACCTTTTAGGCACAGCACTGGATTTCAACCAAGTATGTAAGGTGGCACTGGGGTAGTAGTAAGCATGTGAGAACTCTTTAGCTGGTCAACGCATCCCACACCTCAGCACAGGCTGGGCTGCCTTGGTCACTCCCAGGGGAACACGGTGTGGGGCTGCAGCCGCTCTGGAGGGCAAGGGAAGGAGAGGGATAGCCCTGCCGTGCTGCTGCGGGGAGTAAGGCGTGCAGCTCACTGCTTTTGTTTCCCACAGCTTCAGTTGTGAAAGTTAACTGCAGCCATCTGTCTGACTGACAGTCCCTGAATGTGGCAATTTTGTGGAGCCAAAGGGCACCACCGAGAGCGTGACAGGAGAGACTTTTCCATTTGGGTTTGAAAACACAATTCACAAAGGAGGGACATTGGGCTCATTGCCTCTATGTGTGTTGGGAAGAGAGGACTGGGTTGGTACAACTGACAGAACGAGAGGACACAGTCTTAAGCTATGCCAAAGGAATTACTGTTTGGATATTAGGAAAAAGCTTTTTTACAGAAAGAGTGATAAAGTACTGGAATGGCCTGCACGGGGAGGTGGTGGACTCACCATCCCTGGATGTGTTTAAAAAAGGACTGGATATGGCATTCAGTGCCATGGTTTAGTTGAGGTGTTAGGGTTGGGTTGGACTTGATGGTCTTGAAGGTCTCTTCCAACCAAGTAATTCTGTGAATTCTGTGATGTATAACAGATACTTCTTCCAAAGGAGTTACTTAGATGTTAAAACGTTTCAGATAATTAAGAGTGTCCATATTGTTACTAGACTTGTTTGAAATGAGACTAGTTTGGACCAAGACTTTGAACCAGAAATCCCAAGCTCCATAAAATCTCTTTGAACTCATATGTACCCTGCAGGATTGATCAGTTCAGGCAATGTTCTCTAGTGTATTTATGCTTTCATTCCTTATCAGAGCAAGTTTTTAAGATGAGATAGTTCATGGTCCCTTCCTGAATCTTCTGACTCCCTCTCTATGCACCTGGCAGGTGGTGAGCGTAACACAGTCCTGGATTTCTACACAGAAGCCTGATTTTATCCTATTGCTATAATTAAAGGGAGTCAGATAGTAGTAAAAGAGATTGGAATGCAGTTTGTTGAACAGGGCTGAAGCTACAAATAATAGAAGGGAAAATGAATAGTCTTCATGACTAACTAGTGGCAAGACACTCAGGCCATGCAGCTGAAGCCCCCAGCAGAAAATTCATAAAGGAGTGTCAGAGAGCAACCTTTCCCAAACAGCAGAGGGATACAGTGAGCTGCTGAACTCCCTTCCTACCTGCTTACTAACGAGATCCTCTTTCTGCTGCACATGGAATAGAGCTCCAATCCTCTTGTCGACCAGTCACTGAGGAGGAAGCAACAGACATGTATTTCTGCTCTTCCTTCTCAAATGTGCCTGCCTGAGTCATGCTGAATCTTTTCTGCATGCCCGTCCGAGGACAGTGAGGACAACACTCCTTTGCTTCACTAAGACAAAGGAAATGCTCACTCCTAAATTTATAAGTTGGCGTTTACAAATAAGAACAAAATAAAAATCTTGTAGTCGTTCCAGCACTTTCAACTCAGTTGTTTGCATTCATAAATTAATGAAAAAATGAAGTTTTCATACAGTAAGAATGCCACCATTATACCAACAACACTCTACCTAATTTCTTGTCATGCAATGGAACATTTTCATGATATTCTCTTTCCTTCTTTCCAGACTGCAAACGAGATATTAAAAAAATTGCATGTGCAAGAAGCTGCAAAGGAGCATCCTATCTATGTATTTGAAGTGAATGAGTAAGTATATTTTGTAAAGCTAGTAATGTTTTTTTATAGCATAATAGTTGGAAACACTGAGCAGACACTGAATTAAAGTAACTGCCATAGAGCGATTCTGTCAATAGATATTTTAAAAATACGCTCATCTTTTGCTGTTCTACATAAATCCATAGGATTTTTTTCATGTAACATATTATTTACTTACAAAAACAACTATGTAGTTCTGTTTTTCAGAGAATTTTCTGTGAATGCAAATAAGCCCAAAATACAGAGAGAAATCCCAGGATCTTTTGTTATTAGAGGAGAGCAACAAAAGAATGACGTATATAACAACTTGAATAAAGAAGGAAGTCAAGTAAAAAAATTGACAGAGTATACCATTAAAGTGTACACAGGTGACAAAAGGGGAGCAGGGACTGATGCTAATGTGCATATTATTTTATTTGGGAATGAGGACAAATCTGAGGTATTTCAACTCACTCACTTGCTGGAACACCAAAACCCCTTTGAAAGAGGAAAGGTGAATATACAGATTTTATAGGTTGTGTCCATTTCTGCACTGGGAAAGCAAACATTAAATCATGCAAGTTCTTTAGAAAACTTGAGGCATTTATTCTGTTTTCCGCATGACCACATGGGGTATAGAAACATAGCTCGCCCTGTGTTTCTTCTTTTCACCAGATTCACCAAGGAACATTTTGCTTCTATTTTATCTAGCTGTCTCTGCTGCTCTTCTGCCTCTGAGTCCCAAATACATCTTCAGACTGCATCCACTAATGTGCCCAGTTATGTATTTCCTCCTTCTGAAATACACAGAGTGCGTTGCCTGTGCCTATGCATGTGTGTGTGCACTGCCCTGTGCTGTGCACATACCTTGGATATTGTACATGAGGACACACCAGTCTCTTACATCCCATCATTTCACTTTGCTGTGGAAACTGCTGCTGTGAGCATGTATAAGCCTAAAACCAGACGAAATGGAACCATACACACCAGCCTGATTCTGATATCCATCATGCTTTAGGCTGTTATTCAGAGACCCTTAGTTCAGATACAGATATTTGCATAAGAATGCAGATTCTCTGCATGATGTCCTAGTACCTTGGCTGGATGTTCTCCTAATTCAATAAACATATTATTCTGGCAAAGAAATTGCTCCTTTTGATCACCATCTGTGCAATGGAGTACAATGATGGTTACCCTTAAGTAAAAAAGAAATATACATATTCTCTGTAACTTACTCTTGTGGAGGTTTTGAAAGGTAATGGCTAAATAATTAGAACTCCAGTGAAAGTATATCCCTTTAAGAGATCTACCTCATTATCTCCAGCAATATTAATAATCTTTTTACTTGTAATTAGTCTGAGTTTCTTCAGCCAAGTTATCTATGAGATAAAGATATTTACCCATGAATTGTCTTCCATACTGAGGAGGATAATGAATCTAGTTACCTACAGGCACAAGGAGCAAGTAAAAAAGTGTCTTGAGTAGTACTTCCTTTTGCCTCGTACTACACAGGAGTTGTCACTACCATTCAAAAAAGAAGAATAGATATGTAGAAATCCTGTTAGCAATCCAGCTAAGTCAATGGGTAGCCAGTGATGTTGAAGGTCTTAGGAAAAAAAAAATTTCTTTTTAAAAGTCTACAATACGAAACAATGTAATATTTTCAAATTAAAGTATATCATATTTGAGAGGAATAATGGTTAACATAGTAAAAGCTTTAACTTTCACATTCCTGAATTTTTATTTACGTATCATATACTAAAAACATTTTAGAAGACCACACCAGTTGAGGATTCATGAGATGAAAAATGTTTTCACAGTAGATGAAAATGAAAAAAGAAGCAGGGATTTTCATACTATAAGTTGAAAAGTGAATCTTTTGTGTTGAAACTGAGACCTAATAGGAGAGGATCTATGCCTCATATCATCAGTAAGGAAAATAAACCACATTAGTGGTCTCAGAACTGACCTAGACAAACATGTAAGCTTCCAAACATTGGTATAATATTTTAATAACTGTATTTTAATATTACAGGTTGATACATTCAAGATTAAGACAAAAAATTTAGGCGGCCTACGTTCAATTGAAATTGGCCATGATGGGAAAGGATTTGGTAAGTATTCTGTGTTCAATAACCTTGTAAACATCTGCTTAAGGATCTGCCTGACATTTGGAAAGGTGTTTGAAGTCATACTACTGCTACAGCTAGCTAATACAAATCTGGGTACAAATGAGGTCAGTTTTACTGCCTTTGTTTTCACCCTCTCTACTACATTTTCCTTGACTCTATAATTAGTTTTTTTTCTAACAGTGATCTAGTTAAAATAACCTTCAGACAGTTTTATCCTTCAAACATTGCTCAGTCAAAACCCTTATTAGATGTCTTAAATAAGATGGGATTGAATTTTCAAACTGCAGGCTAAACTTTCCATGATTTGAGCAAGTTTGGGTACTCTGGTCAGAGGATGCTGTAGCTCCCTCTCACACCCATAGATCTGCTCTTGTGAAAGTGTGAGAACACCAGTGTGCCCCAGGTTCTGCCCTGATATTAAGTTAAGATGTGGCTATAGAACATAACCACACATGGTGATGGAAAATGTTTCCGTGTACAATAACCTCTAAACCCTGAATTTCACACAAAAATAAAACAGGAGACTAGGGCATATAATCTTTTGAGCTTATATTTAATAGTGCTAAAAATCCCTAGGGACATGGAGCTATCAAGATACATACAGACATATAGAGATATAAAAATACATAAACCGAATTTGCAGGGAATGTGTAACTTGAATAAAAAAGGTCTGATTGTATTAAGATACTCTAGTTAGGTGAAGTTTGCTTAACCCAAATAAATAGGTTTAGGTTTAATAATATCTGATTAATCTAAGTGCATGAGGCATAATAAAGTGCCAAAAGATTTATCATTTCTAGAACAAACCAAGAAAAACTCTGCAAATAGTAATTCCTATTTGGAAAATAGGAACAGTTTGAACGGGTTTTTTATTTTCCCAACTACCCAGTCATGTTGTATATTTCATGGTGTTGAAAACAGAAAAAACACCAAACCTGTTGAAATATCTATAATAAACAAGATTGTCCTGCTGACTTCCATCTTATTTGTGATAACTGTACACAGTTCATCTTAGATCTGATCTGGGAAGGGAACTCGACAAAAGGCAGACTTTTAGTACTGAGAGTTGCACAGAAGTCTGTAGGGGAAATAATAGATTGAACTTTTATTTCCTGGGTCCTGATCTGTCAACAAAATTTTTATTTTTCCTCTCTGTGCCGTGATCAACATCACATAGCTGCTAATAGTGCCTTCCTAGCACAGCTGGTGTGTGTCATTTCATCTTAGACATGACAACTTTCCTCCAAATATTTCTCTGAAATTACCTCCAAGTGTCTTTTGTCACATCAGCTGTTATCCCCACAAGCTTCCTCAAATGTTACACCTCTTTGAGATGTTTCATCGATTTGCTAATATATCCTAGCTACCCCTAGATTTCTCCATACCTGGAGATTTCAGTGAGGTCTGTTGGAGTTTTGTCAATAAAGGATGAAACATCAGATTTTAATCTTTTCAAGAGAGCAAACTTGCCTTTCTATTCTTTTGTAAAGTGTCGTGTACATCTGAGAGACTGTAAAATTTTATTGCTGATAATCTTGACTCTGATTTAGAGATTTCATGAAAGGTCATCTATTCCAAGTGGAGTCTATGATATATTAAACCATTCACAAGATTTCATTAAAAGAGTTTCAAAAGTACTTCACAATATCAATAAATGAATCATGCGAATTGAAGGTGGAATACCTTGACACCTTCACGGCCTACTTAACCCAGCTGTTTTTTTGAAAATGTCATTGAAAAACAAGAACCATCGCTGTACATTTACATTTTATCCAAACCGACACCATTTGCAAATATTTTTATATCACATTTTTAGCATGTGCAATTAAAATTTAGCATTTACAAATAAAAATATTTTTATTGGGTTTAGCCTAATAGTACTTTGTCCAAATATTTGAAAACCAAAATAATTGGATAGGATATAGTTCTTTATCTCTAGGACACGTAAAGAATACCAAAAGGTTGTCAGCTACTAGCAGTATGATCCTAATTAGTTTTAAAATGTTGTCATTAAGTATTTGCATTGGCAAGCACAACTAAAAATATCAGCACAGACACTGTATATATAAAATAAAGTTTTGGGTTTTAAATATTAATATTTTAATATTCTATGAAATAAAATTCTATATCACAAGAGTTAAGGTATTTCTTCACACAGCAAAATAGGAGATTAAAGTAGAATATTTAATATCTTCTTAAAGCTGAAACAAATATGAGTGCTGGCCTAAATGAAAATGCTATTCTGAGTCATGACTGCTGGAAAACTAGGAATATGAGAAGCATTCACTTTCACCACTTGGTTCACATCCATATCAATATACTAATTAGGAAAGAGTAGTAGAATGCCCACTAGGGGCGCATTTGGGGGACATTTCCAAGTACCTCAAAAGGCAAAATGGGTTTTCAGGAATGCACTCAATATTACTATGCACTCTGTTTATTCGTCTTACTGCCTGTTCTATCCAAGCTAGAAAAATAAGTTAAGTTGTATAAAAATTCTTCCACTACATTTTCTGTCAAAAACATCAAAGACCTTCCCTGTAAAACTGAGAGAAGTTGGTAGTAATTTGAATCATTTGTGTTTTAGTTTTATTATTGATGTTGAATATACTTGGAAGTGCTGAACCACATGGGGTGTGGGAAATGAAATTAGAAGCCTTTCTTATGCTGTATTTGTGTTTTGGTTATATTAAATTTGCTCTTTTTTTTTTTTTCCTTCTACAGCAAGTGACTGGTTTTTAGAAAAAGTAGAAATCACAGAGGCAGCTAGGAACTCATGCATTGCTTCAACTGTAACAGGTCAGTAGATCAGTCCATCATCACTCTGTACATGTTGTTTTCTTTTTCACAAGTCTCTCAGTTGCTTCTGTCTGGTTATCTAAGACAGTAATGATTTTTTTTTTTNTTTTTCTTGTTGTGTTTTTTATACACATTGTTTTTTTTTTTTTTTTTTTTTTTTTTTTTTTTTTTTTTTTTTTTCCCCAATGTTGTGTTCCTATCAGTCCATCCCCAATGACTTTTGAACCCTTTGGCCAACTTGAAACTAACTTGTCCGAAGAATTGTTAGAGGAAGACACTAGATTTTTCCAAGCAATTAAAACTGGATGATGGGAGGAGGGAGAGACATAATTTAATGTCTTTGCCAAGAGAAAATACGCATACATTTTTTCAAGAGGTAGAAAGTGTCTGGTGAACCACTATAAAACCATTAGTGCATAAATAGCTCTGGAAAATGTATCAGGGATAAGCAAACAGGCATGGAAGGGAATCAGAAAGGAGGACAGTGAAATATGGCAGCATAGATTCAAAACTTGAAGAATAAGTAGTGTATTTTATTGAGCAAAGGCAACATTAAAACATTAGAATCCTTCTGTTTCAATGTTTGCTTAGTAAGGGCCCAAGATACATTCAGCAAATAGGATAAAGAAGATAAGAAAAAGCTTTATATAATGTAATGTAGAAGTATAACAATCTAAATTTAGAAATGTATTTAGGTACTGGGTTGCTTGGGTAAAGGGCTTCTGATGTAAAAAAAGGAAGTGCACGTCAGTCTGCATCAAACTGAAACAATACAGTTTCAAAAACTGGAAATTAAATTGAAGGGTATATTTACAATGACTGTTCACTAAAATATATAGTTCACAGCTTGAAGAATTTCAGAATAAATAACTGATGCAAACATATTCATGTCCTCCCAAGGGGAAATTAGCTTCTTAATGCATCTGGAGAACACAGAAGTGTGAAAATTTACAAGTTCCCTGTATCTAGAAAGAGGAATGTTACCTGGTAATCTGAAAACAGAAATGGTAGCCAAGAAGATTTAATTTTATCCTTTCCCTAAATATTTCTGTAAACTTGACAATTAACGGAAGCCAAATCCCAGTCCCTGTACCAAAAAAAAAGTAACTTTTAAAGTTCTTGGATACTGAGTTGGTCTCCACAGTCTAAATCATGAGAGTGTGAGAGTGTTACTGACCTCAACAATATTAAACTTCTTCCAACAACATTACACTTACCTTGCTTCAACTTCCTCCAAAGGCATGCTCAGATGCTCTCTAATCTTCTAGATACCTAAATCTAAGCTAGTGGGTGTGAAGAAAAGTTAAACCACAATATCACTCAGATGTGCAACACAATCCATGCCAGGATTTTCAATTGATGCCACTTCACCTCTTTTGCTTGTAAGAGTTCTCAGACCACACCAGTCAGAGGAAGATTCTTGAAGAAGATAGACTGCAGCAAACACTTTTTTTCCCCCCAGAGATTTGGGCTTTTTTTTCAATTTTACTTAAAATCTTATAGTAAAAGCACAGAGGTTTGAAAGAGACTGGCACAAGAACTTGAATCACAAAACTGATGTGGGGGAGTGACAACAACATTTAACTGGGGCCTTGATAGGTGCTGAGTTATGTGCCCACCTTGAAGTATATCAACCTACTCAAACTGGAAGTTATTTAGTAGGAGAGATTAGGAGGTTAACCCCTAGAGTACTCAGCGACCCAGAGGCTCCTCAGATAGAGGAAACTCGAAGTTCATGGCCCTCTTTCAGCTGAGATATAGAGCTCCTCATGGAGCTCCTCCTCTCATGGCCTAGGGAGTGAATGGGGAATGGGCTCATTCTCTCACATAAAAGACTCCTCCAATACAAATAACATCACTAAAAGATATTAATAACCACTGATAACCACTGAGAAACCAGAATATTTTGATAACCCATTTAAATGCCTGTTATCTAGCTTACACATCACATCTTTCCTAGGTTCTGTGACTTCCACATGCAATTTTAGCTGCCAAAATCTGTTGTGTTTCAACCTGGATCTGCTTATCTTTAGCCATATCTCTCTGCTGAACAGTGTAGCTTCAGATGTGAGCTACTTTGATGCTGCACTAACTGTCTGGGAATCCCTCCCACACTACTGCCTTAGTAGACATCACATCGAGTAGACTGTCATAAACCTTCCAAAGTATAGAAGATTTTTAACTCTCTTTGGAAATTAATACCACTGTATCCCTGGTTCCAGTTAAAATGAGTCTACACAAACTTTGGACTCAGGCCTGTTTCTCATATAATCAACAGTAAAACTCTTACAGAGCTCGGATTGGGCTCATCATGCAACTCAGTATTTTGTGAACCAACAGGGACACGAAAGGATTCCTGGAATGAATTACAAGGACAATAACTTGCTGTCACAGAACTTGTTTCCCTGCTCTAATCATCCTGATTTGGTGTCATTCTTTAGAGCAATTTACTAGTTATCTATATGACCAACAAATGAAATTAATGTATATTTCATAAATATATTAATAAAGTTAATTACACTTTAAAATTACACATATGTTAGTACTAAACCAAAATTTTTTAAAGTCACTATTTTCTTCAGCTTGGTTTCTTCTTCTCTATAAACCAATGTAAAAACTCTCCTAGAAAATCAAAGGTGCAGAACCAGGCTCTCACAAATTGTCTGTTTCTTAAGTTTTATATGTGCTGCGTCTATGATAGGTTTTTATGTTTTTCCTTTAAGGTGGCTTTCTGAAGATGAAAGTGATGGCCTCACCATAGTGCAACTTTATCCACAGCTGCTTGATTTCTGATTCTTTCCAAGTGTGATGCTTCTCCAAATTCATGCTGATTTGATTTACTTGTCTTTTATAATTCTGAAGGTATTGTAATTAAGGAAAAGTCAAAACAATGTATTAAAAACATCACAGTAAATTAAATATATCTAATGTGGACATAGAATTCTGATCCTATTATAGATGCTCAAAAATTTTGCATGACAGAAATTTATAAATCAGAAATTTAAATCTGTAACATGGCTCTGTGGACTTGAACTGAGCAATCACAATGGTAGAAATATGTAGTAACATACTCAAATATTTTTGTTCAGTAATGATTTGTGGGTAAGCTAAATTTAGCTCGTTTCAAATCTGTCAGTATGTATTAATTTGATGATTTTTTTTTTTCCATTTTCAATATTTATTAAAATTTGGATTTCCTTGAAATCATTTTCCAAACAAACTGCACAACCCTTCACCCTTTACTAGATACTGCTTCTCTTAAGACCATAACAGACAGTAATAGAGATCTTGTTATTCAGAAATTCACCCTGTGCCGGTAAGCCTCTCACTGACGTTTGATTGTAAAATCTTGTAGCTGAGCCAGAACCTCAGCTGAGAACCTTTAGATTCAAAGGGTCTTTTAAGAGAGGCTGTTATCAGTAACACTGCAATAGCTTAGGCAGGCTTAGGCAGCTCTCTGCTCAGCTTGATGATTTTTGCAGTGCCTCTCCGTAGCTATCAAACCAGCTTTCCAGTGCTACATGTGTGAATGTCTTTATGTGAAAGAAAAATAAAAAGAAGGCCCAATTATTTTTGCAAATGCACACTAAAAAAAAAAAAAGGTATTTCGCTAGAAATGCACACATATTAATGTTTGATTTGGTAGGCTTTGATATTGCCTGAATTGACTCAGGAAGGATTTAGGGTACTGACAAGTCTGAAATGAAATCAGGACTTGCACACTACTGGAATTTCATGTGTGTGATCAAAATACAAATACTTTATATAGGCTATATAAGGCATCCCTCTCTTAATCAAAGACTTCACCTTTTGTATCTCCAAAATCTAAAATCTTTCTGAAGATCTGAATTTTAGACTTGTTTAACCCTCAAGACACTACCATGTTCTGTAGCAGCAATGGGCTTTCTATAATTATAAGAAATAAATGAGTTTGTAATCTGTGTTGATAAAATATTGTCTGGCTGTCTTTTTAATATGTTTAATGCTTATTTACTCACACTATTCTGTGAAATTAGGACAGTTGGCAGACATCTGCATGGGTGATGAGATCTCCGTTGTTAATTTGACACAAGAAAAAATAATAAATGCCTATATTTGGCCTTGGTAGGTAATATAACTTTTAAATATAATTTTTATCTACCTATGTCATCAAAAGGACAACAATTGTAAGGTGTGGATGTGGTCAGTGTGAGCAGTGGAACACTCAAATTCTTCTTCCTTTTTTTTTTTTCCCTTTTTCTGCTCACACTGCTACCACACTAACTGGAATGGCTTTGAAATTGTATCCCCAGAGCCCACAGTTCACTTACTTGGTATCAGTATTCATTACACTGAATCACTTCGTTGTGATCTATTATGTGATTTGTTTCATTATTATGTGTTTCATTAATAGTTTGTAATACTAACTCGCTTTGATGCCATTTCAGATTTATCTAGTGTAAATAATGCCTTCCTAATCTGTTTTTCTTTACTAACACTGGCTATCCTTCTTGTGCAGCTGCCTTCCATACTCAAAAATTATTTTCTCTACCTATACAGTGTCCAAATCAGGTTTTGGATTTGCTTCCCTGGATCCAGAGCAGCGTATACAACTCTCTAACCCTTTCAATAATGGGACCAGCACTGCAGAGAGCTTCATTTCAAGAGCATCATGGGTGCTTGCAGCTCACAATAGCAGGGGATTACACTTTGATAAGAAAATGTGAAATACTATCTAACCCCCCACTCAGGTCTTTGCTTGGAATACATGCCAGTTAGCATATTTAGCTTGTGACTAGTGCCAAATCCCCAAAGTGCTTCTTCCACATGGTATAGCTGATGTGTGCTGTGTTTGGCACAGAAGTCACTTAATCTCTGTCCCTTGCCAGCGGGATGATTTTTAGAAAACTTGCTGGCCAAAGACAGGGACATTACAAAGGTACCTCCTCGTGTGCACTCTGCTGTTCCCACACAGCAAGGGTGCTGCCCTGCTTTTTATCTCCCAACACCCTGCCCTGCCTGTGGAGAGCCTGGGCAGACACTGACACTGCTGATGCTTCCACAGGGAACAGGGATGTAGCATGGAAAACTGCCTGGGTCAACAAGTAATCCATGAATTTGACACACAAAGAAGTCTTGGAAGGAGCAGTGGGATAACTCAATCAGCTGGAGGAGGCAAGGCTGTAGTGGAGAGAAGGGTTTGACTTCTAATTCCTCTCTCTGTTGCAACCTGACTGAAGATCTGTGAAAGAAGGCAGGCTAGAAGATTTTGCTGCTATTCTTATTAAGCATTTGATTATGCACTGCAGACAAAGCCTGAAGTTGGGTGCTAAAATATTTACCCTGTAGACTGTATCATAGACTCTTAGACAAAACTGAGTCTGAAAATGTCCAGTAGAGTCCAGCTAACTCTTTTTTCTTCATCCTCTTGTCCTGGTGTGCTGTTATATATCTATTATTAGGTTGATCTAGATGATACTTTTCTGCCCTTTTAAGCCCTTAAGTGTCCCAGGTTCTTTTGCTGCTGATGTCAAAGCTTTGAAAAAAATATAATCATGTACTGACTTTCTCATTGGACAATTTAACATTCTCCCAGCAACTCCAAGTACTGTTTTTCTGAAACTCATCATACCTAAGAAAGGATTCCTTCCTTTTAAGTACATATGAACAGTTGTATTGTATCTATCCATCCTGTAGTTTGTCAGTTGTGGAAATGCCATGAGAATAAGAAAAAAGGAAGTACCAAATGCTCCTCTGAGTTCCTTTAGACATCTTGGATGAATGCCACCTAGTCCTCCATTGTTAGTATTTATAAATGTCTTTGCAAATATAAACTAGCTCTGCTCACATATCAGTCTGAAATGGTCCTTTGCACTTCTCCATGAAGAAAGGCAGTAGCCTGGAAAATTTCATAAAATCCTCTGTATTTAGCAGTGCAAAGTAGTGTCATAACTTCCTGTGCTGTGGCTAAACCCTTTTCTTTTGCTTGACTTAAATTAATTTTAAACAGTGAATCAAGACGGGGAAAGAAAATGGGACTTTTAATTTTCTTTTCAAATTTTTGAAAATTCTTAATTACATCTTACAGTGTCAGAAGGCCTTTCAATATTTCCTTAGGCATTCTATAAATGCTTTTCCCATTTATCATAAAATGTGATGTGCATGGTAGTTGGTTGGGTTTTGGGTGCACAATAGCAGCAAAAGGTTTGTCAGCATTGTAAAAGGTTGCAAGCTTGCTTCTTTACTGTCTTCCTATATCTGTCTTCTGCTACCATTCCTTATATATTTATGTCTATCTTTGATTATATATTTAAATATAAGCTATGAAGGACCTATAAAGATGTCTGACATCCATTTCTAAATAATAAACGTAAATTTAAGAAATCCTGAGTTAAAAAAAAATACCAAGAAATAATTTCTTCTTTCATAGGTCATTTAAAAATCCATATGCTATCATCAAAGCATGGTTATCCTCTGCCTGCTTAAGCCTGGAATCTATCTATCTATCTGGAGTGTACAGTTGAATCTTTTTATATGTTTCTAATGTTCAGACATTCTGGAAATACAATAAAACAAACTGCAGCCACAATTCACCATGAAACTTAAGTATGTGCCTAAAATGTGTTTGCCTAAACAGTAAGGATATAATAATCATTCCCAATGCTCTGATTTATAGTCTTCCTTAATTTAGGTGTACACCTAAGAACCCCACGACATTGGGTCTCTTCCTTTGAGCTCTCATGTGGTGGGTGTGGTTGTGTTGGCATTTTCACAGGAACCTTAGCATGCTACAGAAAAGAGTCTAAGGTGTACCAAATACACATATCAATATCAGGGTGTTATAAAGCAAAGTAATTTTGGAAGCCAGGGAACCTTCCAGAGTATTATTTGTAATTGCAAAGGTGGGCTAACATATGGAGATATTTGATTCATCCTCCTTTTGCAATTTTAAAAGTACAGCGTTTGAAAAATGTTTCTATATGAATCTACATGTAAACCTATAAATAAAATAAAGCTAAAGAAACAAATTGCTGTTTATACTTTTAAAAATAGATAGTATTTTAATATTAATTTTCTAAGCAGCATACCAATTTATGAATGTATTTCTGATTTGTGCTTATGCTAACTAGCTGAAATATTGTCCTAATTTAAAGGAAATATATCTTCCCTTTGCAATGAAGTATCTCAGGTATCAGAGCATACAGTGGCATGTGCCTGTTTGAATGAAATTAGTTGGACAAAAAGAAAATTAAATATTTTAGTGCATAAATGTCAAACATACAGCCTACAGTACAACTTCCACTGACACCTGTGTGTATAGTTTAAACATAAATCTATTGAAAATACCTAAAACCTATGATCATCTTGGAGACTGGTTCTTGATGCTCCTCAGGAAATTGATTTCATGTGCATCTGTGCCTGAGGGCACTGTTTTAACATGGAAAAATAGTTAAAGCCAGTTGTATGGAAGACATAGGAGTGAGACTATGTCTGAGTGAGTGAATGAGAAAATAAATGTTTATCAGATTCTCTGTCAGGTCAACCCAGTTTTGTGTCAAACACAACTAGACAGAGGGAAGCACAGTGCAGGGAAAGACACTGGGTGCCTTTGGGAGAGAAATAATATTAGAAGGCAGAGGGAGGGAGGGAAGGTGGAAGGAAGGAAGGATCACCAAGGAACTCCTTACGACTTAGGACTACCTTTTTTTTTAAGGGGGGCTGCTCAGGAGCTCTGCTCAGCATTGCAAGCCCTACCAGGACAGCAGGATTATGCATAACTCTTTGAGGCAGAACTACTCCCTAAAGGACTGACTAGAGTAAGAAAGACAGGCTTTTGTGCCAGAATGCTTCCAGAGGGTGTCAAATCCAAGTACAATGAGCTTCTTCTAATGCTTCAGTTAGTCTGAACTAGAAGAAAGTGCAGACACTAAAGCACTGAACTGCAATTGCCAAAAGTACTGCCAAACAAAAGGAAATGGATTTTGGAATAATTTTGAAGGACACATGCAAAAATTGATTAGACCTGTAGAGTATAATGATATTCTACTGGCAAAATGAGAGATATATGAGCAAAAGTTTGAGTGTATTTTGAAAGGGCAGTCTGTACAACACAGCTAAAGAAGAGATAGAAAAACATCAATGTTAGGACATGAAGAACAGAAAAATACTTCAGAGTAAAGATAAGAGGATGTTTCCTGGATATTTAGGTTTGAGTTGATAATGGTCTACAGTGAAACAAACAGGACATATACACGCACAAAAAGTATTCCTAAAGTAGACCAAGATTCCAAGGGGCTAAAAAGGGAAACAGTTGTAACTCAGAACAAAGCAAAAGCATTGATAAACATAAAAGTGTTTTCTTTAAAGAAAGGAGGAGAAAAAGGAAGCCATGAATAAAATCTCCTTCAGAGAAAAACTAGCTTTACATGAGAAATGAATGTACTTGGTTGTCTGTACTTGGTTTATGAAATATGTATTTATGTCTGCAATCTCATTTTTGTCCTTCAATTATATTTTGTAATTAATAATTTCTGAGGTTTAGTAACAACATTGGCTTGCTGAATGCATGCTGGTTTGTACACTGTGTGTATACAAACACTTCTGGCCTTGATACAGCTCCAGAGAAGTTATGCCAGTCTAACAGAGAGGAAATTTGGTTCTGTTGTTATTATTATAATTATTTGGGATCCTTTTCATTTGTTATCTTTAAAGTGAGAAAACAAACCAGAAGACATTCCTCTTATCAAGTATCAAACAGCCTTTAATTTAAGTTTAAATGTTCATCTATTGCACTGCCTTTCTTGTAACAGACAGCTATTATTAATATGAAAATCAGTGTGAAAGAGTATTATTTCCCTCTCAAATGCAACGGTAGCTGAATCCATACAGAGCAAACCTAACCAACCAATAAAAAAGAAGGCGGAGGGGAGAAGAGAGGAGACAAAGAATGTAAATATATAGGGAAAAAAGTGTAAAGCTGTCCCACCACTCCCAACAAATTGTCTTGCAAACTGAACACCTTTCAGATTTACAGGTCTGAGCCCATTGGGGTGAACTGAAATCTTCCTGGCAGATGAGTCAGCTCCTAGTTCTACCAAATTCTATCCTTTAGTGAAGTGGTTCAGGGCAAAAATAGCAGAAAATTTGTCACACATAAGGAGCAGGGAGGGGAGGATGTAGGGACACTTGACCCCAGCAGTTACCTCTTCCAATGGTATGCAGTCGAGTAGGCTTAAGCAGGATTCCATGACTTCTGAAGATGATGTCTAGTGAGACTGATGCCATTCATGTTCTTAAATATCTCCTGCATTGCTAAGAGCCACCTTCTGCCCTTTTAGTATGTTGGACCTTGATCTCCTCCTTTTTTTTCTCTCCTTATATCTGACACCTTTGAGTTACTCTCTTACCCCACCTGCAGCCCAAACAACTTAGGTTAGGATTTCAGCCCCAGGAGCACAGTTGTTCCCCTACTGCCACTCATGTATCACACTATAACCTCCATTATAAGTTTGTGGCATCTTTTAGACCTGTATATGTCAAACAGACTCAATTAAATTAAGTTAAAGTGAACACTAAACCACTTTATTGAAGACATAACTATAAGAAGGCTCTGGAGAAACCTTATGGCACCTTGGACTACCTAAATGAGCCGACAAGAAAGCTGGAGAGGGACTTTTTACAAGGGCATGCAGTGATAGGACAAGCAGTAATGGCTGCAAACTGACAGAGGGCAGGTTTAGGTTCGATGTTAGGGAAAAAAACCAATTACTGTGAGAGTGGTGAGGCACCAGAACAGACTGTTCCCCAGAAAAGTTGGGGAGGCCCCATCCCAGGTAGTGGTTCAATGACAGTTTGGATGGGGCTTTGAATAACCTAGTCAAGTGGAAGGTGTCCCTGGCCTCAGCAGGGGATCGGAACTGAATGATCTTTAAAGTACCTCCAAACCCAAACCATTCTGTGAAATACAGTAACACTGAAAAGCTGTTGGTTATAAACCACAAACTTGCAGCTAAATTAGCTTTATCATCAAGCACCTTCTCTGCTCACTAGGTAATCCTGGAATCATAGAATGAATCAGAGAATGGTTTGAGTTGGAAGGGACTTTAAGTGAATATATTGTATTATATATAGGTGCTGACTGAATTATTAAAAGATATCTTGAGAAAGAAGCAATTTGTATCACAAGTATCAGGCAAGAAAGATCATGTGGATTGTAATGAGAATAAAATACAGAGTTCCAAAAGGAATAGAAATAAAGTGCAGTTATACCATTGTAACAGAGACTGCATAGCCAATGCATATTAAGAACCACTATGTGACAATGCAATTAAAAGACTTCTGTGTGATAACATGCAAAATAACTAGTCAACTTAGTTTCATGTGTGCTTTTCGCCTTCCAAAGTTTGATTTTTGTGTGCTCAGCACTATGAATACTGTAATGCATGCTGCAGTCTTTTCTTGAAATCTGGGGTATATATCAGTAAAAGCTAATTTCCTAAAGGCAATTTTATACTTACCATGTACATTTAAGAATTAGAAGGCAGATTTCTCAGCTGTCCATATGACTACTTCTGTTTAATTAATGAAGTTAAAGGGACTATATTTAGTCACAGAGCTTAGTGTAACACTACCCTATCAGTCTCACTGCTATTCCTATTAAGATATTCCAGCAACGTGGTTGGACGAACTCACTGCTCTATTTTAAGAAGGGAAAGGGCATGCCCATAAAATATTCCAGAGGCTTAAAAAGAAAAAAAAAAGAAAAAAAAAAAAAAA
>VXBB01015062.1:234055-250990 GCA_013399915.1 Illadopsis cleaveri
GCTGTGGGACTGCCTCTGGATCCTGGCCGCCCTGGCCGTGTACTTCGCGGACGTGGGCACCGACATCTGGCTGGCGGTCGACTACTACCTGCGGGGCCAGCGCTGGTGGTTCGGGCTCACCCTATTCTTCGTGCTGCTGGGCTCCCTCTCCGTGCAGGTCTTCAGCTTCCGCTGGTTCGCGCACGACTTCAGCACCGAGGACAGCGCCGCCGCAGCCGCCGGGCACTGCCCCGCCGCCGAGAGCAAGCTGCTGGTCAGCAGCGGCTCCGCGGCCGCGGACATCGACGCCGCTCGCCCCAGCACGCCGCAGAGACAGGCGTCCACCGCCAGCAAGGGCAACGCCACCAACAGCAGCAGCAACAGCAGCAGCAACGCCGCCGGCAGCGGCGCCGCCGGCCCCCGCGCTGGCGGCGGCCGGTCCGCGTCCTGCGCTTTCTGCATCTGGCTCCTGCAGTCGCTCGTCCACATCCTGCAGCTGGGGCAGGTCTGGAGGTGAGGAGCAGGGCGAGGGCGGTGCGGGGGTCGGGGCTTGAGCGCCTGGCCACGGAGGAGCGCGCCCGACCGCGGGCGGGACTGCGCCTCGGCGAGCGGCCGCTTGCTCCACCTCGGGGTCCCTCTCCGGGACAGCCCGGCCCGTCGGAGTGACCGGGCTCCCGCGGGGCTGACCGGGCTCCCGCGGAGTGCCGAGGGGAGCCCTGCCGGGTCCCGGAGCGTCCTGTGCTGCACGGGTGGCCGCCCCAGGAGGCGCCCGGCTGCCTCCAGCCCGCGCAGCGCCAGGTGCCCAGAACCGCCTGGGAAACCTGCGTGGGAGGCTCGGTAAAATAAGGGAACCGGTGGGGATAAGGGGACATGCCCCGGTAATGCACATCTCCTGGTCTCCTCACATGTGGCCAGCACACCGTGGCGGCCAGCAGGGAACTTCACTGGCAGTGAAGAGTTACTTTCCAGTAACACCCTGGTGCCGTGTTTTGAGATTTATGTACATACGCTGCGAAGAGTCATCTCTTTGCTATGCATATCCATTTTCTATATATGTGATGTATTAAAGAAATGTCTTCTAAATCAAAGTTTTGAGTAGCAGTTCCCAAAACCATCTGCAAGCGACATACTGTGCGTTATGGAAAGGATGTGCTGAAGTAGGTTGCAAAAAGCAGTTGCTGGAAAAGGAGATGACATCATAGTTTTCAAAAGTAAAGTTTTCCTTCAATTTTAGCAAATTTCTGGGAAAGAATCATATGGAGGCTGAATGCTCTGCAAATATATTTAGTGCTGCCTGAAAAGTGCAGAGTTCAGAAGGCATTGTGTATAAAGAGGTAAAACTTTCACATAAAATTTTGGAAGATAGATGCTGTGTTGAAGAAGGTCATGCAGTAGGGCAAGTGCACTAAAGCACAGTGGCAAATACCTTTTGTGTTTCTTGTCTGATGGATGGA
This sequence comes from Illadopsis cleaveri, assembly GCA_013399915.1. Classification (NCBI taxonomy): domain Eukaryota; kingdom Metazoa; phylum Chordata; class Aves; order Passeriformes; family Timaliidae; genus Illadopsis; species Illadopsis cleaveri. The sequence continues at coordinate 235,489 of VXBB01015062.1, forward strand.
GAGAAATTATGTCATCCTTCTCTTTTGGAAACACTCAAGACTTTTCACAACTACTTCATTGAGAGTTTAATTTGTTGTTACTGTAAAATTCTAGTGCCGGTACTTTTAATATCTGTCTCATCCTTTTGGGCAAAGACTGTCTTTTGCTCTGTTAGTGCAGTTTCCAGTACAGCTCAGTTCTGCTTGTGGCCCTAAAGCATCAAGGAGTCCAAGTGCTGTTAGATAGTTGACCAAAGACCTTGGGATGCCACAACTAAGTACCTTTCGCTCTCCAGAGTATTTGGTTCATTGTAACAAATTCAGTTTTCTAAACTTGTGAAACTAACTAAAAGTTACAGGTGTGCTCATATTAACAATGACATGACTTGAAAGGGAAGCAGAATTTTGAACAAAAAGGGATGCTTTGTTTCAGATCTTGAATGCATGTATGCTCCTTTATGTTCTACCTTCAGAGTTGTTTAACACAAGTTCAGTTTAGGGCTTTCTGAATGTGATGAGTTTTGTGTAATGTTGAGTCCCCACCCTGCAGAGATAGAAAAGTAGGTACAGTGACTTAAATTGTACTTAGAAATTCATGTTGATAATCATACATATAGAAGTCAAACAGTGTGGATCATGCTGAGTGACAGAGGAGAGAGTTTTACAAGGTTGGTGTCACGACTCTGTATTGGAGAACACAAAGAGCGGGGAGGGCTGTGGGTGGAGCAGGGTGGGATCCAATACTGTACAGCACTTCTGTCAGATGAGGTGTCTGGGATTTAGAGCTCTCCAGCTGCTTGCTTTTTGATGAAGCACAGTGTCTCTTAACATAAGGCTTCCTCCTTGCAAAAGTGCCTAGTCCTCTATATTTAAAGCTAGATGAGTCTCTTTTGATCATATGAAGCTTTCCTTCATGTTTTATGTGCAGCAGTGTAAAACTACCAGAATATTAAACTGATGAGGCATGTTAGGACATTATTTATGGTTTAGCCTGTTACACTTTTTTGCTTTTCGGTGAGCATTCAAATTGCTTGTCTGTCAGTAACTTTGTAGTATTTATTTGCAGTTTTCCACAAACTTAGAAATTATACAGTCAGCAGTATGGAGTGTTTCCTATCAGCTCTTCATAATTGATTAAAGTGGGTCCATTCTAATTCCCTGCATATATTCCTGATTAGGGAGAACCTTTGGAGACTTCTGCAGCTAATAATCAGCACCAAAGAGAAGTCGTCACATCAAACCCTGAGAAATTCTGTACATAAGCATAGTGTCAGAACTAACATAATCTGTAGAAATTTTCTGCAAAACAGTATCTCTAATTGGACACTTAATTGTCCAGAACTTTTACTCCACAGTGTAACACTGGCACTGGCTTGAGCAAATAGCTCTAACTATTTAGGCTGAAAGGTGATCTGAAGTGTTTTCCAGTTGCTTGTGTTTGGAGACTGACTCCTTTGACACAGCTGAACCGACTGTGCTGTGTGAGCACCACAAGTGCACATGTGCTGGGGTCACCATCCCAACAGTTGGCAAAACCTGTTACCCATTGTTCCATGCCTCTCATTATGCTGCTTCCTAGCTTTCAGATTATTCCTGTTTTTTTTCTTTTGCCCTTGGTTAAAGCTCTCCTGTAACTACATTTAAGTTTTCTGTTACTTATTGCACTGAATTTCCTGCAAGTAAAAATGACAGCAGTACATCTGTCATTTCTCTATCAGGGAATAAGGAGAAAGTCTGCTTATGCCTGATTCTCAAGCGACTGAAATTGATGATCATTTTGTTTTTGTGTGGTACTTGTTGTCTTCTGTCTCCCCTTAAAATTAATTGAATCCTGAGGTCTTCAATTTCCCTTTATTTGTCCCATTGCCAAAGGTTTTTGGGGCAACGGTGTCAACTGCTTATTTAAGTAAGCCATCCTGAGGAGAGCAGTACAACTGACAATCCCAGTGCTCTTAATATTCTTGGATTAAATGAAAAAAATTGTAAAAATGTGTTTTTAGTGATTAGTTCCATCAGAATGACTTTTAACAATTTCAAAGCTTTTCCTCTGAGATTAATTTTTTGTTTACAAACATACTGAAAGCCAGATCATTGAAAATTATTATGTGTTAATTTTAACTAAAATGTGCTAATAGGAAATGAATGAGGTCTTTAATGTGGTATGGAACAATTCTAGAAGCAGGCAATCTAAAATTACTAAAACAGTTTTTACTCCAAGAGTGTGAAAAAGGGGAGCTGCAGGAGCAGCTAAGCTGCCAATCAGTTCTGAATAAAATTGTAATTTCTTTTCTTTTAAAATTCCTGTAAGTTTCTCCCCAAAAAAACTTTAAAATATCAAATAGATCCTTTTTGACGAATATTTTTTTTTTTCCTGTTTGGCTGTTCTGGACTTCCTGATAACACTGTCCATCTGTTAAAACTCCAGTGAAATCTCTGAGGGTCTGCTTGTCACAGCAGAGTGCAGCAACTAGGCATTTGTTGGCAGCTATTTTCATGTTAAAATATGATCATTGATGGGATTCTGCCTTCAGAGATAGATGTAGATATGTTTCTTAATTCCAGCGTGTTCTGCTTTTTACCAATATTTGGGCATGAAGCCACACTATGGAGCCCTTTTCTCCCAAGCAGGTGCTGTGAGACATCTGTCTTAGTAATGTAGTGGACTCTGAGGGGGTACCAGGAGGATGTAATGCACAGGCTGTTTCTATCCCACTGAAAGGAAAAAATGAAAGTGGATGCTTTAATTTAGAGTCTATAAGGACCTCTGTAGAGGTATATGGGCCAGTAGGATTCAGATAAACTATTGCCCTTTGAGCCTGGCTTGAGGGTATGTAACCACTGCTCCTGAGCATCCCTTTGATTCACTAAACTTCACAGGTTTAGCCAAGACTTTCAGATTTTGCTATGGATAGCAGGACTTGGTGACTGGATGTAAGAGATCATAGTGTTCATTTGTCATCTGTGGAGCTGGTTCATTTCCTTTGAAAAAACTTCTGGCTGAGGTTCCTTTGGTCTGGCAGGGTTCAGAGCTAGGTAAAGGGATTCTGAGAGTCAGCCCTGGGAGGAGTGTGGGTTGTGGGAAGTTGGGTGAACAAGAGGAGGAGACTGGAGGATTTGCTGGTTCCCATCTTGTGGTGTCTAGAAAGCAAGAAGTAGCTCCCTGAGACAACTGCTGTGCCTGGCAGCAGGGTGGTGTGGAGCAGGCTGCCTTGGTGCTCAGAGTGCTTGGGAGTTCCCACAGTGTGTATTTTGTCTGAAAGGCTGCAGTCAAAGTGCCTGAAAGGGAACTGTCAAGTTTCTGTAGCTAACAAGGCCAGAGGAAGGGTGAATCATTGGAAAGAAGAGGACTGGAAATTACCCTTTAAAATTATTTCTGGATAGCTGAAGCAATACTGAGATGGTTAAGTATATTCTTCTCAACAGAGTGAGGGGGTTTGACTGAGACTTCCTAGCTCTGTGGGAAATCACCTAGAGAAGGTGGAGGACACACCAAGTTACTCACTTGTCCTTCCAGGTGGCATTGTCCAGGACAGGTGTCTGTTCTGAAGTGGATCTTGTTCCCCGACAAATGATGCTACGCTTTGGCTATATCTGTTTATATGTAATACTAAGAAGCCATTATTTTCCTCATCCTTCCTTGTTCTTATTCTGAAAAAAAAAAGGAGTTGGAGCAAGGTTGTAAAGGTGATGTTGGATTCTGAGACAGGGTGAGTTGTAATTTCTCTGGTGCCCTGTGGAAACATTTTTCACAGGTCTGGATCATCTGCCAAAGAAATGTCATTGCTTATGCTCATAAGCTTCACTTCTACAATAACTTGACACTCTTAAAAGAAGAAGAAAAAAAAACCCAAAAAAACCCAAGGAATGGTGTCTGCACTGCAGAAATCCTTACGACTTCTTCAGGTGCTCACTTTTGAGCATGACCAGCCCCCTAAACTGGAAGTGCAGCAAGGTGGTTCAAATTAAGAAAAACATCATCAGTCTTCGCTCAACTCTGAACTTAAATAGGTTCATTTCTGTTCACACTTTTGATCTACATAGTAGTTTTGACACTTTTGTTCAGTAGCAGTGTAGGAGTTTGGTGTAGTTATGTGGTCAATAATTCCAGCTGCCATTGGACTTCACACTAAGATGTGATAATATCTCAATCTGACACCAGTTTTCTCACTGTTTTGAAATCTGTCAGATAATTTGTCACATGGAGTCCAAATTTATGAATCATAGCCATTTCCTAGACAAGATTATTGCATATCCTCCCCATCTGTCTCTTAGTGTAGCGAAATGCTGCCGCTCAGCAATGCCATATTTCTTTTATTGAGTTACTACAGTGCTTGAGTTAAAATCCTACTGATTAACTATTTTGCCTGCTGTATCTTTAGGTCTCAGGAAAGGTTATGGACTGTCAGAAACAGGAAATACAGCTGTGGTTTTTTCCCTCTCAGCAGGATTAGAAGGGGCAGCCCACCCTGTAAGGGGCCTGACCACATTTAAACTTTTGGTAATATATTCATCAGAATAAATATTGAATTTTTTTTTTTCATTCCTTTTTTTTTCCCCTTTTCTTTTTTTTTTCTTCTCTTTTCTGAAGACAGTGGTATGCAGATGAAGTCTGTGCCTTTCATATTTTTTTGGAAACACAGGAGTGAAGCTTTACTATGTTCTTAAAAATCTCTTACAAGTCTGCATACAAATCAGATTTGGTATTCAGTTTATTCTAATAACCTTAGCTATGTGTAAAAGATGCTGATGTACTTTAGAAGAAAGATACTGTACTTTAATAATTAACAAGTATTCTCTCTGTAGAGAATATTTATCAGTTACATAAGTTTTCAGATTTTCAAAGGACTGCTTAAACACTGATTTCTGATCACACAATAGGCTTAGTGGGAAAACTAATATTTTATACACAGAATACTTTCTAGAAACTTATATATAGGAAAATTTTATATTTGCTTTTTCCCAAGAGTTGAAAATTGGTAAGATTGCAAGGGTTTGTGTTTCAGAGGATTTCATGTCACCATATATAGATATTATTCTAGAGTCCTTTGATGCTGTGAAGGAATGACTATACATACATACCATGAATTCAAAGAAATGCATCACATCATAATTTGTTTCTAAATATTATAAACTCTCAGAAGGTTCTTGCAACCAGATGAGAGGGGGTTTTTTTGTTTTGTTTTTTGATTGTTAAAATTTCTGTTACTTACATCAGGGAAAGTATTTATTTCTGAAAGGTCAGTTTGTATGTCCGCATCTCTTGTGGGAAAGCAAGAAAGTGTAACACCACAGTAACTGATCTGTAGCCTCAGTTATCCTCCCTCATTCTTCAGGTTATTTACATCACAGTTTAACTAGTTCAGAAGAGTGTTCTCCTTGTCAGCTGGCTTAGTCCCTAATATTTGTCCATAAGAACTGACTTGGCCACAAAGATACAAAAGCTCTAACAAAACTAAAGTTAAATCAATTCCTCTGTCACTTATAACAGTGTTACCTTGTTCTTCTGTCGCTCTGTTCCAATTAAGTAGCTTTTAATGTATAGCAGATAAATCACAACAGTGACTTACATTTTCAATAAACAGGTTGTTTGGGAGGAATTTATGAGGCACAGACAAAATCAATAGCTCTTTTGCTTGCACTTCAAGTAGAAATTTTTGTTTGCTAAAGTATATTTACAAAGTGGTGCCTTTTCTTTCAATTCTAGCCCAGTTGTCAGTTGTATGCATTGTGTCAATTGGACATATAGGCGTGGAAGGGGCAAAGAGACTATAAAAAGAACTGCTTTGATTTACTTGATTTTTAAAATGAAAGGAGGCTGATATAAAAGAGCACATGAGGGATCACGTAAAAAAGGAAGAAGGTTCTGACATGGCATAGGAATATCAGTTAATACTCCTAATTATGTACCTAACTCCAGTTTGTTTCCTTTCAGCCACTGACCAAAGAGGAATTATTTGAATAATTTCCTAAGTGACTGCTTGAGAAACGGTAGAAGCAGGCAGTAAAGCAGAAGAGTTGTATGTCTGGGAAAACTCACAGCAAAAATGTTAGATACACAGAGAAAATGCTAGATAAACTCTCACTGCAGTGAGTAGTCATCTGAGCAAAGATAAATAAAAATGTGAGATATTAGTCTGACATAAACCGACAGGAAAGAGAGTACTCTAAAACATCTTTTCATAAATTTTAGAATTAAAAAATAATAGGTCTTGGGTATATATTTTTCCAAGAGATTTTACCTCAGTTTTCTGACAACCATAACATGAATTATCATCTCCCCGTGGGCTCTGATTGCTGAAGTGGTTTCTTTTCACTCTCCTTCTCATTCTGTTTCCCTGCCTGAATGGCTGAAATGGGTTATAATGTACCTTTTCCCCCAAGATAAAATAATTGCTATATTATGCTATTATTTTCATTACTTTTCCTTTGACAACAAGCCTGTGCTGTTCAGTATGTTCATGGTAGAAGGCTTGTATGGTGAGCCATATAAATCTTTTTGATTGGCAGGGATAATCAGTGGGGGTGGTTAATGTTATCAGTCACAAATGATTTGATGTCACGAGTTGGAGCACATGGAGTGACACTGTTTTGTGGGGTGTTTTCAAAGGAATTTTAGCAGACAATGATATGACAGGGAAAGTAACTACTTTTTGTTCCTCTAAAGTTGGAAGGTGTGACTTAGATGAGACTAATGTACTGGTGGTGCCAGCTGCTTTAGAGAAAGAGGCAGATGTTTTATGGTGAATAAAAAGTGAATTAACCTACAGATGGATGGACAGTTTTCCTTATCTCCATCAGCTGTTATATATCAGATTGATTTCTGCCTTTAAAAATGAAGGTTAGCATTGCCACAGTTCTCAACCTTACTTGCTTTAATGGGATGTTTTCATGTAAACATCTGATCTATTCTAGGATCCTGCCAACTTCTTTGAGTGGTGCTTTCCCAGGCGTAGTACATAGGATTACTTCCTGCAAGTCCAAGGAAAGTACCTTTAAATATCAAGCACCAGACATCAGCTGTCTGTAGAGAGATCTATACATGCATGGGAAGCAATGAAAGCCACTATGCTGATATTTTCACTTTTTAATAGTGGCTTGTGTGGAATGATAAGTTTTGTAATTACAAACATGTGTGGGCTTTTATCTAAAGGAAGGGTATGGATGGAGTTGTGTCTTTTCTTATTATTTTTCAATCCCAATCTATATAATAGTCTCACTTTATATGAAAATATTTCTGTGAGACAGATCTATAATAGGACTTCCTCTGAAAGAAGAATTGAGATTTTCTTCAGCCATGTAGACCTGAAAAGATGATGTAGAAAATTTGGTTTAACAGCCTTGTAAGGAAAGCTTTTTTACGGTGAGGGTGACAGAGCACTGGAGCAAGCTGCCCAAAAAGATTGTGGTGTCTCCTTCTCTGTAGATATTCAAAACGTACCTGAATGTGATCCTGTGCAACTGGCTCTGTGAACTTGATTTAGCAGAGGACTTGGACTAGATGGTCTCCAGAGGTCCCTTCCCACCCCAAATATTGTTATTCTGTGATTCTGTATGAAGTTACTTGAGGAACTTAAACATAATGGCCCGTAATGGTCAACTTGAAAGCTGCCTAGAGGCTTGTATTCCTGCATTTTAGCTGTGTCCAGAACCTCCCCAGCACACACAGCCTGAGTTTCTTCTCATTTATGTCCATTACAAACCACATGGTAGGCTGCAGTGGCACCAAAATCCGTTAGTGGATCCAGTTGGCAAGCATTGTTCAAATCTGCTTTATGAGCAATGACAAGCTTATATCCCCAACAAATATTGCAGACTCAGCCTTGTTTTATAGTAGTGAAGAAATGTCCCTTGTGATTAGAGTATTTGCTCAGGTTTTAGGAGATTTGAGTCCACTGCCCTTTCCAGCTGTAAGGGGTCAGTTCTTGTCTCCCTGATTGGTTTCTGCACTGATGCTTAGGCAAGGCTGGATGGGGACATTTACTGCCCTTCCTGCTGGAGCTGTGACATAACACTGACAGAAATGTCACATTTGCGGCCACAGAGGAAGACCTAATAGGGCCTTGTAGTGAGACCAAAAAACAGGTTTTCTTGTCTTTCTTCTTTACATTACCAGTATTTCCTTTTACAAACATTCAAGTTTCACGTATAGTATAACCACAAAGAGCACCATAATACAGATCTCCAGCCTGCTTAAGCTTATAGGAGTAGCTCCAGATGAACTGAATTAGCTGAAGGGTTGGTTTATTAATTTTTTTCATCAACCTTTCACTGTCATATGTAATCAGACTTAGAAAAAGATATAGAACAAGGCTGTTTTTGACGTATGCACTCAGTAGTTGTTCCACACTTTTGCTCTTCCATTTCTTGCAGAAGTGAATTAAAGAATATTTTTAAAACTGCAATTTAAAAATTGTTTGAGTTCCTGGTTCTTGCTCTGAGTTGATTTCCTGATACCATTTTTTGTAGTTGAGTAAGCAGAAGTTTTGTGGCTGAAATAAAACCCTATCTTCATGTCCCAGCTTCTTATTTCCCAACTCACCTCAAGCTCCACAGAAAGTGGAGCCCAGCTTTTTAGTATGCATAATTTTGGCTGTCTTTTGCTTGCCTTTAGTCTGTGTTTCAGAAATTAAGAACTGCAACTCCCTTTTACTTCAGTTGGAGTGGAGCTTTTTATAATATTTTTTTCTTAAAAGAGAAGGGTATTTGAAGTGGCTCAATTTGGGCAGTCAAAAGCAGAGCATACTTCTGAATATGTTATTCTTTAGTTATCGAGTACATATTTTCAGTCTAGTCTATGAATATTATGAAACTTTATTTTTGTAATACACTTGGAGATACTCAGATGGAAAATGATCTAGGTAGCAACAATTCAAAATCAATTATCATTTCAATGTGTCTGTCAAAACAGGTTTTAAGTTCAACATTGAATACATGAGCATCTCTTTATAACGGACCATATTGAGCTATTAAAGTAAGATTTTAATATTTTAAAGATTTCTTTTCACAAGGCTTTATGCTTATTACACCCAGAATATGTTATATAGCTTTTAAAAAGTTCTGTCCTTCACTCCATTTCCTTCACCTACTGCTTTTGCTGCTTCAGGTTAGCTCATCCCCTCGTCTTTTGAGCTGTTTTCCTTATTTGTTAGTTTGCTTTTTAAGCTGGATCCAGCATGCTGTGGAAAACTGGCCTAAGGGTTAGGAATTTTTCTAAGCAAAGTGGAGGTGCTAGAATCAACTTCAACCTGATGCTTTCAAGCACCAGACATTTCAGCTTCAGAAACAATGAGATGTGTGGGTGATAGCAGACAAATAGGCTGGGGATAGAACATTTCCAGTAGTACTGGTACTGGAAACTGGACTCAACACAGATTTAGTGAAAAGAACCCCATAAATGTAAAGAGAGCTCATAGAATATTAAGTGAAGATGTTCTGTAAGTAAAGATTGGGTACTTATAGAAGATTTACCTAAGTGAAGCCAAATACAGTAGGGAGGATAATCAATGTGGCAGAGAGAACTCAATAATAACAGCTTTGAACTTTTACAATAGTGTGTTAATGCATGTGTCAAAAGGAGGGATTGGATTTAGTCAACAACCATTTGTTTGCAGTTTTTACCACACAGGCAAATTAAGAACTCATGAGAACATTGTATGAAAATTACCTTTTTGAACTAAGGGCTGTGTTTGGTCCTTAAGTATGCCATTCTTTTTTTTTTTTCTCTGTACCTAAAAATAAAATTTTGGACATGTACATTTTTCTATAACATGTCTACATTCTCTTTGTGCCACTCCTGTGGACAAGCTACCCATTAATAATCCAATTGGGTTAGAGAACTGATTAGGTATTGGGAGTGTTCTGTTCGTGGTTGGATTAAATCAAGAGGGCTGCTGAGAAAACTAATGTTGAGTGCAAAATATGTCACCTATCAGTTCCTCAGTTTGTCTCACAAGAGGCTGACTCAACCCCTGATGGTGGGTTTGAAGAAGCAGAACATAAAATCCCAGGAACTGCAAAGGCTGTAGTTGAAATGGACCTGTTCCCTTGTCAGTTTGGACCTGTTACTCCTCTGCTGTTGGGTAGACTGAGAATTTTGGCTTGTTTGGTGAGTTTATGGATGCTTTGCTCTCATCAGTGTAAAAGTGTAGCTCCTTTAGAAAGAGAACACTGGTCTCATAACCAAACTGTGATTTGGGCCATTGAAGGTTTTCAAGTAGGACTTGCCTGAGACAGCCCCAAGCAAGTCTCTTTTCTTTGTGTCTCCTTTCCTTTCTTAGTAGAACTTATAAACAGCTTCCAGCCTCACCCATGATGAAAAGGTGGCAAGCTGGAAGAGAGTTCTCGTGTTCCTATCAAAACTTCCTATAACAGCAGGAGGATGATATTATGTGCAGGTTTGGGGATATTTCTGTGACAGAAGTAATGAGGAGTTGCTACTACTTCTGGTGGTTTAAATGCATGTTTAAGATAGAGTAGTTTTTTTCAGCAGGTGCCTTTCCTAATTCATCCCAAAATCAATTTCTGACCTAGACTCAGTCCTTTTTCTTGAATCAGGCTCTCCTTACACTGCCCATATCTTTATTACACGTTGTGCACTCACAAGGGAGTCAACCCACTCTCTGTTAAGTACCAGAATTTTTCTACAGGTCTATCTTTTATTAGGACAGATGTATGGAATTCAATACTGTGTCACAATTCATTTTAATAAGTTGTTATCATTAATTCTTGCATTGTTTTACAAATGGGAGATTTATATAACAACAACAAAAAAGAAATTATACTTTCATATCTTTCTATTTTTTAAGTATCAGGTACTCTGACTTTCTTGAAGTGCAGAAAGTATTGGATGGAAAGAATACTTTGAAAAATGTTGACTATCACTATAATTAAGTGTATTTCAGTAATGACATGAAAAATTTTCCTAATGCATACTCTAAGTGGGAAATGGAGGTGAATAACATGAAAAAAACCCCATAATTTTTCAAGTTTTTAAATGTAGTGCTATGTCTTAAAGGATTTTAAATTTCCACAAAATGATTCATTGAGCTTTGAAACAATCGGCATTTAAATAATCAGCGTGTATTAACATGGGGTATTTTCAATACCTCAGCAAAACCTATACCTCTAGTTTTTAAATTTATACCAGCACCTAAGGACAAAAGATGGCCAATAGCTTTATTTGACAGCTAGCACTAATATAAGAGTCAAACTTAAAAGGACACTGTACATACCCATCATCATAAGAAAAACCTTACAAGTATTCTTTTGAAGTTCACTTATGAATTCAGTTTGACTGTGTTAATGACTTGTACTGATTTCTTCAGCTTGAGCTTTATGAGTGCAAATACTTATAGAAGGTGTATTTTAAGCCTGAGTGCCAGAATATTAATCAAAACCTTAATTACATATTCAGTAGTTAAATTCACAACTCATATGGGTCTTACTTAATTTCATTACTCATCCAATCAAGGATCAGAAGCAATGACATATGATTTAAATAGCAAATTGTTTTGGATATTTCTAATTAGTAGGCACAAAGGATTGGTTATCAAAGAAATTAACTTTGGCACCTTGAAAACTGAAGAATAACCTTGAAATAAGAATAAACTCAACATTCAAATCTGTTCACCGAAAATTTACTAAATGTTTTCATGCATGCTTACTGCATATAAACTATTTGCAAATAAATAAATGACAGAAATATCAGAGAAATATGCCTTCTAATGGCATTTCATAAATCATTCTTTGTAGAATTCTTCATGAATAGCAAACTTAACAGATGTGGAGAAGACAGCAGGATTTATGCTCATTTCAAGCAATTGTTTTGGGTATAAATATTGCCACTGTGACTGAAGAATGCACCTTATTGTGAGACTACCTCTTCAAGCAATGAGATTCTAATTTAGTCATAATGGAGAATGTCTCACACTGGATTTAGCTTACTATGTGGGAGCTTGTCACTGCTTCATCTGTGCTTTCAGTCCCCCATCCTCAAAAACCTGTGAAGTCTTTTGAAGGAACAAGGCTTTGAAAAGTCTGTCTGCAAGCCTGAAGGACCAGTGGGAGAATTGGGTCCTTCTCTCTGTCCTGCTGTCACTCCATGCTCAGTTAAGTGTCCTTCATCTGCACTATAAGCCAAAGCTCTTTGGTTCTGTGATCTACCACTCGTGATGCCAGAGGAAGGCTGCTCTGTGGCTCCCTCAAAGCTCTATTTCTATGTGCAGTACTGGATTCTAAAAACAAGGAAGAACAAAGCCATGGGAATAGTTTGGAATAATAATTATTGCCATCACTGAATGTGTATGTACCTGGAATTTGTTGCAAGCAATTTCCTTACACAGCTGTCCCACTTTTTTATTTATTTTTTTTAATATGAACATAATTTTCACCTATAGACTTCACAAAGAGAAGAAATCCATGACGAAATAAGGTAGAATCTCAGAACTGTCAGTCATGGAAGTATCTTCTTTAATTTCCTTTTTCTCTTGGCAAGTATTTTTATCATATTCGAGCATTAGCTCTGAGAGAGAAATAATGTTCACTTCAAAAGCCACTTCCTTCTCAATAAATAATTCAGAGTCATAGATTGTTCATGAGGAATTATCAACACACTAGTAGTAATTTAATATACCAAGCAATCGCACTCACTTTAGCCTACATATGATTTAAATAGAATATGACAGTTTAGGGTCTCCATTTGCCCTATGGCATGTTGGGATCAAACTTGGCAAGTGATTGCAGTGTTCTCATATCTTCTGAAGAAGTAAATGAAAGTTGCATAATTCAGAGAGGATTTCTTAATTGCATGCTAAATCAGCGTTTGCTTGCTTGTGTTCTGAATCCAAATTGTAGCCCAGGACCAGCTTTAAAGCATGTGAATATTTTTCTCTGAACCTTGTTAACTAGTATCTCACAAAGCTGTCACTTTTTTTTTTTTTTTTTTAACTTGTTGAGTTATTATTTTGAGGGAGTGTTTCAGTATATTAGTTACCTTTGATTTATCCCATGGGTGGAAGGCTGCAGCTACCCTTCCTGAGCTGTGTGACACATGGGATCCATCAGCTGAGGATAACATGCCTTCTGGAAGTTTTACCTCTTTTGCTTTTTCAAAGAGTCACTTTTATTTTTTTTCCCTTCCATTCCCACTAGTAACCCAATACCACTGAGTGTTAGCTATGGGTTGACCTGGCAAGATTTGTTTTTCTCACAGTCATAAATAGCTGTGGTGAAAAAGAGACAAATTCCTTCTCACTCTAATGCTTTTGCCTGTTGATAGGAGAACATAAAACTGGTGGTATATCAATGGCATATGTATCATGTGCAACTAGAACTGTCATATCTGAAATCAGATTGGGACTTCTCTTTTCATACATTGCTTATTCTGGAGCGGCTCAAATTTATTCTCTGGTTTGTCACAAATTTGGCATAAATTTTCTTCTGTTTTGGCTGAATGACAGTCAGCACTCCTATGAAGGTTTAGGGCTATAATAATTTAAACCATAGCAATTTATCTTCTGTCCATGGAAGTGGGTTTGTATGGAAGGCAAGGGATGCCCACAACCAAGAGAAGTTAGTAAAATACTTTTTTTTATGCATTTACCCTTTGTGTCCTTACAGTCTGTATCTTCTAGGAAGCCTTTTTTACGTAGCCTTCTATCCATGACAGCGTTTATGTCAAAGATATATAATGAAATCATACATAGAGACTTGTAATTGTCTTGCTGATAAGAGGCAATCCAGGATTGTATTTCTTCAGAAAAATAGCAGATTGAAATTGAGACTGAGGAGTAACATGTTTTCCTGTGTTCTTGTGAAGAAAATAATTGCTCTTCAAACTTCTACAGTGTTCTCCAATTCTTTTGGCTGAAAGGATTAAAAAGCCAAGACTTCTTTCACAACCTGTTTGCCTACAAGGAAGGCCATAACTGAGTAATTCTTTCTCCGAAGTTCCACTATAATCTGAATAGATTTAGGAATGGTTCAAGGGGAGCCTTACCATCTCCCTAAAAATCCCTGCTTCCTGAAGGAAAGGTAATACCATAGGTTTTGGCTCATTGCTGTGAATGTAATGCTGGTCTTGTTATTTAACTTCCTGGTTAACCTGGCCTTTCATCAGAACTCCACCAGAGATTTTCATTTTGGAAACAGTTGGCTGATCATACAGCATGCATAGAAGGAGCAAGGAACATTAGGTCAGTGACATGTAGAAGTAAGGAGCATTAGGTCAGTTTTGGATGCATTTCTACTTTGATTTAAAGTGTCTTTAAGATGTTCAGAAATTTCCTTTATGTTCCACTGGGATAAGAGATTGGATGCATGATGGAGCAATGTGACCAGCACATAACTCATAATGCAGCAAGGGATGTGTTTTGAAGCATCAGCTGTTATTGTGCAGTTGGATGAAACAGACATCCAAAGATGTATTCCTCTTGTCTGACTTAATAACTGGTCTCAGTTTGGTGCTGATACATCTGGAAGAAAGACTTTAAGCATATATAGATATGCATATATATATATATATATATATATATGTACAAAATAGGTGCAANTACAAAATAGGTGCAAGAGGAGGAAAATGGAGAAAATGAGGATAGAAGAGTGGATATAGAATTGTTAACAGGAATTTGGTTAGCAAAGAAAACTCGAAAGTGCTGATAAAGTGTCAATGGCACATTGTTCCTAGGATTGTGCTTGATTGGCTCAGTGGCTGAAAGTTGTTCCTAAGGAAAAAGGTGAAACATGGACACAGACCCATCAAAAACATGTGCAAGAAAAGAAGTGAAAACACCTGTGCAGGGCTTGAATCATGTGAATTCATGACCGGAAATAGGGACTTGAATATTGTGCGCTACCAGGAAAAGAGAACTGAAATTACTGACCTGCTGGTATTCTACTGAGTATTAATGATATGATAACTTGAAAAAGTGGGATATATGTGTTTAAAAAGTAATTTTTTAGAAGGTCTGCAAAGGTGGTTTACCTGGCCTAGCACTGGGCTAATGGAGTAGGGTTGTGAAAAGGGAAGGATAGGCATTCCAGAAATCTGTGAAAATGTTATCCATTGTGAGGGATTTAAACTGCTTAAATAGATACTGTAGAGCACAACATGTTAGCAACCATCATAGACGTTTTCATGTGGTAGCTAACAGTCTTCTTCAAATATCTAATATATTAGGATGTGTCACAGTGTTCTGTTTTTGATGGGGATATTTTAGAACTTTTAGAATTTCTCGGTAAGGAATGAGGACACTATGGAAGGCTGATAACACTGAATAGCCTTCAACAGCATGATGACAGATAACTTCCTTTTATGCTTCTTGAAGAGATAAAGTTGCTAAGTGGTTTGTTCTGTTTTGTTTTGTTTTCCTCAAAAGAGCAAAATTTCATAACTGAGGCAATTGGCTAGTAAGAGAAATTTGCTCCTGCATATATATAAAGAAATTATAAATTTCTTTGAAATTGATAATGTTATCACTGCAGGGAATCTGAACATCAAAAAAAGAGAAAAAATTGTAGGGTGTAG
>VXBB01015062.1:251691-279481 GCA_013399915.1 Illadopsis cleaveri
ACATAACCCATAATGCAGCAAGGGATGTGTTTTGAAGCATCAGCTGTTATTGTGCAGCTGGATGAAAGAGACATCCAAAGATGTATTCCTCTTGTCTGACTTAATAACTGGTCTCAGTTTGGTGCTGATACATCTGGAAGAAAGACTTTAAGCATATATAGATATGCATATATATATATATATATATATATATGTACAAAATAGGTGCAANGAAGAGATAAAGTTGCTAAGTGGTTTGTTCTGTTTTGTTTTGTTTTCCTCAAAAGAGCAAAATTTCATAACTGAGGCAATTGGCTAGTAAGAGAAATTTGCTCCTGCATATATATAAAGAAATTATAAATTTCTTTGAAATTGATAATGTTATCACTGCAGGGAATCTGAACATCAAAAAAAGAGAAAAAATTGTAGGGTGTAGCTCTTAAACGAAGTGTGTGCTTGCAACACCATTAGTAATCTGCAAATAATGACTTGCCATCTTGCCTCCTTTCCTTTCCAGTTGTTTAAGCAGCACTAAGACTCAGAGGTCAACAGGTGTGGAGACAAAGTGAGACTTTCCAAAACCAAGCTCATCTGGCCTTTACAGAAAAAAAACCCAAACAACAAAACACTCTTCAGCTATGTAATAGGGACAGAAAAAGGAAGAAAGACAACTGCTATTTTATTAGAAGGGATATTAAAGATAATCTAGATAAACTTGGTCATTTCCCTAAATTTCAGTAAAGTCAATTCTAGTATCATAGTGGTAAAGAGAAGACAGATAATATATATGTACCACAACTGCAGTGAAAGCAACAGTAAATGAGTTTTTCTTTGAAAAATCAAAGGGAATTAGTAATTCCAATTCCAGCATACTAAAAGAGCTGGTGAATTGCATCTGTGTTTTAAATCTGTTAATATAAATGTGGCAACATAAGACTGGAGAGCAGCTGCATATTTAGGAAGCTGAGAAATAAAATTATTCATCTACTATCCATCTATGAGTAAGTGATGCTATAAGTGTCCTTTCCTTTAAAAACTTTTATAAAGACATACAGTTAAAGGACAAGGGGGGAAGAAATAAAGTGTAACAGGGTTTACTGAAGATTGGCACTGCCAGACTGACCAGGGAACTTTCCCAGTACTTTACTGAATTTTATTGGAAAAGGAGGTGGGCTGCATGTTTTCTGTCCTGCAAGGAAAATCTTGTAATGAACCCTGGAAGTTTTCAGTAGAGCTGGACAAGAAGGGGATTAGCAAGAGATTGTAGAGTATGAAACAAACTTATTCACTGGCAGCTGTGTTTAAGTACAACCAATGCAGCTGAATTATGAGGGGCACCGTGTGACCACAGCCAGGGCTTCACTGAGTGACCCAAAGCTCGTGGCACATTGAGCTTTTACATGCCTGCTGTTAGTCTCTTCCTTCCCCCCCTCTCATCTAGGAGGCATATGTTTAAATCACTGCATTACCATTCCGCCAGAATTTCCAAACTATAGCTCTTTTTGTTTTCAAAATTCTGAATTTTATATCAGGTAGAAGTTTGCATTTCACAGCCTAGTCTGAGCATACTGGGATTTTGTTTATTCTCCAGGCATGATCTGAACAGATAAAAAAAAAATGCTGGTAGAAATACAGTCAAAACTAATTGAGTCTTCCTACAGTTTAATTTTGCTCCACAGAGATGTATTGTCACATGCTATGAAATCAGGGGGTTTAAAAACTTCAGAGTCAATGATTTATGCTTCCGTTAAACATCTTCCCAAATAGGATTCCAGCTTATATATTTGTGGCGTACTCCGAGACCACAGTTAAACTGGAGCTTTCCGTATGTCATGGCATGCCAGAAAATCTTGCTTAAGCTTTGCTATGACAGTATATCTACAGGACCAAGTTTTTTCAAAAGGTACAATACTCAGTTTAGATACCTAGTCTTGGTGAGAGTTTACTGGCTGCTTATTACCTGAGAGCATTCAGCTGTTGAGTTCTGTGTCTGCAAAGGGATGGAAGAAACTGCTGTCACTAAAGATTGAGTAGCATTATATCATTTAGATCCAACGTGTAGGGATAAACTACTCCAAACAAAAGCTGGCCTGGGTGTTTTACTTGACCGTGTGCCTTGTACTTTGAAAGGCTGCCTGCTTGGGATTTCAGGGTACTTTCATCAGTTCATGCAAATTGAGGTGCTTCTGAGTTTTGTGTGTGTAGAATTTTGTAGTATTCTTAAATTAAAATATGGAAATATGGTCATTTTACTGTGGAAATGTCTTTATTTTAATTTTAATACTTTGAAAGATTCTCACCTGCTGCTACAGAGTAAGCACGACAGCCAGAGAATGAGGCTAGATGAGAAAAAGAATGGTATTGCATCACTGGGCCAGAATATATATTCCTTGTCTACAATTATAATGACACAGGTATATGTCAAATAGTGTTGAAGCACTTTCTTTAGAAAACGCTCAGTAGTGTTTGTTGACTGGTTCATACTAGAGTTTTTTTAACCTCAGATGTGGATGTGTCTCCTTTCCCTTGTGTTATGTAAATCTAGGTGTTAGGTGATTCAGAAACAGTAAATCTGAAAAAGATTCTTATGTCTGAGCCTAGATTGCCCTCCCGCTTGTGCAGAGTGCCACAGCCCTAACTAATTAGGTAGTACTTTACTGAGTGTGGAACCAGTTTAAAGTACAAAAGGTGAATGGGCACATTACCCTGCATGCTGGGCTGCAGGCAGAGGCACCCCTGCTTTAGGCTCCACAAGAAGGCCCCACATGCTTAATGATGTGTCTGGCTCCTTTAACCAGCTTACTGACTCCACTTCAGAAATTCACAAACCACGTACTATCTTAGTCAACCTAAGGGAAAAAAATATATATATAGAATCAGGCTATTAAGTTGTATAGTAAGGTTGCTAATAATAGTTGCAAAAGGGATTACTCAATCACTGAGAGCAGTAGAGCAGTGGAACTTTTTTTTTTCCCCAAAGAGCTGGGATTTTCATTTGGTGAGTGATGCTTCAGCAGCCGTCACAGGGAAGAGGTGTATACAAAGCTCTGGACCTGCAAGCACCATTCCACCTGTGCTATACAGACATACAAGCAGATGAGGAATTTGGCCTGTGCTTAATAAACTCAGACAACTTCAGTCACTTGAGTGAGACAGAGAAATAGATGACTAAACAAATCAAGTATTAAGTGTGTCTAATGTGAAAAAAAAGTTGGGGCTTCCATTGCTTCTTTATCTGTTTAATTTTTTTTTTCTTTTTAAAAATGTGATTATCATTCATTCACATACAGCAAAATATTGTTGGATCAAAAGACTTGGACTCATGGGTAGACATGAGGCATCTTGGATGGCAGATTAGTTTGCCCTGCTAAACCATCCAGACTTGTGTAGTCTGCTGATATTTTGTATTTATATACTTCTTGATCTTAAAACTAACTTTAAAACTTTTGGAAGTCAACAAAACTTATTCCAGTTCTGCTTTATACTAGTGAAATTTTTGCTGAAATACAGGACACATTTCAATAGGGAGATTAGCCAGACTGTGAAATATTACCCCTCAGGGAAGTCATAGGAGACCAGTTGCACGGATCATTTAAATGCAATTAGAAAAACCAGCAGAGGATGGAGCCAGGCAATTCCCCCTCCCCGCCTTCCTTTGCTTCCTCCCCAAATAAGTTTGAAAAATATCATTTGGGGAAATAATAATGGAGTCAGGTTGAATTTAGCAAGCAGTTTTGGCTGAGAAGGGACAAATTTGAAGATCTTTTATTCCAGTAATTTTGTGAAAATGCCTGCATGTTAGGGAGGAAAGTTTCATGCTAAAAATGTAACTTGTCATTTCAAAATTTAGTGCTTTCATTTATGAATTGGGTCATACTTGTTCCAGGTGGATGCAAGAGTACATAATTATATTTTTCTTTTCCTGCTTCTTTCCTTCCCCAACATGAGATTTTAATTAAGCTATTCTCTTTTTTTTCTTTTTTTTTTTTTAATCATCTCATTCAAACAAAGAATCTGTTATTTGCACTCTTCTAGAAAGTATAATGAGAAGTCAGTTTCAGGCTGATAGAAGGACAGACTTTATGTCTTTTCCTGGGAGACCTCTTTTGTTTAGAGCCTGTGATTTACAAGTTGATTGGCTGTCTCAGCTTAAGTAATGCCTTTAGTAGCTTTCAAGTTTGATTTTTCTGAAAATCTGGTGATGTGTATCAAAAACTTCAGTTTCAGTATGAGGTACATTTTTGCATTCCTTTTCAAAGTTGGGGTTTAAGTATCTCAAATTTGGTATTTAAAACTAAAGCAGTTCTAAATAGAAGTACAGACCAAGAGGGGTTTTAGTAGTTCTTAAGTCTTAGATTACTCTTCTGAACAGGGAGGAATTTTACCCACTGAGCCCTGAAAGATTTTCTCCCATGCATCTTCCATTGTATGGATGTCAAATTCTCTGACAGATGGGGAAAAAATTGAAACCAGTGAGGCTTCATAAAAATAAGAATTTTTGGGGCTACTGGGACTAACACTTCAATATTTAGCAATCTATTGTGAAGCAGCAGATGTATAATTTGATATACATAACGTCATTAATCATATTTCTTTCTTAAATGGTGATTAAAAAGAAATGCTTAGAAATGAAAGTTGTCTACCAAAGCTCTGTTTTGTCTCATTACTTTAGAAAGATGGTGGCTTCCCCCCTCTGTTGCTGTCTGTTGTTAATTAGGGATGTAGAGATGGATGTGTAGAATTAGGTTGCACATAATCTCATCTGAATATTTAATCATAAATGATTAAGATGAAGATTTATAGCACAGATTTTGACATCTTGGCTTATAAAGCAAGGTTAATAGAGCTATATTCTCCCCAGCTATGGATTGTCTGGGAAAGCAGGCAAGACAATAGTGCCTACAGACATTAAAGGGCAACAAGATCTCCAAGAATATTCTTCTCCTTCTTTACTTTTAGAAAAAACTTTTTTTCATTGTCTGATGTAATACTAAAAGTTCCATGAACGAAAATTTAAACAGAAAAAAAACAAAATTGAAAGACAAATTGAAACATACATCTAATGAAACATACGGCTGTGGATTCTAACAAAAGGATAATAGCAGATTTGTTTTGTTTGAAAATTCCAGATGTTATTTGATGCAATAATCTTCTATTGTGATACAGTATGACCAAGGTCACATATTTCCCTATCCTGTCAAGTTGTACTTTTTTGGATTGAAGATTACTGAGTTGCATGTTCCATCCACTCAAAGGGTATAAGACTATTGATGTGTCTAGGACCACATGAGCTGGGTATGGTTGCTTGCATTTGCTACACAAGTAACTGAAATGTTATTAGGAAGTGCAGTAGTAACACAATTATTAGTACATTATTCATACAATATATTCTCTTGTAATCTTCCTAATACAAAAGAATAATTGATTAATTATAACACTGCACTGTAGAACCCAAACTATCATTAGATAATACTTGATTTGCTGGAGGAAGAACTGAGATAAGTAAAAATATGCTACCAATTAAAAAAAAAGAAAAAAAATTAAAAAAGGCAAGTATCATGGAAAACGAGCATCTACATCCAAAATTCAATCTGAAATTCAGTTCAGACACTATCTCTCTGGAAACGTTCTCTCTGAGAACATTGTGGGCATCTTATTTTAAACTATACATTTATGACTAACAAAAGGGAAAAAAAAAAGACGTAGAAACATCTCAGCATTAATAGAGCTGGTCAGCTTGTTCTGGGTCACCCTAGCCCTGGCAGGGATCTAGAAATTACGAAGTGTTCCACACATCTATTGTGGGGATGCAGTGAGACAGAGATTCTGCAAGGTTGCCAGTGGATATTTCTGGGATCAAAACCTCTGAAATCATGAGCTCAGGTGTTGTTTGAAGTTCTGTGGTAAACTTTGTGCAGGTGTAGCACCTGCTACTGATCACTCCGTGGTTGTCTCAGTGTGGGGCTTAAGACAGGGTACTCATAAGTACCAGCCTTTGCCAAAGCGTATTGCCACTTACATCAATGAGAATTTTTACCAGGGCTTTTAAAATGAGAGCTAGGAGATTGACATTTTTGAAAATCTGCAGTATGGGAATTCACAAAGACTGAATTTATCCTAGGAAACCTAATCTTGCATTCAGCTTGGAGGAGGGAGTCTCCCCCAGGAGGGGAGTTGATGGCAGAAGACTGGTTATAGCTGCTTGGTGCTTTGAATTATCGCCCTGAAAGAGCCCATCTTCTCTGCTGCCTGTAGGAGGAACCTAGGGAGCATGGGAAAAAGTCAGGCACTGTAAATATCTCCCCAAGTGGCTTCCCCTGCTGTCTTCCTTACTTCTGCATTTCTAGCCCTGGGCTGTTGTTGCTGTCCCTTTCTTGCATTTCCTGACATTCTCCCTGCCTACCCCTGTCATTCTTGTTCCCTGTTACCACGTTAAAGGAGTGTTACTTTTTCTGTTCACAAATGCTTTCTGTGTAACATTGATCCCACACTGGTGGTCATATCCTGTGATATTGATCATGTAATTTGTGTGGAGGATACAAAGATAACTGTTCTATACCATAGGTAGCTGTCCTTTTTCATTTTGTAGGGCATGGACAGGATTTTTTTACCAGGCTTCAAAACTTACAGCAGTAAATGAGCTGTTTAAGCCTTTTTGTAAAAGCCTTGTTCTCTCTCTGTAAAGTCAAAAGAATTGACATATCTCATTAGTCTGTTAAGCAGTACAAAGATAAATGCTTTATATATAAGAATGAATACAGATGATGATACCAGTTATTTGGTAGGCTTCATAAATGTAAACTATAGTGCCTATAAAGAGCTTTTACTTATAAATTGCCATTATTTTTTTTTATTTTCATAGATATTTTGTTTTTCTAAATAGATGAATACTGATATTAAAGTGGTCACAAATGAAAGCTATCTACAATAAAACATAAATATTGTCTGTTCTTTGTTAAGCAAAAGTGTGTTTAACTCCTGTTTTGTTTCCTTCTTAAACAGTTGGAGATTTTGATATAATAGGGGTTTTAATGACTTTGTAAACAAGATATGAGATGCCTGAATTCTCATAGAAAAGTTGTAAGTTGTGATCACTGTTCCTTAGTGGCTACAAATTAATTATGAAGGTAAGCCTTGCTAAAATGTTTGAAGCTTCTTTCTGTATTTTGTTTATCTGGATAGTTATTTCCTTGTGCATAATGAAGTTTGATATGCAAAAAAATCTTGGTATTTTTTTCTCAAGTATATGTATATGTATGTAAGGCAGAAAATGTGTTGTCAGCTCCCAGTTAATTTGAAATTCAGCCCTTCTCAGCAAATTTTGCTCCCTTATGTATTTGTTTCATTTACCTCCCAAGCCTTGTCTTAAAATGTGTTTCTATGGGTAATTACACTAAGTAGCCCCATTTGAAAGCCTGCTGAGCAGGGCTGGACCTTTAACCTGTAAACTTTGTCAAGCAGAGACCATAACTAAAGTGCTTATAAATGTGTATCTTGGCAATGATGGGTAATGTGCCTGGACTCAGAAAATAATAGCAGAAGCTAATGAGGGGATTTCCCAGAAATTAACACAATCAAGTAAGGTATCTGAGCTCCTGATGATAGAGATGCCTGCTTTTTTTAGTCAGAACATCATTTTGCATGGGAATTGTGTGATGTCAGGTGAAGGGACAGCAAATCCTAATGACTGGCTGCTTTGCCCAGTGTATCAGCAGGACTAATGAAAGGTGTTTCCCATTCCTACAAGCCTTCATGCCTTTTGTCCTGAAGCCATCATACCTCCAGCAGCACTACCAAAAGGCAGTCTGAGAGAGATTTGTGTTGCGTGCTTGGGAGCTAGTTAACAGCAGTGACCTGACAGCACTGACCTGTGACACGACCCAGGGGTGAAGGCACTGAAGGTAGGCAGAGGTGAATGGTCACTGTGTTGAGATATGGTCCCTGTAGCAGCCCTTCCTATGCAGTTCCTGAAGGGCAGGTGTAATAAATTCAGATGAGAGTGGTGCTGTTTAGTATGCACACTGCTACATTCATAAGGGAAAAATAAACACTTTTTAAAATTTTTTTCCTGGTGAGTTCGCAAAACTGCAGACAAGTGCCGGCGTGACTTGGTAAAAAAAAAATAAATTGTTCATCTGTGTTGCCAATGTTAAAAGAGCAGATGTGAAAGATTTTCCTAAAAGAACTTTCTATTCATATGCTGAAGTCAGGAAGAGCATAATTAGAACTCAACTAAAAATAAGAGCCAGTTTTCTTATTGACAGCTGTCAGCAAGCATCTGTACAGCAAAAAATATTTGACCCCAACATGTAGTTCTAAAATTGTTAGCTTCTAAATTTGCTCAGATGGGTCATGGTGTTGTTGCTTTTGCTGCTAAGGAGTGACATTAACGATTACATTTCCATTTTGAAGCAATTTTGGTTGCAGTACTTCGAAACTTAAAATCTTTATTGGTACTATCGGCAGGAAAATTACTTTTTCAAAGCCATTCTACTAAATGGAGTAAAATTTCCAAATAGCTTTTGATTAAAATAGTGTCTTTAAAAATTTCTCAATTCTTTAAATATTTTCTGCAAGTGCTTAATTGCATTACTTCAACGTGAATGCTGTCAGTGCAAAATTTCTCTTTAAGGGACACTTGAATTCTGCCAAGAGGCAACACCATTTCTGTTGTAGACAGTGAGGTAAATAAAAGATTTTTTTCTTTTTAAGAGATAGTTCTATCCAGGCAAAAGAAGCTCCATATGCATCTGTATTCCTGCAAGCACACACAGACCTTCCTTTCTGCACACTAGTTGAATGTCATGAGAGAGAGCATAAGCATAAGGATTAATGCACAGACTTGCATATGATAATATTAACCATGTTCAGATCCATTATTTCTCACTATTTTTACAGCCCTCTTTCTGGTGCTGTGTGATGGCTTGAATTTCAGACAGTTACAAATGTTGTCCCTTTATACTTTGACCAGTTCCAGTTTCCACCAGTGATATCTTAAAGCCTAACAGCAGTTTTCCAGCAGTAATGGCTGAGTTGCTTAATAACTGTGTATCATTTCAGTGGATGGAAGTGAAGAAATCTTCATATGAAGCCCATTGATCCTGCCTGGTGTATATGAGGAGGCATGATGTGCACATTTGTGGGCCCAGAATGGTGTGCATGGTGGCTCTTGGGACCATCAATCTGCACGACACCGCCCATAGTCCTTCCTCCTGCTGTTTTGGTATAAACCCTCCTTGGGGCCTGCCTTGAAGGAGAAATAAACTCTTTGGAAAATCATCTCTGCTGGTGGCTTGCTAGAGAGCCTGTGGGACATGCATGAGGCTCACTAAATCTCCCTGTTACAAAAACTTTTGAGACCATTTACTCTCAGCCAAGGAGATTGATTGTTTCGGGCTGTGATGGCAGCACAGTGCTGTTACTGGTGAGCTCTGCCTTGAACAACTCTCATTGCAGGTGGGGAGCAGGTACCTCCAAGAGTACAGTGAAAAATGACAAGACAAAAAGCATGGTAGATGAAGCAAACAGTCAAGAAGGGGGGCAGGGGAAAATTAGTTAAATCTTGTCAAGATCTGTGAATGATGTGGGTTTCCATCGATGCCAGTAATAAACAGATAAATTTCATCTGAGTTTAATTCCAGGAGGCTTTAAATATAATGTTTCAATGAAAGTGTTTATCAAGTGACTTCTTCTGTTTTAACTCATTGAGCTTAACACTTCATAAATTACAGAAATCAAATGAGGGTAGCTTTCTGTCATGAATTTTAATTGTATCACTGCTCCATAATTTATTTTTAAATTCTGAGAATCCTGGCCCAAGTCCAGCATCACAGCTACTGTGTACTGGAACCCTCCAAAAAGGTAATCCAAATTAAATAGAAGTGTGAATCCACAGTGGATTAATTAAATGACATTAAACTCTCATGTGGATACTATGAATCAGAATTAAAAGTGTCTTGATTCAATTTAACTTAATTTCCAGAGAAAATGAGTTAATTAAGCGTGCTGCAATTTTGAATGAAAGTGTCTACACAGACGTTTAATATGTTTTGACTAATCCACTTTAAAAATTAATTCAGTTAACTTTCCTGGGTGACCCTTGCACTGGCAAACCTTTGGTAACTTGATAAGAAATCAAAGAAAGGCTAATGCTTAAAAACAAATGAAGACTGTTATTGCAACCAGTAGCTGAGACTTGATTTTTGTATTGGAATTTTTGTTCAATCAAGAAGCAGCTTTATTTCTTCAGTCAGAAATTGTTCTTCATTAATATGATTCATTCTGTCAAAGAAAAGGAAACTAGTTGTGCAGATCCAGAAGTGAAGTACACGTGGTGGTATAGTTGGTTTTGCCACAGAAGGTTGCTGTATATGATTTGGTTTTGAATATCAGAGCAGGGAAATACCAAGTATTTCTGCTTTTACAAGAACAGAGTAACAGCGTTTCTCAAATAGTGAGGAGGATATAGAGGTTCAGTGTACATTTTTTTTATTTTGGAAAGAAATAATAGACCACTATGGGCCTAATCCTCTCTTGATAATAAGCTAGAAGGGAATAATTGAGATGAGGAGATCAAGAGGAGAGTACTGCCATGATATAAAGAAAAAGCAAAATAGTCAGTAGCTTTCCATGACCAAATCATGTGAGTTAGGAGGGGTTACAGTACTGCCAATTAGGACTGTGAATGTGACTTGACATCTGCACAACAATGGATAGGGGAATGACAAGGAAGAGGAGGAGAACAGGTCTTCCAATGGTGCAGATTCCTGTGGCAATGTCCCACCTTAGCCTGGGCCATAGGTCTCCTGAATGAACTAGGAAGCATTAACTGGACCTGACAGGGCTGAAGCTGGGGTGAAAGAGATGAAGAGTGACAAACCTCAGTAAGCCATGCCCATAAGGGCCTCCCTGAGCCACTGTGTTCATCTGTCCCATTTTTCCTGGCACTGCTGTGATGCTTTGGGCTTGTTGACTATCTCGGCTACAGGCATGGAGAGGGAGATGTTGCCTCTTCTTTCAGCTGAATATAAAGAACATGTAAGGAGAATCCAGTTTGGTGCCATATGAGACCCAAGTATTATCAAGCAAAGAGCAGAAAGGCATGTTCACAATTGGGATCAAATAGGAAAAATATCGGGAAAGACAGATAAAGACTCAGCTGCTGTCTTGCAGAAGTAGTGCTTGCTCCACTAATGCAGAGACTAACATATTTACCTTGGTCTGCTTTTTTTCTTGATTGATGTTTTATCTTAATTTTTGTGGTAAGTAATTTGTGGACTCCTGGAGACTTCGGGACTCAGTGCTTTGTAATGGTAACGTGGTACAAAGAAGCTACAGAGCTGAGAAAATATCAAATGCATGCTTTAATTGTACTTTGAACCTTTGTTCTTATTACCCACTTTTGTTATCCTCTGCCCGTTGCAAGAGCCTTTAAGACCAACTATCATCCTCCAAGTACTTACAGAAATTACAGCAGCTATTGCTGGTAAAACGGAGAAACAGGTGCATAAGAAAATGAGATTTGAATGCTTGCTTTAATTTTACTGCAAGAATAAGCTCTGGAAACAAAGCTCTGATTGGAAAAGTGCAGAGAATCAAAAACAAGTTGCAAGAGTATCTTCACTACATCTTTTAATTATGAGGAAATTTTGCCACATTTTCATTCTGTATTATTATCAGAGCACAATTTTCATGCCTTTCATATTCTAAAAACTCCAGAGTGACACACACATTTATTTCTAGTATTAAATTGTGCTGCTAAAGCATATTCTGTTTGGCATGACGTCCTTTCAGTTTAATTTTCTCCAAAAATCCGTTTCATCTTTTCAGAATATAAATGGCATCCCATTGACCCTTCAACTTCCTGCTATTCCCTCCTGTCTTCAGTACTCAGATGACTAAGTTGGGAACGTGTTCAAGTGGTGGCATCTGGCTCTTTGGGGAGCTCTGTGAGCAATTACCTTGGCAGCTTTACAGATGGCTCTTCATGCATTGTGGGGTGAATCTGAGCTTTTATCTTTTAGATATCTGTGATTTGGAAGAACTTGCGTGCTGGTAAATAACCGCCCTCTTCCCTTCTTGAGTATCCGTTCAAGGCAGCTGCATTAAAACTCATTGCTTTATGAACTAGACACAAATAAAAGACATAAAAGTGCTCAGCTACAAAGTTGTTTTTAAATGCTTGGATCATGAATATCATCCTCCTTGAAATCTCTGTTCTTTGTCTTCCATAAAACAGGCATTGTCTTGGTAGCCAAGTATTTCCCAACTAGAAATTCAAGCACTAATCCTTGAAAGAGAAACTGTTAGCTGTTTGAAGATAGTGTTTCCTTCTAATTCCCTTTAAAGACTAGTTGATTCAGCTGTGTCTGGAGAATCTTAAATCTGGATGCTTTGGAGTTGTTTTTTTTTAATAGATGTATATGTTAGACATATTTAGAGTGATCAGAAGGCGGCCTTATCAAAAGGTTGCACCTTCTCAGAAAACTGTCAGTTTACACTGAAATAGAATATGGGGACAAGCTGAAGTTCCGAGAACCCCGATGAGTGCAAGACAGGGAGTGCTTCCAGATTCCACAGCCTTTGATTTTTTTAACCCAAGCTAAAAAGTATGGAGACCAATTTATTATTATTTTTGGAGCATATCTGACCTGATGTCAAGCGATTTATTAATGTCTTTTGAGGACATGGAGTTGTGTAGATGGGCAAGGACAGGGCTTCAAAATTTGTCAGTACAGGTTACAGAATTAGCTGGAGCATCTAAAAGACATCCAAGTGTTAAATAAGATGTCTTCAACTGAAGATATCTAATTTCATCCCCTTTCGTAGCTGAGTTCAAAGGACAGCAGTGAAAATGTCATGACTGCACCTAAGACAGCAGATTCAGGGATTTGTGAAATCAGAGTAGAGGGGTAGTTTTTGGACCTCTGGACCTCTGAAGTGGTCCAGAGTTTTTCACTTGTAGCCTGTAAAGGGAATTGCTGATAGGGTTTGCCTGCCATTCTGCCTAACTTCTTCCTGTCTAGAAGCAGTGCTTTTAATCAAACAAGAGGGCACAGGAGTAATCTAGACATTGAGATTTTGCATTAGTGATTTCTATAGATAATGGATTTATAGATAATATCTGCTTCAAATAAATCTGGCCTGGATCATAGAAAAACATTTGCTTGTTGCATTACTGACAAGATTACATATTGCCTGTTGGGACCAGAGACTGGTGAATTCCAGAGAGTGTTTTCCAATAATCAGTTTTTCTAGTTGCACGACTCCCTCAGGAGCAAAACGAGGTCTTTGGACTTGGAAATGAGGGAGAGAACCTCCCAGAAGTACTGAGAAAATGTTTGAGATATATGATGTAACCTGTAAAATCAGGATGCTGTATCATTTGAGACGATTCTCTAGAATTGTCACTTTGATTAAAAACTGCCTGATTATAATATTTGATTGTAAAAATTTTTATTATATGTTCTTTGTGAAGCATTCCAGGATTGAGGAATTTTACACAGCATTTCTAATGAGATGGATTCTGAGCAAATACACCGTATCTGAGTTGCTATGAGTCCATAATCTCTTTTAATACTTAGAAATAGAAACTTCTGGCTAATCTTTTTCCATTTGTAAG
Source organism: Illadopsis cleaveri (assembly GCA_013399915.1). Lineage (NCBI taxonomy): Eukaryota > Metazoa > Chordata > Aves > Passeriformes > Timaliidae > Illadopsis > Illadopsis cleaveri. The sequence continues at coordinate 265,292 of VXBB01015062.1, forward strand.
ACTGTAATGTACTCATTTAAAAGATTAGCTGATATTTTGTAAGGATACCTAAAGTAAAATGTGAATCAGCTTAAAGGACTTAGCAGAAAGACAGAATTTTTGTATATCCCATAGAAGATTGAATTACAGCCTTTGAGGATCCTGTGTTCACACTCTGTCAGAGCCAAGAGACAGTAAAAATCATTACTGAGCTATGAAGGTCCTATGACTTTCATGTGTCTTACACAATTTGATTATCAAACTGTTACCTGATTTTAAAGAGTTAATTTCTGCCTGACAACTGACACACAGTGGAAGAGGGCAATGGCCTTACACGACCTTTCTGCTGGCGTTTAAGGGAAAAAGTAGGGAACTGGCTAATTTTGAAGACAATCGTGACTCTCCATTCCTGCTCCCTGGGGGAGAGAGAGGAACAAAACTGTCCAGACTCAGAAGGGCCAGACAGGGGCCTCAGGGAGTACACTGAAGTTAGGGAAGATAAGATGTAACCTGGCTTTTGTGTCAGTGTTTTCTCCAGTTGCTTATTCTTATGGTTTCTAAAGAAGCTGTTCTGAGCTACTCTATTTATCATCCTGCCTTCTCTCCAGAGAGATGTCCCTTGCAGATGTCAAATTCATTAGGACCTGCTGAAAAATGAGGCTGGTATGCAGTGAAGACATCTAACTGATGAAGAACCCAGGACATTTTTTTGCTTTTAGGATGCTTACCCTTGGAACACACCTTGATGTTATTTTCTGATGAAACCTAGGTGTATAATCCTGGTGCCTCTGAAAACAAGCCTGGGTATGTGAGTGGAAAGAAAGTTAAGGTACATGGCACCAGATCAGCTGATCTTGGTGACAGAGGCCAACACTTCAGATAGGATTGTGGTGTGCATTTACCCCATATGTTATAACCAGTTTGGTACTCTAGCTCAGTTGTCTCCAAGTAGGGTCCACACAAGACAGTCCATTGAAGTGCAGAAAATACATTTTGTACCATTAATAAGTTAAATAATAGTAGTTTATTTATTTCTTTTTTTATTAATATATCAATTTTTAAAATAGTATTTATTTCATCTTTAGCTCATCCTTTTCTGTTTTAATTTTTGTATATGCCTTGCAATATGCATAATATATTAAAATTAGTATAATTAATGAATGAATGCAATTTATTTTGCTGAAAATGTCTTTACTGATAGGTGTTCATCATCAAAATAGTTTGGAGACCATTGCTGGAGTTTATTTCTATAGGTGAAGGAAGATCAGACTCTTCTGCAAAGCAGGAAAAGATAAGTTCTGTATATAAGAGGGTTGCCTTAGGAAAAGAGTCTGTGAAATCAAATGTACAGTCTCTCTGTTGTAGATTTGCCAAGAACATATAAGTAATTTCTAAGGGTAGAGTGTAACCAGGGAAATATTTAGAAGAAGGAACATTTCTGTCTGCATAGAATAATATTTATTTGCATAATGCTTAACTACTACTTAGTAGAAGTTAGTTTAAGTCTCATTATAATTATTTTAAAATTACTTCATTTACTCAGAAACAATGAATTACTGTCTAAAGGGACTTAAATGCAATAATTCATTCCCTTAGGCAGATAAGTTTCCTGATGGAAACTCAATTCCAGATTTGTAACAATATAAATCAACAAACAATGATTTTGAGATATTTCATTTCTGATGTTAAGTATTATTAAAATAATTATGTGTAAAATTCTTTTTTCATGTGTTTGTTTCTTAAAAATTCCCTAGGCAGATGAAATCTCATGCATTGAGTAGAGCAGAAACATAACCAACTTCATGGAGTTTTATCAGTAGAAAAAAATAGTAAGAAAGAAAATAGGAAGTAAAATTCTAGCATTAATCAGTAGGATCAATTTTGCAAGGCATCTCTCTGTACTCGACTTAGAAAACAGTATGAATGCCATGAAAAACTTTAAAACTACAAATAATTTATTATTGCTTTAAGTACTTCAGGTTCTGAATGCCTGCTTCTTACTGTACTGGAAAATGTCCAACAAAACTCTCTATGCCCCCAGGTCTTAGGATCTACCTATAAAATAGAGAAATCCAGTGGAATACTCACTTCTCATCTCCCTTTTGGGTCTTAATCTATGTCGTTAAATTGAAATACTTGCACATAAACACAAGCTGACAGTAACACGCCAAAGTCTACCACAATGTATGTATGTAAGGTCAACCAGCATCAAAGCCTATAACCAATAATTTCTAAACTCTCACCCATCAGCTCAGCGAATAGAAGAGATGCCACAGCCTGCAACACACCCTAGCTTTGGCAGAGCTGGGTCTATTGACCTGCCAGAGTAAAAACCAGGATCACAGAGGAAAGGAATCATAAGGTCGTGGCTTATGGAGGTGGACACTGTCAGATTGTACCTTTCAGCTGCTTCCAGCTGACATTGAATCATTTGGAGAAGTCAGTTCTCTGATTGTCTTGGCCCAAACCAGTTTTATGTCAGTTTTCTTATCTTACTGTTTGTATATGCTATAGTACAGAATTCACATTCTACATTGTATTGGCCTCTGAAGAGTTTCTAGATATACATATGAGGGTATCTGTATAACATGTGTGACACAGGCATGTCCATGCTTTACTAGCTTTAGTTTCCAAATGACATAGAGGTATAACATGTAGGCTGTTTAATCTGCAGAGTCATGGCATGAATAGCTAGAGTAAGTTACCTGATGTTGCTTTAAGTCAGATGAGCAATTCTGTTAATAAAGGGTCTAGAAAATTGAGGGCAGGCATCTCTTACTGCACTTGTAAGAACAATGTAAGTGTAATAGAGGAAGATTTTGGTGATATGCTCATACTTCTATACATTCCATTGTGTAATTCAAAGAATTTTGGAAGATGTAAAGAAGCCTGTTTGGTGAACACACAGCACAGTAGCAAAACTTCCAATAGCAATATTTGATGAACTGAAACTACAAAACACTTCCAGTAGTCGCTATCTGCTGTCGGTCCTGCTGCACTCTAGTTTGTGCCACATAATTCTCCTTTGAAGGTTTTGAGTCAATGATGCTTCTCCCACATGCCTCATGCAGTCAATTCTTTCCTGCTCCTTCTCACATTGTCAGATCTTTCACTGACTTTCCATGTTGTTCCACTGAAGAGGGAGAATGCACACAACCCTGTAGTCTTTTGTTTGTTAAACAACAGCAGACAGTGTCCAGTTAATAAAAGAATTAAATTACTGTAATCAAATAAGATTTTCTTTACCCTCAAAGGCACGTATTGAACTTGTGATGTGTACCTAAGATAAAAAAGCTCCAATCCAGAGCTAATCCACATAATATATGATGGAGAGGCAAGCAGAAAATGTTAACAGTAGTTGTGGAAATGGGATCTTTAGATGTGCTGACATTCCTGCAGTGCTGGCAACTTGATCTTTAGGTGGTCTCCATGGCCTAAAAAAGGATGAAATTTTAACTGTCATGAATTTCAGAATTTGTTTCCTTCTATTTGTTGGCTTTTTAAGATCTAGAGCAATTACTTCAAGATTTTTCCTAAGCATATGGCTCAGAATTGTATTAGTTTTTAAAGACGTATTATTTTTATGTAATCTAATTATAACAGCCTTAGGGAAAATACCAATTATTGTGTGATTTGCATGAGTTGGCAACACTGAAACGGTAACATGGTACAGTGCAGCATATCACATGCTAATATCTCAGCACTGAGGTGACTAATCTGCTGTGTTAATTCTTTTTCCGTGGGGGATAGCTTGAGAAACCCCTTTCTTGACAGTGCTAATCTCACTGCTGACCCTTTAAGCATCTTAAAAAAAATTCTAAAAAGCTCACAGAGAGTAATGTGACAATATTTTCTGTTCTCTAGTGTGGATCTCATGAGAACTGATAAAAAGAATAGATATAGAGCAGACAAAAGAAAGCCCATAGGTTAATGCCTTTTTTGGATTACTTCATATTTTAAACATTACCACTCTTCACAGAAATCTTTCTAGAATTCTTTTAAATGATATTCATACCTCTCAAAATAGTCACCACAACATACCTATCTTTACCAGTTCTGTTAACACTCATGAATAATGAGTTAAATCTCATTTTATATGTTCATTTAGTGCTTCAATTGGCAAGTTGAAGAGTTTTATGGCTTTAGAATATACTATGATTTATTGTCTTTATGGATTTATTGTCCAAGGTAGAGACTGAGTAGACCAGTGGCATGCAAGAGACCAAATCCTGTTGACATTTACCCTCTCATAAATTCGAGGTAGCTTTGCTGATTTTAATTGATAATACTGCAGGTCTGCACTGAGATCATGTCCACATTCAAAAAGCTTTCCTGATTAAAGCTAAAATGAAAGGGCAAATTATAATTTGTTTAATTAATAGTCTGTAGTCCAAAATATTATAATTCAAGATGAGATCTCCAAGAAGACTCGTCTGTGAGCTGGGTTCCCAGACTAGTCAGTGAAAATATTAATGCCAGTTAGTGTGGGGAGGCTAAAGTTCAGCACCTTTGGAAAGCTCCATTGGGTTTGTGTTAGTATTAAAGCTTTTGAAGTAAAAGCATCCTATGCCTGAGTATTTTCAAGGCAGTATAAGAGCATACAAAACATTCTGATGGTAGGTATAGTGTGGAATTATACCTTGTAATAATGGGGTTTCGTTCTGAAGAAATAGAATTTGGCTGTGCGGTCATGGGGATGGTGCTGTGCAGGGCCAGGAGTTGGACTCAATGATCCTTGTGGGTCCCTTCCTGCTTAGCATATTCTGTGATGCTCTGATTCTCATATTTATTACATATGCAACTCTTGCTGTACTCATGATTTCATTTCAATATTTACTTTACAGAAATATTCAGGGTCCCTGTCAAGATAAAGGAAAGAGAAGATAAATAACTCTCTTCCAAATGGCTGTTTTAAGACAAAAAAGTAATCACTTGTATTCAGTGGCCAAGATGACCGAGAAATCTTCAAATTGGAGTGACTGTTAGGAAAGACTTCCTGTGCAGGAAGAGGGAGCAGCTGAGTGGATAAGATTGACTTGCCCAAAAAGTGGTGCACAGCCTCCATGGTGGTGGTAGTTTGGGCTATGGAGGGGGAACAACAGCTAGGAGACATTAGGTGAACTTTTGTTGAGATGTTTGATCTTGGAAAATCCTCACAGTTCCACTGAAATAATAATAGTATTCTGGTAAGAAGGACTAGGAAAACATCTCATTTCAGGCAGCTATCACAGCAAAATATTTATGAAAAAGTAATGTATGTACTCCTGCAGTCTCTTTTCAGTTGAAGGAACAATGGTGCTGAATGTATTTAATTTGAAATTAGAAGCCTTCTGAATATTGGGATAATGATAGTTCTAGGGGTATATTAATGAATCTGTGTGAAGGAAGGCAGGGCTGAAAAATGGCTAATCAAAGCACAAGCTATTTTAAATGGAATCCAATTTTATCTCATGACCTTCATGAAAAATATGCAATATCTGTATCAGTAAATACTCTGCTTTTTTTTTGCTGGCTTGGCACTTCTAAAAATATTTTCCTCCTTTATGCTCAGGAAATAGAGAATACATAGCATTTTGGACTGAATAGGGGTCAAAATACTTTTCTTATCATCACCTGCATTTGCAGAGTTCTGCCAGTGATTGAAAACAACCAATTATTTTCAAAGAAGGTGGATTTGGGGCAACTTCTTTAAAAATCATAGAATGCTTTTCATTTGAAAAGACCTGTAAAGATCATCTAGTTCTAACCCATTTCCATGGACAGGGACACCTTCTACTAGACCAGGTAGCTCAACACCCCATCCAACATGTTCATGTATTTTTCAGAGGTAATAAAAACAGGAGGGGAAAAGAAATCCCTACATAATATCAGTTAGGGTAATTACTGACCCCCAAACAAACATGTAAATATTGAAGCAATTTAGTTTTATTTTATAAATGTATGAAGCCCCAAATCACAATCATCTCCTGATTAATGGCTGCCCCTTGTGGCTCTTAATGTTGTTTGAGGATGGAATTGCAGTGCTGTTCTTATGAGGGATGCTGTCATTTTTTCCCCCAGTATAGAATGCCATGGTGGTACAATGAAACTAATAATGGTCTGACAGCTTTTGCTTCGTTCATTTGTATTCTTATTTGTTGCTATTAGTCACACAAATGCTGTGGTTTATGAATTAAATCCTAGCTGTGGTGCTTCATGAATCCAAAAAGAAGTGGTGATCTTCTGGAGCCAGAGAGACCCTTTAGCTGTACTGAAAACAATAGCTGGAAACTATGAGGGTGGATTATGCTCATAGTTAAAGATTTTGGTGTCTTTATGGGATACAATAGAGGAAGTTAAAATAGATCACCATCACATATAGATGTTGGCAACGTTGCCACCTCCTCACAGATTCACAAAAGCTCTACCCCATGCAAAGTTCTGCATTCTGCTTAGTGTAACACTTAATATCAGATGACACGATAGAGTTTTCTGCGTAGGACTTCCAAGCACGTGGGTATTTGTTCTGTTTGTTGTGTGTATCACTGAATTCCATCAACTCCTAGTCAACACAATAGAATGTGAAAGTACTCAGCGCTTTACAGAAATTCTTAGTTCCTGATGGAACTGGGTCATTTTGTTTTGTTTTTGTTTTTGCAGGGGTTTTGTTTCTTTGTTGTTTGTTTTACTGTTTTGTTTTAATGCAAAAACCCCTTCCTTTTCTTAGTTTGAGTTTTGAAAGTAGGCGTGTTCTTCCTCCATCAAATTTCTGACACTTACAACATTCCATGAACACCTCCAGAGTCAGTCATGGTCAGAAGAGCAGTCAGGTGGTCCTTGGCTGCTGAGACAACAGAAGGAGAGAATAAAAAATGATCAAATTATCCCAATTTGCTTTCTTTTCTGTCACAGGAAGAGAGATAAGAGCTACAAAAGGAGAGAAAAAAAAATCTGTTGCATTAGGTTGCTTTGTATATATTATCCTCCATGCTGTTCTTTGGTTATGTGCTAATTTTTTAATAAACCCTTCTAGGAAACACTTCTCAAAAGATTTTGATCTGAGATGATGTTTTGATAAAAGCTGGAACATTTTCTTAACCTGTTGGTTTAAAAAATAATTCTTAGTGATTTTTTATGAGATCCAGAATGAAATTTTTGTTGAACAGCAAGAAAAGCCAGTAGCAGTAGTAGTAAAGTGATCCAGTTTTGCTTTGGAGGTCTGTGTTCAACAGTCTGGCTTGTGGTAGACACAGCAATGGTTCTTATGTGTTTCCCCAATCAAAGAACTGATCAGAGTATAGGCATGAATTTGGGTCTCCCTCACACTGTAGAATAAGTCTCTCAGTTTTTTTTCCCGTCAGAGTTCACTTGCTTCACATAGATGCTGGAAAAGAGCAGGATGATTCTAGGAGTGGTGCTACGTGCTTGTTTTTGGCCCACTGAAATGTTAATTCAGTAGTATGAAATCAAATGGTTCCAATAAGTGTGACTAGGAAAGGTTTGTTTGGTATCAAGTCAAGCTCCAGGGAGATCCCTCACTTTAATTATCCTGTGTACCTACTCCCTTTTCCTGCCTCCCCTTGTCCATCTTTTATTTAGCATGTTTTGATTGTTTATAGGACTGGAATAAATATAATTTCTGAAGCCTTGTATTTTTATGGACTTTTTTTTTACCATGGAGTTTTAGGTTTTAAGATGACAATGAAATGCATGTCTTCTTGCATATTTTACTGAATCACAATAAAAATAGTACTAAGTTTATTTCAGAATTCATTCCTTTAATGTCTAAACTGTTTTTTTTCTAAGGATCACTTCCAGGAAATATATTTTATAATTAAGTCTAATATAGTGCTTTTATAACACATTCTGTCTGTAAGCTCTTTAGCTAATTTACAGGAAGGAAAAATTTTAACTTTATACCTTTGTGATAAGTAATAACAAATATTTTCTTGTGTAGCTTCCTTTTTTTTTTTAACTGGAAAGCTGAGAAAAGTGTTTCTGCTTCCCAAGTCTTTGATTTCACAGTGGTTTGGCTCCAATGATTTGTTTCTTTCAGGCAATACACAGCAGGGCCTTGGACTTTTGGATCATAAGTTGGGATAAAATTCAAGATCATTTTAACCAAAAACCACAGGCATTTATCACTGGAAATCAAATAGAATTTCCATTAATGTGTAATAAAACTTGTCTTTTAGACTGAATACTAGAGGGCAGCATAGCTGAAGCAAACTCCGAAATGTTATTAACATGGGATTCAAAATGTGCAGTAGCCTGTTCTGGGTGAAACAGAATAAAGAGCAACTGGTGGCAGACCCGTATAGAGGGACTTATTCAAGAGCCAAGGAGAGCAGAGCTTTAACCCTGCCTGATTAGCTTACACCCTTGATTGCCCTGGTGTTGAATTCTCTACAGAGGGATCACTGCTGCCCATGGAAAGGGAAGTCATGCTGGTTCATGTCATATTACTGCTTGCAGTCACCCATCTCCATATGATGCCTTAAGTTTTAGCTTTCATGTTTTTCAGATTCTATGCTGCCTAGCTGTGTAGTTCTGAGCCTCATATTAAGTGCTAGTAAGCTCTCTTCACAGAGTAGGTAGAAAAAACAAATCCTTTTGCTGCTGAAGACCAAGGATAACTTTCAGCCCAACAGCATAAACAACAGTGGACTGATGGGTGAAAACAAGGGGGATAGGACTTCACAATCTGAAGCTGTAATTGGATAATTAAAACCAATATGCAAATAGACCAAAACTTTTAAAAGTGTGAAACCTCATGATCGGTCTCCATTTTGTGACCATTTTAAGTCCATCTTGGGTGTAGCCCTGGTCAGGCTCTTGTACTGCCCAAGGTGTACCCTTAAAGGCCTTTTAATAAATATCTACTTTATTCTCTAGCTCTGTCCAGTCCCTGTTCCAGGTCAGCCTTCCCAAGGCAGAAATTTCTGGCATCCCAGATGGGACAATGAGGCATCTGGAAAATGCCTCACAAGCATCCCCAGCCAAGGTCCCTAAGCATCTCACAGCATCCATCACCTTGAAGCAAATCTCTAGGATCTTCCCTGACTTCCAGGATCTCTCCTTCAGCCAAGAGCTTAAACTGCTTTCCAGGCTGGAAGGTGTCCCTGCCAATGAAGGGCTGGGGAACCACACAATCTTCAAGGTTCCTTCCAGTCCAAAACATTCTATGATTATATGATTCTTCTTTCTGAGACCACCTCCTTCTCTTCAGCAACCCTTTCTGGCAGCAGCTGTTTTATCCAGAACCCAAACCCTCAATTTCCCAGTCTGTATAGTCTCTGTGCACAAGTACAAGGTGCAGCCAACCTCCTAATTGGTGCCTCTGTCTCATGTCTTCCTATTAATAGAAGGATTCAGGACATGCCAGTTCTGTTTAGCACAGGTGTTACAGAAATTTCCTCCCAGCTTGTACCAGTTATAGCTAGTGAGAGTGGGCTTCTGCTTGAGGACTCAGAAGTTCAGTTTTGGACATTCATACCCTGCATCATGCCATGCATTCATTTACCAGCTGCCTGTTAGTGTCCACAGGCCAAGCTATTTTTTCACCTACAATACCCATTTACTTTGGGTAAATCCAGGGAAAGTCTAAGGATTACAGGCTTTAGGGTACCACTTTCTATTTTCACTGTAACTATTCTCCTAGCTATAATATTCTTAAACCAAATTGAATTTGTATCTGCAGAGACTGTTAGCACCAGCATTTCTTATCTGTAAACAATCTGTTGTCTCTTTCTTTTTTGTTCTCATCTCAGCCCTTTATAGATTATGACAGAATTTGAGTTTCTCATATCCTCCTGGGTCTGTTCCCAAATCAGCCTTCGCATCCAATGTTCTCTCTGCTCTGCACACCCTTTTTAAATCTCAGCATTTAGTATGTTAAGATACCTTTTCTGGTCTGAAAAGTGATTGATATTCTTGGGTGCATTTTAATTGCAACGTACAAGGATGGGATCATGTGATTCCCATTAACATTTACGGGAGCTGTATAATTAAATCCCTGTGCAACACAATGAAAAAGATGTACCATTCTATCTTATTTCCTTTGTTGGACAGTTGTATGTCATGTAGTTGGATTAGTCACAATGTGTTAAAAGAAATGCAGAGGTTCCACTTTCTTCTTTCTTCCTCTCTCTCCCTGCCACTAGAAATTGCCCCTTTTTAACTGGGGAAATTCTTCCTTGTCAGTACTTATTATGCCAGAGTCAGGATGTGAGTTTTGAGTATAGAAGGCTGTTTCTTGCAGTTGCATGACCCTGGTGCTGTCATCTTTCCAGGACTTGTGCAACTTGGATGTTATCCCAGCGGCTGCCATGTAGCTCCATAGATAATGGATTAAGTTTAATTTAGTGACCCTACATAATAGAAGGAGGTCAAGGTTTTCACTTTATTTTGGCTTTTGGTTTGAAGCCACCCAGGTTGACAGTAGCCAGAATTGTTACTAATTTTCAATTGCTTATGAAACAAACCCAATATTCTTAATAGAGCTCCAAGTGGACAGGTGTCCACATGCCAATTAGTAGTGAATGAATGATTAGGGCTGTTGCAAAGAAGCCAGAGATGAAAAAGATCCTTGGCGCTAGGCAGGCCTCTGACCCCAGGTCATGATTACTCATGGTAAATGGTGAAAGCAAAATACTGGTATTGTAAAGGAGGTTTTAGTGTCATTGCATAGGCAACCCTGATATTATGGCTAAATTAGATTCTTTTGCTGGTGCAATTATAGGCTTTCAGAGACTGTCACTTTATTATTTGTATATTGCAAAGAGAATGGGTAAACAGCATTTATTCCTTCTCATTATAAGAGTCAGACTAGTCACACTGTGATTTCTCCACTTCTTATTAGCTAATTGCACACTATATTGTGCCAAAAGGAGCAGTTTTTCCACTGCATAAAGAATATTCCTGTTTCTCATCTACATGAACTATAACTTGCCTTCTAATTCAATGCAATGACTTAGCAGTCATCTGCTATTAAATGCTGAGTCATTTGATTGCTGTTTCTGCAGTCTTTTGCTGACTCCAGTGATGCTTCAGCTCTTTGCTTCCTGGTCAAAACAAAGACCCGAATCAGAACTGGCAGCAGCCAGTTAAGTACCAGGACTATATTCTTAAATTAGAGAAGTGCTCACTAAGAACAAGTTTTCACATGTTCTGAAGTCAAAACAAGCTTCAGGAAATTCGGATGCATCTTTTATTTCCACCTGATTTCTCAGGTCTTTTCATGTCTTTTCATATATATGTGTATGTGTATATATATTTGGGTTAATAACTTTTATCTCAGTGTTGACTAAAGTAGTGGTTATATAAATTACGATCCACATTAAAAGATAAGAGCATATTAAAAAAACCAAAAGAGTAATCTCAAGACTTAATTCAAAAAGAGTACCTACAATTCATTTGCTAAGGCAGAACAAACATAAGGTAAAGTAGATCTTCGTCTCTTGAAAATGCAGTTCATAATTTTTAAAGGTTGTAGGGATTCATCTTTCCTTTACCAATTAAGACTGGAAGTCTGGTTTACCTAAATTGCATACCTTGATATGAGAGTGGAAAAATCCATATGGACAAAATATTCTAAACCTATTACTTTTTTTATTAATTTGACTTAACGTTTTGAAGCAATACAGTGTAAAAACTAGGCTAATGCCAAAGAAAGCTTTCCTAGAGTTATAAAACCAAAATATAAATTCCTGAGTGAATACTTAAACCTGAAAAGGCTATTAGTAAGCCCATCTGTTTGCTTATTCTGCCTAGATTAACGTAAAAGTTGACATAAAAAAAAATTGTTTAAGTTAGTTAATGCAATTTCTTTCAAATCCCAACAGAAATATTTACTATCCTGATAAAATGTCCTGTTTTCCCTGTGTGTTGCTATAGCCACCATTAGTCCTTGTAATGAGCAGGTGTGTATTAAAATCCTCTTTCAAATACACAGGAATTCATTATCAGTCTTTAATTTCTGTTGATTTTCTGCATTAAATAATAATCAATTTTTATGACTGAGTTTTTCGTATTTTAAAAAATGCCATCGAAAATTATTTGCTCAAGCTTTTGACCAACTATCACAGTTGGGAATCACAGTTCAAATACAGTTATCAAAATACATTGGTTCTTCAATATAAGGCTAGTACATATTAGCCTTATACAGTAATTACTGTCATTTCATACATAAAGCAAGTCTTGCCCTCTGATGACACTTTTACAATTCACTCTTCTGTTCTGTAATTCAGCAAGCCATGGAAACATTTACCCATCTGAATTCAACTCTAAATAAGGGAGCCTTTATCAATTCAACAGTGATCAATGCTGTTTACTGAGTGCTGCATTTAGTCATATATACATATCTTAAATTTTGGTGGATGGGAAGTAACACTTCCAATCTTTTTTTGTGAATCAATCTCTCCTTATATGAAGTGCATATACTGTGTAGCCATTCTTACTGTGTATTGTCTTATGATTTCAACTTGAGCTTTTACTGAAATTAGAAACATCTGTCAAGCCTGCTCTCAAAAGCCTCAGAACTTAATTTACAAGTCACTTAATGATTTCAGTGCATTTAATAATAATCCATTTGGTCACAGAAGAACAAATGTATTAATGACAAGGCATTTTATTTGAAACTTCCTCTTTAGTCAGTCTTCATCTTCTACTTTTAATAAATTGTCATTTGTTAAACTAGGGTTTAGTTAGTTAATGGTCATTAATATGAAAGCAATATTTGCTTTTATTTTGCAAGCATTACTGTAAAATATCTCAGTGATAATTCTGGCTGGAGAAGGCTTTTTCTATGAAAAGCAGTGAATTCTCAGCCTTCAGCATTTCCTTTCCAACATGCTGGAAACTAATACTCTTCTCTTTGCCTAAGACCAAAATGTGTATGCTATTAAACATAGTAAGATCAAAAAACATCCTGTAGTTATGTCTTCCATTAACATCTTCACTGAGCACAGGTCAGCAGTAGTTATGTTCCTGCTAACAGAGGGAGATGCTTTTTCTTATAATGCTTTCACACTTAAGCAGTTCTCTTTTTCCATGTAATAAGGCATTGCATAGTGTGACTTAGGTTCCTGGAGCCTGACTGCTGATGAGAATCTGTTCTTATTTGTGTTGAAAGGAGATGGATAAGATGAAAAGTGCCCAGCAGCTCTGAGGGTGTGTTCTGTGAACACTTGGACTTGCTAGAGCACACATGCAAGGTAGTTAGTTTTTGGTGATTCTCTTCTGTTTGAGGATACCTTCTACAGTAGTGCTGCCTTTGTTTTTTCCTTGAAAAAAATGAAAGAATGAGCATAAGTATAAAATATGGTAAAGACTAGTTAGTAGACTTGCTACTTGCAATGCTGCCAGGACTCATCTGCTTGTGTGACTGAAATAAATTTGTTACTACAGTTTGTCCTAGCATCAAAGTACTGATTAAACTACAAGGGAGCGTATTGAGTTCTGTTATAGCTCAAGTAGCATAAACAGCTTTTTTAACTACTTTGTTGCTAGGTGCACATAGCTATGTGTCATTGCAGTGTTGAGGTACTTGAACTAAATTAACTAGCAATTAACTAGCAATTTAGCTAACTACAAAAAAACCCAAAACCAAACAACTAACTAACTAACTAAATAAATAAATAAGGAAAATACACAAAGGCTACACCTGCACAATGAATGACAGCTTACTCTTCTTCTTGGATAGTCTGCTTCAGAGCATGGTGAATTTGGCCCTGCTGTGCCATTACCCCAAGTTAGCTTGGTACCCAAGGCACTTCACTGCATATCCAGCCTGGGCATCTTAAGACTGTCCTGCAGACTGGACTGTAAACCTAAAAGGAAACAGGGAGGATGTGGCCACCAGAAAACACTAAATTTGACTTTCCAAACACAAACCAACTTTCAAAGGCCAGAGCTTTTGCAGTGTTAACTTCCACATAACTAATCTGGAGACACTTAGCATTTAACTCATTGCAATTATCTTTCCCTATGGGAAAAAAAAAAGATATGAAACATATATCTGTAACAAAATAACTGACAAGAACTGAGATGTTCAATTTATTGTATGGCAATGGTTATTTACCTCAAAAAGGAAGGAAAAAAAGGAGTACTGTGTGCGCCTGAAGGAAAGGCGCTTTGTTTAACATTCCTGTGATACATAATAGAGTTATCTGCTGAAACCCCTAACTACCAGTTAGCTTCTCTCAACTTGGCCACAAGAAGAAGAGGAACATC
>VXBB01015062.1:280871-380928 GCA_013399915.1 Illadopsis cleaveri
CTTGCTAGAGCACACATGCAAGGTAGTTAGTTTTTGGTGATTCTCTTCTGTTTGAGGATACCTTCTACAGTAGTGCTGCCTTTGTTTTTTCCTTGAAAAAAATGAAAGAATGAGCATAAGTATAAAATATGGTAAAGACTAGTTAGTAGACTTGCTACTTGCAATGCTGCCAGGACTCATCTGCTTGTGTGACTGAAATAAATTTGTTACTACAGTTTGTCCTAGCATCAAAGTACTGATTAAACTACAAGGGAGCGTATTGAGTTCTGTTATAGCTCAAGTAGCATAAACAGCTTTTTTAACTACTTTGTTGCTAGGTGCACATAGCTATGTGTCATTGCAGTGTTGAGGTACTTGAACTAAATTAACTAGCAATTAACTAGCAATTTAGCTAACTACAAAAAAACCCAAAACCAAACAACTAACTAAATAACTAAATAAATAAATAAGGAAAATACACAAAGGCTACACCTGCACAATGAATGACAGCTTACTCTTCTTCTTGGATAGTCTGCTTCAGAGCATGGTGAATTTGGCCCTGCTGTGCCATTACCCCAAGTTAGCTTGGTACCCAAGGCACTTCACTGCATATCCAGCCTGGGCATCTTAAGACTGTCCTGCAGACTGCACTGTAAACCTAAAAGGAAACAGGGAGGATGTGGCCACCAGAAAACACTAAATTTGACTTTCCAAACACAAACCAACTTTCAAAGGCCAGAGCTTTTGCAGTGTTAACTTCCACATAACTAATCTGGAGACACTTAGCATTTAACTCATTGCAATTATCTTTCCCTATGGGAAAAAAAAAAGATATGAAACATATATCTGTAACAAAATAACTGACAAGAACTGAGATGTTCAATTTATTGTATGGCAATGGTTATTTACCTCAAAAAGGAAGGAAAAAAAGGAGTACTGTGTGCGCCTGAAGGAAAGGCGCTTTGTTTAACATTCCTGTGATACATAATAGAGTTATCTGCTGAAACCCCTAACTACCAGTTAGCTTCTCTCAACTTGGCCACAAGAAGAAGAGGAACATCCAAATGAGCCTGGCAAATGCACTTCACACAGATTCCATGCTAGGTATTTAGCAATGCTCAAAAATGCTCAAAATTATTGCTTTGAAAAGAAAAAGGAATTTTTTGCTTTGTCTGACAGAGATTAGCTGAGATAAAAGCAACCCTCAAAATGGGTTTTATTTATCTTTTACTGCTAGATAACCACTTAAGCTCTCAGAGTTGATGAAGGTGGTAGATAAGCAGTTGGGGTTAACATAGCTTCAAGGAAACCTTAAGACAGATGCTCTCTTTGTATTTACCTGCACTAAATTTAACAATTATAAAACCTTATCATATACAACAATGGTTTCAGTTAAGCTTTTCAAGAAACATAGATCAGTTTCCTTATGTAATGTCTCTCTTCTAGAAGTGACAGATACCTCTGCAAAAACAATTCACTTCTGCAGTGTTAAAAATAAGAGTGATCTGGGGGTTTTGTGTGATTGCCTCCTAACTCCGATGTTGCTTTCTACCAGTGAAGCAGGACAGCCATATCTCTTCTGACTTTTCTGAGCACAAATGAAGTTAACTGGAAGGTTTGATCTCTCTAAAGCAGTGTATGCATATTTAGTAACACAAATGATTTAGAGCTATTGTTAAATCCCCTGAAGCATGCAAATTTTTGTTAAGCTTAATTAGTATTTGTTATTTCCATATGTTCAAAATCTATTCATTTTCAGCCGTCTGTTGTTCAGTAAGGAATTAATTTCCAAATCAATCTTTCTATCTACAGTGTGTCCTTTACAGGTACAGTCCTACAATAAGATAGTATCAATGCTTGTCAGAGACAGTAAATTGTACTATGCATATTAAAATACAGGCTCATTTTCAAGAGCATGTGCCACAAAGCTAATAGACTACAACAAAAAGTAGCTCTGTGGCATCTACACACATATTTTAAGTAGTGTTCCCATGCTTTCATAAATTACATCTGGAGGACTTAATTGTCAGTTAAGAGCTCTCGGTGTCTGTGGGCAGCAATTTCTCTTAGCACAAAGTTTTTTTCAAATCTCCAGTGTATGAGCTGTACATCTTAGAAAACTTCTGCTTTGAATTGTAGCCACTACTATTGCAAACAATTTCTCCAAAAACAATCTTTAAATTAAAATTAAAAAAAATATTCTTTAAATTTCATCTATGCTCACTGTTACTGAGCATCNTTTACAGAAACCTTCTTATTCAGTCCACAGTTGCAAAATGATTAACTGAAAGGTTAGAACAATGGCCAGATTTGCATGAGCTTATAAATGTCAGAGGTAGGTCCAGTCTGGGTTGCTATTTGAAGTTATTTTCTATGGGATTTTTTGGTGTTAAATATCTGCATTTTCCACACACGAGGGGTCTTGGGTTGATTGGTTTCCTTGGTAACAGCTCTTTGCTCTGATTGCATAAGCACACTGGAGCGGCGCAGAACAGATTACTACAGAAACACACTGGAATTTGATGTAATGGGATGTTGTCTAAGCTGTTACTGAGTTCTTAATTCCATTATCCTTTATGTTATTCCCATTAATACTGCATTGTAGTGAAATAAAAAGTAGCTTACTTAAGATTAATCAAATTTCCTTTAACAAGTTAGCTGTTGATTTCTGAAAGAAATTTTTAAAATGAATGGAGTTAACCTTGCAAAACTCTGAATAAAATGTGCTGTCATGACTGGTGCAGAAGAACACTTAATTCCTGGCAAATTAGTTTGCAAGATAAAAATATTTATACAGCTTAAATTTATGTTGATGGATTGTCTCAGTCATTCTTTTTTCTTAGTCCACAGAAGAGCTCCCTTGTGTAGTTTTAGCAAATACTCTATGTCACTCTCTGATAGTCTTCAGGATATGTGTATTTTAATAGAAATTGCATTATTTTGGAGATTATGATTAAATCTAAAATGGTAGAGAGTTATTTCAATCAAGTGAGATATAAACATGGCAGTGAAATTTTTGAAATGCATAAATTTAGAACTAAAAGGCATTAGCTGCAAAAATTAGAAGAAATTGCATGGATGTGTTGTCAACTGTCACATGCCAGGTTGCCACACTGGAGGCTTTTAAGTTTTCTGTAGTCTTGTGAAGCCTGTCAGACACAATCCCCAACATTACTCTAATGCTGAAATAAAAGTATCTGTGATCAGTCCTAGAATATCTGGCTGTGGAAATGTGCAAGGATGTGCTTGCAGTAGCTGGCATGGTACTCTAGAGTGAAACTGGCTGAAGTCCTCATGTCCATGTTGCTAGAATTTCCCTTGTTTTTCTTTGGACTAGCTCACTAAAAATTCAAGTGGGTTAAGTACACTCTGTGTCATGGCTTTGGGGTTTTTATGTCCAGAAGAAGAGTGTTTGCATGCCCTGACATCTCTTTGTGACCAAAAGATAATGTGCCTTCTTAAAGTAAATGAGAACAGCTGTGGGGTTTCCTTTAGAAACATACCACTGATTGAAGTCGAAACCCCAAAGGAAGGACACCCTGAACATCCTCCAGCGCCCCAGGAATGTAGACATTTTAATGCTTGTAGATCAGTTGGCCAAAGGACATCTGAAAGCTGAACTGACCAGAAACAAAACCTTTGAGAAGGGAGGAAGGAAAGCCTTCTGAAAAACTGATAAAGGAAGTGTATACATTTGAAGAGAAGCAGATCCATATGTATTTTCCTTATATTCTTCACCTTTTTTTGAATATAATTAGTATTAATGAGAGTCAGGAGTGAAATCTCTGACTGGTTCCCTCATTATTCTCTTTAGAGAATAGAGGACACTTTCTCATTCCTCTGTGTAGCCACTTTACCTCATCCATGGTCTGATAATTACAGTAGACACTTGTGTAAAGGCAGCAGAGCTGTCGTCTTTTCTTTTCCTGTGACATTGAGAATGTCAGTTCCTTTCAAGTTGTTCACGCTTTGAGGCCTCTGAAACCCAGGAATATGTCTGGGTTTTGTTTTGCTTTTGAGGAAATTCCACTCCTTCTAGCCCAATTCCTTCAAAGAAGCTCTCCAAGGGAGGTTTTCTGAAGTATCTCATTATTATGGGGTGCTTCCACTTAAATAGGTCTTTCTAGCAAGGGACCTTTCCTTATTCTTAGCTAGAGAGAGACATGACACAACCTTGAGTCAGTTCTATTTACCCAGAATTATTCAGTAAAACAGCAATTTCATTAGCACAGACAGGATTTGTATGCAATACCCAGACAGCCATACCTGTCATGTAAATGATCCTGAAAATCCCTCAGGTTAAATACTGAAATTGCTCCTTGACTCAACTTTAGAGACTCAGATAGAGTATTATCAATATATAGGATAATGACAGCATCTCTAAAAGCACATTAGAAGTTCTCTCAGCACCTGTGTTTATTCAGAAAGCTTATTTTATATATATTCTATCTCTCCTGAACCCCTTCTTAGTTGTGGTTGTTAAAGCAAGGCTGGATTTGCTCTGGTTGAGTTTTGTGACCCTGTTTGTGGAACAGCCCATAAACAGCCATACTGTCACAACTCAACAGAAAACAAACTACCATAAGAGCAAGAAATGAGCTGTGGGCAGAAAAAACCACTTAAACCTTCTTTATCATGCTAAGAAATGTGAAAATGCCTACATAGAAAAGGAATGTTGACTTCCACATAAAAACACTGTGTAGAAGCAAGGCAAGAGACTGTACTGGCTCTGGCTGTCTGCTTACATATGAAAGATAATGGAATTCCATTTTGTGATTCCAGCTCAGGTTCTGTGGTATTCAGAGGTGAGCTTTCTCTTTAGGAGAATATATATTTCAGTCTGCTAAGATGTTACTCAAATCTGTGTTCATAGAATCATCATAGAATCATGGAATGCTTTGGGTTGGAAGGGACCTTAAAGCTCATCTAGTTCAAACCCTACCACCATGAGCAGGGACTCCTTTCATTAGGTCAGTGCTCCATCCAACCCAGCCTTGAACACTTCCCGGAATGGGGCATCCACAAATTCTCTGGGCAACCTGTTCCTCACAACCCTCATAGTAAAGATTTTTTTTTTCCCAGTGTCTAATCCAAACTGTCTTTCAGTTTTAATCCATTCCTCCTTGATTTGCCCCTTCTGCTTCCATACACACTTAATTTTGTTGATTTAGCCTGAACCTCCTTGAGTAGAGACTTCATACAGGGACTGTCTTGTGAGAACCCTGGTTTTGGTTGGTATTTCTTGGTGAGGAGGTGTTACAAATAAATAGTGACATTGTACCAGGCATGAGGAGGGGTTGGTAAAGTTGACTTTGAAAAGTATTCACAAACTATAAACTGTATTCAGAATTCAAAAATGTCCAGCTTATAAATATTATTACTATTTAATATTGGCTATTATCTATTATTGTTTAAGGTGATGCAGCATCTGATGTTTAAAAAACCCAGTTTTTGGGGAGGTTGCAACCCAGTCAGAAAGGTTAACTTTTGATGAGTATCAATTTTTCTGGAAAGATCAGATGGCAGCTACAACTTTTTACAGCCAATTCTACAGCCATGCTACCCATTGTCACATCAGGCTGGTACTCTCACATAGACCAACACAAATCCAAAGGAGCAACAAGTCAGTGAGCTTAGATCTGCTTGCAGCTTGTGAGAGAGTGGATTTAGCCTATGTCTGCCAGGAGAGGATTGGGAGTCTTAAGCTGCCTGGAAGCCATCAGCTGTGCAATTGTGTTGCTGAAAGGCAGATGGCCTGAACAAGATGCCATAACTCTGCCTTTCCTTCCCCTGTCAAGTGCAAGGGAGACATAGGCCTTGGAACTGGAGGCTGAAGCACAGTCATTTCTTATGTTGCCCAGGCAGAACAAGCAGGGGAAATGTGTTCTTCATCCACATTCTTCCTCTTCTTTCTTGGTTATCAAATTTTACACCTAATTACTGAGCATGTGGGAGGGAACCTAATCTCTTTCTATCCCTCATGGTGTTTAAATATCTTGAAAGACATCATATACAATATTCCTGATTATTTCTCCTTTGTAACATTTTTACAAAAATAAATATTAACAATAGGGAGTGTGATCAAGGTTCATGTGAAAGGTCAGAGTTAGGAAGGGAAAGAATGGGTAACCCACAGGAGGAAGGAGGTTAGCTACTGCAGCAATGAACACTGCAAGTTCACTGTGCCTTTCCTGCTGCGTGGTAAAACATGTTACATAAAATACAGCCTCTTCACAGGCATTACCAAGGTTTCTCTGAAGGATTCTGAAGGGATTAAATAGCCTATACAGACATCTTGATGTCAGAAAAAAAATATAATGGCATAAAGAATATAAAGTAAATTGCACATTTTAGCTGTTAGACATACTTAAAAATGGGAGACAGTTATGTCTGTAGCAGTGAAATGTACCTGAAAAATTATTTGTCAAGTCTGTTCTAGAACCAGCAAGGTTGGCTGTAAGGACGGCATTATTTGGCACAAACTGCTGAATAAATTCTGCTATTTAAGGATATGAAATCTGCCTTTGCCCAATGTTCCTGAATGAGAAATTGCATTAATAATATCACATTACTTGATACAGTATGTGACTAAGAATAAAGATATTTGAACAAATATTATTGTAGCTTGATAGAGAAATATAACACTGACTTTCCTTCATAAACATGTTATGTGTCCATTAAGGATTCAACAGAATAGATTTTAATGCTTCAAAAGAACACCTTTGTGTTTAAAATGTGTGTCAATACTAAAAATTGACTGTTGAAATTAAACAGAATCTGATTATAGCTGCTGTCTATAGTGGCTATAGTGGCTTCCAAATTGACATTAGTCATTCTATAATTAAAAATTTTACCCCATGAAGTATATGCAGACTACTAAATACAGTTGTGTAGTCTAACCACCTTCAAAGAAATTTCTGATTGGAGAACTCCCTTAAACAAAGATTCTTCATCAAACTTTGCCATTCTCTATTTATCTATACATGCATAAACATGCTCTGGTGATAAGCCAAGGAAAGTTTCATTATTCACTTGATGTATATATTCCACTTTATCTGTATTTATGTCTTATTGTGGGTGGACCTTGGCCAGCTGTTAGGTGCCCACCAAGCCGCTCTCTCACTTCTCTTCCTCTTCCTCAATGGGACAGAGGGAAAAATAGGACAAAAACTCATGGGTTGAAATAAAGGCAATTTAGTGAGAATTTAATCTCGGCTTTCCATCTGCAGGTGATTCCACCTGAGATCTCATACATGCAGTGATTGCTTCAGAAGACAAACACCTTAACAGTTAATGCCCCTTCTCATAATTTCCAATTATGAATAAAGTATTTGAATTTTTGAATTGATTAAGAATTGATTAAGAATGTGGCATTTTCACAAGTTTAATCTACAGGTTGACTTTTTCTTGTCCTTGTGCCTCATCCCATTTTCTGTCCCTCAGTCTCCTTAGCTGAACCCTATTGGTTTCTGGAAATTTTACTGTATGAATACAGACTGCTGGCAAATCCAGCTTCACACCTACAGGAAATTGTTCAGGCTATTTTTACCTGTAATATTTACATTCAAACTTGCACGCAATATCAAGGCAGCATTTAATTGCAAAAATCTTTTATTTCAAAGCCCTAGATACTTCAAAGGTAAGGCACAACAAACTTTGTTATACTTGCCTATTGTCAATAGGGTTTTTAAAAGGCTTTCATCCACCAAAAGGAAAAAAAAAACAGCCCTTTTTTATTAAATATGGAGTAAAAGTCATTGTGGTCTCAGGTAATTTTAGGATTTTGTGGGGCTTTTTACTTAAAAACAAAAAATGAGGTCATTCTAAAATACAAGTAGGAGAAGAAAGCCACTTCTACATTATTTTTCCCCTTGACTTTTAAAAGGCCTCAACTGCTTTTAATGAAAATTATTTGAAGGGAGTCATAGGAATTAAAAAACAATCCAGATTTCAAAGCTAGTATAGCCACAGAACCACACGAGACATTTCAGTGTTGACAGTAATCTGAAAGAATCATCTTTAATGCTGATTTCAGACATATCAGAAAAAAATGCTTTTCTTTGAGGGAAGAATATAATTTGATAAAACATGCTGGTAATATGAGTTGTTTCCCTTAACATTGTTAAAGGCAGATTACCATATGCAACTGAAAGTTAGCATCTGTCTTCTCTCTGAATTGGCAGGGAAGGGTAAGGACAGCTAGGGCTGCTGACCAAACAGGGATGCAATTGTGGCTCCTAAACTTTTGCAACTTTTTGTGGAAGCATGGGCTGTAGGATGCATCAGAGAAGTATTCCCACCCAAGGAATCATTTGTCCCTCATAATACCAATAATACGGATATATTTCCAAAAAGACAAAATGTCATTTTTAGACCTATGAGGTTTTTTAAAAATAAAGACCATGTATAGTTTAGTGATTGTACACAGTGTCAACTCATATGCCTTGTGTCTTCTCATTCATTCCTGACCAGGGGTTCAAGCCAATAACTTTGGCTTGGATAGAATATACTGAAAAAGCCCTTTAGCCAGATGCAAGGAAGACTTTTCAGGGAGGGAAACCGCTAGATCCTCTGCAAACCTGTAGATCCACCCCCAGAGTATTCAACTGGCCAGATATGAAATAGCTTTCTCCTCCTAGTCATAAAATTTGCTATATAACCTTTTTTACTTAACCAGCTGACAGTTTTCATATCTGGGACAGCAAAAAATGGTGGAGAAAGCACCATATTTTTGTGGCTTTTCATCTTTTTTTAAGAAGTATTGTACTCTATTGCCAGCAGTGTTTACTTTTTTAATGAATGACAGCAAACTTCCATGCAGATGCTCCTCGAGATTTTCCATGACCCTCCTGTGGTTTCTCAGTGCTACAGAAGCACCTTGGGCACCCCATGGTCACAGGAACCTGTGAGGTCCTGCTCTTAGTTGTGCAGTGCCTATGCAGTGCTATAATGATGATTAGGTGACTGCTGAGGCAGGTCTTTTGTGGTTACTAGAGGACATTTGAATAGAAAATTATTATTGTTCAAAGCCACTTTTATAAGTTTGAATTGTGTTGCTCCTGAACAGGAACTGTGCCTGGCTTTTTTTGTATTGATCATAATAAAGAACCTGCCAAGGGAGTAAACAAGGTTTTACTGTGTTGATTCTGTGAGATTACACAAAGTTTTTATGGAGCAATTGAAAGATATGATAATTCAGTTTTTATGTATTATTCATTAATTAATATATTATTATTATTAAAATACATTATGTGTTATTATAATGTACTATAACTGCAATTTATTATTAATTAATTAATTAATTAATTAAGAAAATAATTAATTAGAGCTTCACAGTCTACAGTACACTGATTTGAACTGTGGATAAATATTATTTATTGCTCCTTTTCTGAGGTGTATTATAATACTTTCCTTTCTATATATTGAATTTCTGCATAAAGGAGAAAAACTTACTTTTTGGGTAAAAATAGGGTATGATTTTTAAATGTGGTTTTTAAATCAAAAATATGTTTGAAAAAGTTATACTGAACTTGCACTTCATTCTTAGTTTTGAAATGCCCTTAATTTTTTTTCTTTTTTTGAAAATCAAATTCTCAAGTTTTGTTTTTGTTTTTTTGCTTCAGGAGCTGGATTTGGGTAAGGAATGGATTTCAGGAAGAAAGGTGTAGAGAGAATATGAGCAAAAATAAATAGAAAGCATTTCTATAATGTATACAGTTCCATTTCTTTACTCTGTGCTGTTTTGAGGGACTTTTCTTGTTGAACTTTGTTTTATTCTTAAATGGATATTGACTTCCCTAAATGAAGTGGGCACGAAAATTCTGCCTATTAGGTCTAGCACCATTTCTTCTCAAATTTGCATACTAAATAATGCCATAGAAAACATGTCAACATTTTCTAGTTAGCAGCAAATGATGATCAATGGTTCTATGATAATTAGTATGGCTCACAGTCAATCAAAGTGATGAAAATAAAATGTCTGATCAAAAGACCTTTTCTTCTGTGCATTGTAAATTAGCATAAACATAGCTATCCCTTCATAATGCCAGTAAATCAGAAAACACTGCTTTGGCATGAAAAGAATCCTTACATGGTTAAAGGACAATGAATTTAATCCACTGCTGTATTATTTTTTTCTTATTTCTTTAATTTAGATAATTAAAAAATAAAAAACCTGTTCTTTGGGTGAGGAAGTTTGCATTGCTTGTTTTTAATGACTGTGACAGTGTGTAAATTGGCTGAACAATTGTTTATGAACAAACCAAAGTTAGTGAGGTCTTAGGAGCCAAATGACTATATCAAGAGAGAAAATAAGTTAACTTAAAAACATTTGTTCCCTGCTTGTATCCCTAGATGTCTGGGAAACTGTGGAAATGGAGTTTTAACGTATCCCGTGGATGAGATATTTTTACCTTTTAACCATGTCTGTTTTCAGCGTAGCACCTGTGACTTGGATTTATTTAACTTCACTGCTGTTAGTGGGATGACTCATTATATTTTAAGTACTCACATGATTGAGTCCTGCTGTCTAACAACAGTTTGATTATCAACAATAATAAAGAAAAATACTTAAGAAACAACCTTAGTACAAGATCCACCTTGGTAGGAATTTTACTTTTAAGACTGAGGGGATGCATCTTCTATGAACAGTCCTCATTTAGGACATCTGTGTCTCCAAGGATTAGAGTTAGGGCCTTAAGAACTAAGAACATTAACCATGGTGAAAGATCTGTTTTACCCGACCTGTATTAATAGGCAGTGCATCCCAGTCCATCCCATAATTAAAGTACTGGAATACACAGACAGATGCACAAATGTTTAAAGAATAATCCTCATTTCTGAATACCAAAGTATTTGTTTCCCTTTCATTATTATTAGCTGCTCATAACATGAGCTACCAAACATATAATAACAACTCCATCTCTCTCACTGCCAGCTTTTGTAGCCATTACATGTTGTGGTTTGTTGGGCTCTTAATAAAATACCTCTACTCCACTGTGGATGTTTGGTACTTGAAGGCTGACCTTAGCAACAATGAAGTCCTGTTCTAAAATGTCAGGTGTCAGTTATGAGTGCAGCCAAGTAAGAAAGTAGGGCTGTGTTCTGGAAAACTGCCATTCACTAGCTACATACTTTGCTGTACTTTGCTGTTAGGGATGGGGCTACACAAGAAACAATAATATTTGAATTTTTAAAAATATTTGTTTATATTTTGTTTAGAAGTATGTGGTCAGGTATGGTCAGGTTTTCTTTTAATTTCTTTGCTTCTTTTTGCTTATCATCAGTTTATCAGTTGTTTTTTTTTTCTTGCTTGGAAACTTGTGTGTAACTGAGTAGACAATGAGCAGGTAAGCTAACAAATATAACAAATATACTGCATGCTTTGAAGTTTTCTTTATGCCAATGAATGTATGGGCAATGCAGATCCTATGAGCTCTGGACTTCTATGTGTCATTGTAGTTGATTGGCTTTGTGCCTGAAAATTGTTAAAATGGTTTACAAAGCAGAGCAGAAATCATTTTATCCTCTGAACATGATTTCAGAAGTGTAATTTACCAGCAATTAAACCCCCCCAAAATGTAAACTGAATTACTCTTCTCTTGGGATTCCTAACACCATTTAATTTGTGTTTGTTTTATCCTTTGGCATTTTATCTTCTAATAAGCCTTCAAGGGAGAATGGAGTATTAGATTTCTATTTAAAGGAAAGGACAAATAGAAGTAGAGTAAGTACACTCTAATGGCCAAAATTATTCAAGATTTTTGGCTTCAGCAGCACGCAAACAAACATCTGTATTTACCGTGTTGGAGAGGTTTGTTTGTTTTACAGAAGCAGTTGCTAGAGATTTATTTACAGGTAATATTTATTTACTATCTCTTCTCCATTTGAGTAGATACAAATTTCCTAAGGTTATTTATTTGTGGAACACCATCTCTGTCACTGTACTTCCAAGTTATCTTTCAGTATTTCTGTATTCTGATACTTTGAATATTTCCTTAACAGAGAAGCTGAAATTTGCCTTAGTTGTTTATTTATCAGGTCTCCCATGTGTGACCCACACAGTTTATTGACTTGGTCATCCAATGATGGAAAGTAAATAACCAAAATACTACCAAAACCACCACTAAAAAAGCAGATAAAACCAGAATTGTTTTTCCAAGATTCTGTTGCCTTTTTCTAAATTAACACATCTCTTAACTGGTTTTCTATTATTCTATCCCAATTTCTAATTACAAAATTAGAGAAAAATGCTGGTTTTATTTTGCATGATTTTTCACCAAGACACTTTAATGTGTCTAGAAATAGACTAGAGGAGCACAGTCCCAGCTTGAAAGTGTTTGCAGTGTTATTAGTTTAGAAGGGTTTGCACTTTGTTGTACATTCCTTATGCTTTTGTTGTCTTCAGGTCTGCTTTTTATACATCAAAGTCCCAGAGACTATTCTGTCTTCTGTTTTAAACTGTCTTCTCTTTGGAGACATGTTCTGAAGGGAAGATTTGGAAGACTGAAACAAACTCATTAAAGCCCCTAGTCTGCAAATATTTGCTTGGTATCCATCTATGAGTTGCTCTGTTTTCTCCCCATAGTAGGGTGAAGCATTTCCATAAAGGTTCAGTTGGGGTTTCCAGCCTGAACTGACTTCAACATGCTCCATGCTGATGGAATCTGACTTAGGGCTTGCTTCATTATGCATTAGCTGGAGGTCTAGATATGGAGATTTTCTTGGCCCCCAAGTATATGTTCTGTATATTTGAAGGATGCTGGTAGGTTGGTGCTTTGCAAGCACATGCACTTTAAAATGACTGTAGTGTAAAGTTCACAGGGTAGAAACTCCTTCTGCTTTTGTGACATACCTCATAAGTCCCTTCTGGTATGGTTCCTGCACAGCCACATGATATCCAGAGGTGTATGGGCCAGACTGTGAGCATCTCCTATCCAGGGGGAGGGGGTGAATCTTCCACCCCACTCACAGTCAGGAGCTGCCTTGGGTGTATGAATGGGAGTAGACTTGCACTGATGTACTGTTTCAATCTGAGTTTGAATCTGAACTCTTGCTTGGGTTGTGTTCAAAATACAACCAGAATTAATTTTTTGTGCCTTTGAGAAATTTTACATAAAATGGTGCCTATTTATTGGCTAATTTATTATGCTTATCTTGGAAGGATCTCATATGGCTACTTACGGCCTGGAATGAGAAAAAATTCTGCCTATACAAACAGCGCTTGGGATTTCGGTGCATTTCCCCTTGTGACTACAATATTTCCTTGATACTGCTTAATGTGTTTTTCTCAAAAGAGGAACAAAACTAATTGCTGAGACCTTTGTGTCCTAGGGGATGTGTCATGGACAGAGAAAAATATTCTTCACAGCCATTACCTTCCCATAGTTATTTCTTGCCAAACCCTCAAGGATAAGCTGTCAGTGTCCGTATACAACAGATTATATAAGATCATCATTTTCCACTCCATATAAGATGTTACTGTGAAAGCTATATTCTGATATTAAATAAAAATACTTTGTACTATATTAAGTCTTTCATCCAAAGACATAAAAGTGCTCTCCAGTGTTATTATTCATGTTGAACAGAAGATTAAAATGAGCCATGCAAGGGTGAGGCAATCTGCCCAAGGTTACAGGGAGTCAGCAGTTGTTATTCCAGCCCAAGACCTCCCCTGAAGTATAAGCAAAAGCGGATGTTTTGGTTGTGCAGAAAACTCTCCTTCTTGTGCAGCATCAACACAGCAGGAGTTGGGGAAGCCTACATGTCAGTGGTTGGGATCAGATTACAAGATAGGGCTTTAATAAGCAGCTGTGGTGGTGTAAATCCAGTAGACGTGCAAATACAGTTTTTGGGCAGAAGTGTAGCTAGGTTTTACAGGATACAAATTAATGCAAGACCCAGATGCAGGCAAAATTTTTAAGTGGTCGTTTGCCAAAACTTGCAGACCGGGTTTAGGCAAAACTCTTTGCTAATCTAGCTAAAATGTTTTGTGAGATTTTTAGTAAATTCTTCTATTTTTGAGTGGTACTATCCTCCCTTTGAATGCTCATTTGAGGTTTATACTGTGTTTTCTATACTGACCCAATATTTTGAATCACCAAACAGAAAAGAAAGACCTATTATTTTCAGTATANGGGAACAAGTTAAAAAAAAAAAAAAAAAAAAAAAAAAAAAAAGGACAAGAAAAATTTTACTTGGAAGGAACTAAAATAATTGTAGTATATTTTTGACAGATAACCAGCAGATGGATTGTACATGATGTAAATAGGTTTATAACATTTAGAGGTATACTTTGAGCAACATTGCTAGTATGGTGCAATATCTCTGAAGCAAAGATAAAGAATTCTTATGGGCACTGGATATCAATTTGGATGATTATAATTGCCAAGAGCTTTCTACACCCTTTTTTCTTCTGAATGTATCTTCTGTTCCCATTTCCACTTATTGCATGAAAGAGCTGACCCCAAACCCCCTTCCCTGTTCCTTTGCTGGGAAGGAGCCTTATGCAGCTCAGGAAACTGGCACAACCATCACCAGCTCTGATGGCTGGCAGAGCCAGTCCTGTGCTGGGACCCTCCCTCTTCCCCTGGGTTTTGGGGAAGTTTGACAAGGTCATGCTTCTCTGCGTGTATGCCCCCTCTCCCCAGGCTGGCACCATGCTCAGCAGGAAGCCATCCTCCTCTTCCCACATATAGTTATGTCCATATACATTAGCTGACTTACCTAAGTGGCTGTCTTGATAATTTACAGTGACTTTCAGGGCTTGAGAAATGTATGCCACATAGCATGCTAATCTGCTGTATTAATGTGAGTGATAAATTAGGCTTTCAGTCTCACTCTGCTGGCTGGAAAAAGACCTTTCTCATGCACTCAGTGCATTCCTCTATACCTAGACTTTCAAAGAGCCTCCATTTAGAATATTTCCTTAATTCTGAGGGTTTTAGAGGAATTTTAAGATCTCTGCAAAGCTTTTTCACCAGCCATCACATGTCCTAAATTTCAAGATAATACATCAATTCTATCATGAAGTAATAATCTTAGCACCATAATAGCTAAAAAACACATAGAGGTATTTCTGGGGAAGGAAACAAATAAACAAAATAAAACTACTTTTTGATGTTAGAGAGTGGCTTCTGGCATCCACACAAACCATCTCTAGAAGGTTTGTCTTCTACAATCTTAACACCTTTAACAGCAGATAACAAGGCTCATCAAGGAAGGGACTCGAATGCTTGTTATTGCTGTAGAAATGAAATTGCAGTGTTTAGACACTATTAAGATTGAAATTTACTGAACTACTGCTAAACTTACATGAGGTAACTGATACATTTACATTCCTGCCATGGAATCTGACTGTCCTCCTCCTTAAGATGCTAACCTTGACTTGTCTGACCTTTTGGAGGATCGTCTGTGCACTCATCTGTAACTTCTGCTTTTTTTAATGCTAAAGAGCTTTTAAATAAATAATATTTTTACTCAAGAATCTGACTAGTATGAAAATAAATATCTGCAGCAGTTTTGCAGAATAGTTATATGTAGGACAGAGAGAGATAATTTTTAAAATCCAGTGATGATATTGCTTGGTAGTACTCCTTGTGTTACCTTGTTACTTTTTAATACTCTCACTACCATTGCAGCCTTCATCAGTGTCCTTTGCCTAGCAATCAATACAGAAAATAATCACAAATCCCAACAAACTGCATGAGCCAAGCAAAACCTCTGCCTGCTATTACCCTGGTCATTTCATTAGCCCTCATGGTCTAGCACGTGCTTATGTGCTCATGTCAGACTTCTTGGACTTGAGGATGTTGCCTCCTTTGCTTCCCATTTTCCATTTATGACTTTGTTTTTACAGCCTGTGGACTCATCAGGTCAGGAATCCCCACACAGTGTATGTAGAGAGTGGCCCAAGTACTTGAAGAAGCACAACTGTGTGAGCTAGGAGATCCTGGAGTCCTGCTAATGCAATTAGGGTGCACACATTCAGATCATTTAGCCTTGGTTTGGTGTCTCTGGATAGTGCTGCATTGCTTTGCTGTGGCTTTCCAGTGTCCATCTGACTAGTACAGAATAGTCTCTATATGAAATGTGATCATGATGCACAACAAAAGGTTGACCTAGCATACACTGAGAAGGTATGGTTTGTAGGGCTTTTTAAAGAACGTGGTTCAATGCAAGATGGAAGCACAATGACTTTTTAAATTAACAGAACTTCCAACAAGAAAAAATAGATTATTCTGTGTCACGCTGTACCTATAATACGATGGTTTTGCCTAGGAGCTTGCTACATAGGAGCCCAGCCCCAAAAACTGTGCTGGGGAAGATACTTAATGGTGTTCATACATATTAGGGATGGGCTGTACACAGATAACATTGTAAATAACATTATATTAAATATCATGCTTTTCATTTCTATATTTTCTTACTGGAAAGAAAGAACAATGATTTATTACCTATTGCTATAATGAGGTTGTACAAGCCAATAGTTATTACTCTTCACTGCAGTGCATTAGCTGTATACAGGAATAAACCATGAGGCATTTGTCAGACTATTCCTTGCTTTGCAGATTTGAATGCCTCGAATATTTATCTAGAACTTACCTAAGTATGCTCCAAGAATCTAATCCCTGAAGGTAAGGTGAAAAGAGCTTTCTGTTAGACGTCATTCAGCCAGAGTTGCAGAATGAAAGGTGACAACATCATGTGAGAGCCATTCACCAGAACTGTCATTTTACATTTCCAGGAGGGAAAAAGATTTAAACACCCACTTTATATGTGTGATTGTTTTCTTATCTTTTTTCTCTTCTCTCTTGACCCTTCTGGAATATATTTTCTCCACTGTTTCTCTGGGGCAAAGCCTTAGCACCCTGAAGGTTTTCTGTCAGACACTATGGTTTGCACTCGTGACCTAGCTGAGTGAACTGTGAATATGTAACTAGATAAATGTCTGAATCCTCACTAAATAACAGCTGTTCCCACTTGTACAATGCCAGTTACTGCAACAGAATTACTGCAGGTTTTACTGAAATGTGTGTTGTAAGAAAATTGATCCAAAAATTACCCGTGCCAATACCTTACCTATTAGAATAAAACAAATTATATTAAATCTGTTGGCATGTGATTTACATCCCACTCCTCTCTCTCCAGCCTGCAGAGAGGAATGCAATTCAGATTGAGGAGAGAATGCAATTTCAAAAATCTTCTGGAGTTATAGTTTTGCTTATTTTTTGCCACAAAACACATTCATGTGGCTGGTGGTGACACCAGTGCCTCTCTTTTGGCATTTAATAGTTCAAGATTTGGAGAAGAAGCACATGCTTCTTTTGAGAGTGTGGGTCGGGAAGAAGGAGCTCTTTCCAACCTCTTTCCAACCTGTGCTATCCCCTCTCTATTATGTACAGCTCACCACATCTGGTTCATTAGTGAGGTAGTCATTTTAGATGAACACTCTCTGGTAGTATTAAGCTGCAATGTAAATTGTGACAGAGCTGCTGTAAACCTCTCCTCACCATGCAGATATTCTGAATACATATGATGTGACATGGACCTGTCTTAGTGGATTTTTATCAAAAGTGCTTAAAAACATTTTTTAGTGCCACTTCTCAAGTTGTGCACAATTAAAAAGAGAAGTATACTTGCCAATAGCCTATTTTACAAAGAAAAATTATTGTAGCATTCAGTCTGTGTAACAGTTTGTAAAATGAAAGGTGCAGATTATATTTTAGTCACTGGGGGTTCTAAATAAACTGCTTTGACCAAACTAGGAAAAGAAAACCTGAGTAAAGTCTGAAAATGTTTTCTGAGCCAGATCTTATCCCTGATCATTTACAGAGAGCAAAACTGCTCTCTGACTTCAGATATACCATGGTAGAGGACAGACTCAGAGGTGTGCAGTGAAAGAATGAGAAACAATGGATGCAAATCACTGCCAGGCATAAGGAACAAGTTCTTTGTCTTAAAGGCAGTCAAACAGGAGAGTGGGTTGCACAGAGAGCTTGTGAAATCTCCATTCTTGAAGACATTCAAAATGTGACCGGAAAAGGCCTGAGCAACCTGATAGAATTCAAAGTTGCCCCCAGTTAGAATCAGATGACCTCCATTAGGCCTCTTCTACTGGAATTATTTTTTAGTTCCATGATTTTGATTTCTAAATGGAATTTTGTATTTCAGCAGATATCTCCATTTAGCTCTCATTCAACATTGAACACCTCACATAAACAGAAATATGCACCATGGTTCATGTGTGCAAGGTCACTTGATGGAGCAGGCTTAGGTTGTAACAGAGGAAAAATTTGGATTCTGCTGAGTTTCTTCAAGCACAGAGCTGCCAGTTCACACTCTGCTGCACTTCAGCATGGCAGGTGCCATCTGCCATGGCTATGAACCTTTGGAAAACATGAGTTATGGAGCATGACATTCACTGAAGAGTTGTGTCTGGCATATAGGATCCTTAGATGAGCATGGGGAGAATTATTAGCACTATTCTGGAAGCTCAATCCAGGGAGCCATACTCAGCATGCCAGACTGAGGCACGCGCTCCTTTTGGTGACTGGTACCGTAGAGGGAGACTGAAGAACTAGCAGTGAGTTTCTTGCTGAATGCAGATTGCACAAGCCAATTTGCTCTGGCTGTGCTTCACACAGAAATATGTTCCTCTCAGCTGATCACAAATATTTAATTCAGTCACTGGGTTCACTCTGGAGCAGCTCCACAGTCTCTGGCAATGAGTGTCATGCTGTAAAGTGCTTAGCCCCGGTTACCCTGGTTGAGACATTTAGAAGAGTTCTGCAGGTACAGAAGCTGAACTTCTCTAAGCTTCCATTTGGCACAGGAGAAATAACTATTTTTTTCAGAGTTTATACTGATGTTTAGTGTCATCATAGATTTATTTTCTCCTAAAGTCTCATTGTAGCTAATTCCCATTGTATCCTTTTCTAGTCCTCTCTGAAAAGTCATCTCCAAATATTCTAATATCTCATGAGCAATATGGGAGGTGGAGAGGATCCACACAGGTGCACTTCATTTCTTTTCTCCCATACCTCCCAACAGCTTTGAAATTCAATAGGAATACCAATTGCACATCCTCTTGCATGTGTCCTCTTGCTTTTTTTGAAGTTCAAAATTTAATCTCAGAATGTATTTGTACTAAGTTGAGGTATTAGATATGTTAATGCATTGTGTTTTCAGTGTTTTGTTCAGAAATATATTCTATGATCCAATCTCATATCTGAACCTGTAAATATATATATACACATATATATATATGAATATATAAAATAGCCTTTAGATTAAATAAAAATTTTCAAAAAAGGTGTTCTCATCCTCAAATATTCTGAAGAAAATTTTGGTTCAGTTTGGCTTTCGGAGTGTTATTTCATTATAAATCTAAAACAGATTTGAGGATCATGTATATATTTAGTTATGTTATTTTTAGTTAAAAATAGTTTTTATTCATGGGATTCTTTGGTCTGCCTTAGATTATAAACTCCTTGGGTGGGAACTGTCTTTAGTAATGTCACAAAAAAGCCCTAATGGGACTTCTGGTATACTATTTACTATAGGAACAGGATTAAATAACCACCTGTATTTTTAAAATGGGGCTTAGAATGGGGTGATGGTGGCTTTTTTCTGCTTTCTAAAATTATCTTTTCTTCATCAGTCTTCTGTGTGTGTGTATTCAGAACTAAACTGTAGAACTTTCCTTTTAATAAGAGTCATTATTTTGAAAAGCTCTTACACTTTCAGTGATGCTGGTAGTGGTGTTGCCTTGCAGGATAACAAGAACATTGGTCTGTCTTGTGTCATGGATAAAGTTATTTAATGAAGTTATGAATGTCAAAATCTTGCTGATAAATGATCACGATGAACACAGCTTGCTTTTCAAACTCCAGACTTTATTTACAGGGCTAACAATAATAGCTGTCTCCCCGACTATGATATTCTTCATCTGTGATCACTGAGAAGCAATAAACACGGGCAAGAGGCATCTTTTGAAATATTATATGATTCAAAGTATGAGACATATGCTAGAGTTCATTCTGTAACTCTTTACAACTCTGTAAATCAGGTGATGAAATACTGTATCTTTTCGATACAGTGCTGCATGGCTTGCTGAAAACAAACCATGGTAACAAATTCTTTTTTAGATTGTTATTGCTCAGTTGTGAATCTGTTTGTCATTCCCACTATTGCCCAAGGTAAGCAGGACTCTTCTAAAACACACTGCATGTCTGTAGGTAGAAATTTGACAAGCCATTCATTGGTCCTTCAGAAAGTGTAAAAAGATTTCTGGTAAGGATGAATGAAAAGGGAATTATTTCAATATTGAAGTTAAACACCTTGCTACTTGGGTAGTATCTTTAATGCTACAGTCCCTTAGCCAACTCCCTTCCCTTTTGTGTATCTTGCCAGAGAAACCAACAAAATCAATATATCCTGTGCTTCACCCTCTCTAAGGATAAACAGTTAACTAAATTCTAGTACTGAAAAGGGCTTGGAGAGTTACCAATAAAAGGCTCTAGAGCAAGGTTATGTTTATTAATTAATAACAACAAGTCAAAGAATAGGGATGTTGGTGTAATGGGTGAGTAAGCAAGCTAATCTGTAATTTTACATGTATTTGGTCTAGCAATTCCAGAAGGCACTCTGCCCCAAGAAATCTGAGGTAGGCTGTTGCTACTTTGGTTTTTGGATCTGGAACTTCATCTGTTCAGATTCACGAATAGGCAAAGATTCTTGCACTGGTGGGGAAATGTGTCCTGTTTCAGTAAGGGAAAGACAGCATTCCCCTTCTCACTTGTATCCCATGTGGTCTGTATGCCTCCATCTTTGAAGAAGGCTAAAATACCTACTGGCTTAAAAAGAGAGAGTTTTTCTACCTTCATTTATGGTGGCATAAAAGTCTTAAAATCTAAATATAATATCTGTAATAACTGCTCCTGCTTTAAAATATGCTTCATCTGTTTACAAAAAGATGAAATGTTGCCTGTATAATCAAGCAAAGATGGTCTAGGTCTTGAAGCAGTTGTTTCTGCAGTAACCCTTTAGAAAACAGGGTATACTATGCCCTCTCACTACTTCTGGTACCATCAAGTTCATTTAGGATTAGTTTATATATCCAGCCACAGCACTACATTTTCATCTTACTTTGTGATGGTGTTTCTTTAGGAAGTGTATTACCTCTGTACTCCTGATCTGGCATGTAGCTGTTTGTTTGCTCATTTCTGCTTGAAACTCAGGAGCTGTGTTGATTGGATTCTCAGATAGCGTTGATGTTCTTCAGGTGGGAATTTAGAGCACCAGGTTACTAGCAATGGCCTTTGATTTTGGAATGTGTTCTCTTCTTATTTAGCACATCTTCAAGGTTCTGGTGACCTTCAGGGTATGCAGCCTGCCTGCTTTATCATCTTGCTTTTGAGGAAAGTTTCAGGACAGTTTATAGAAAATAGGAAAACAAAAAATTATTATTGTGAGTTATTTCCTTTATGAAGCTTATAACTATGTATTGTTCGTGGTGGTGAACTTACATGTCTCACATGTGAGAAATATTAATTCTTTGCTGCTGGTAATCTAGGTATCATGCTTTATGATTCTTCTGTGTGCTTCTCTGAAAACCTCTCCAAGAAGAGTCATCAAGCCGAATCAAGCCAGTGGTGTCTGTCCCTCTCCAGCTATAAATAAGAATAGCACTTCATGTTTGTCATTCTAACAAGGGAATTTTTATGACAGCATTTTGTACTTAACGATAAAGCTTTAATTATGTACTGGACAGCAGTTTTGTTGTAGCAATATATCTAAAGGATTAGATGACAGAATGAAATTTACTTAAAAATAAAAATAAGTGTGAGCACCATACACTTGATACTCCAGTTAAGTTAGTGCCCCTCATTCAGTTGTAATAGAAGGGTTATGTGGAAAGGATATTTTATTAATGAAAGTACATTGGTTTTAACTTTTTCAGAGTTTCATGCTAAAAGTTTTGACCAGTTAAGCCTTCAGAAACTAGTGTATCTTTTTCAGAGAGAAAATCAGACCTTGAACATTTCAATGGCCAGCAAAAGGAGCTTCTATAGAGTGTCCCAAAAAGGCTGCTGTTTTTAAAAAAATAAACAAACCCAAACACTAGTTAATTAAACTTCACAGGATGATGCGTGTTCATCTGAGAATTTATTTTGGGAGCTGTAGAATGCATTTCCATATTTAAAGGGAGCATTTATCTGTGATATTACTAAGTTTCCTAATTTGCCCTTGCCATCTCAGGTAGCACCTAACAGAATGGAACAAAAGGAATATTATTTGGCAATGCAGTACCATGAGAATTTTCTGGCATTCAGTATTGTTTGACCCTGTAAAACTTTTTGGTATATATTCAAAGGAGGGTAATAACACAATTTTGGAACCTCTTTATCAGCATATGGTACAGAATACCAATAAGCCGTCTCAGTTTATTGGAATATTAACTTGGATTTTTCTTAGTAGTCTCTAGACTATGAATGTATGAACTGAAATTGAACTGCTTTTGGTGGTGAACTGTCCAACTCTTCAGTGTCTATTCAGATATTCTTCATATCTCCTGGGTTCCTGTGAGACTTTTTGACTGAAATCCCATATTTTGCCTTCAGTTTGATTCATATTTCTTTTGCATTGCTCTTTATCAATAAGTTTCATCTGTATTCTGTTTCATCTATTCATCCACAAGAGACCAGTGCTCTTTCTAACTCTTCCTCTGTAAAATTAGGAAATCTGACCTAAATAATCCAGGTATCTACAACTCTTACACTGATTAATGAACTTCATGAAAGCATGATTAATTTCAAGCAGACACCTATCCAGTGTTCTATGTTTATATTTTAAAAATTACCTACTTAAGGAAGAATGATGGAGGTAAATACTTTTAATGTCTATGATAATTTTATTAGAAGGCTTCAGTGTGCAAGAGAGAAAGGAAAATGTGGAATTTCAGGAAACCAGAATTCTTTCCTCATTGGTAATGGGAGAATGACACTGTTATGAACCTTGCTACTTGCTCAACTTTTGATGTCATCAGACAGCATTGGGTGATTTTAGAAGAACAGTCAGTTTTGGTAGGAAAATGTTACGGACTGAGTCATCTATTTGACTTAAATTCATCTTGGAGATAAACTGCTTCCTTTGAAACCCTGTGAAACATTCTTGTGAAGTCTTTAGATGATTTGGAAGTATGCTAATCTTCTGAATACTTCTCTTGGAAGATTGATTCAAGTCCTAGCACAATTTTTTATAGCAAAGAAAATTTGTGATTCTGAAATTCTTTAAAGATGATTCAAATTTTGCGATTCATATTGACCAGCTGTGCTAGCTCAAAGAGCCGACTCTGACTTCCTCTCCTTTCAGACAGTATTTCAGACAGAATTGTTTGATTTTGACACAAGAGGCAGTGGTGTCTCCCAGACTACATTCAAAAATTACCGAGGCACACTAGAAGGATGTGCAGTGAACCTTCCCTGAAACTGTCGTCTTTCAGGCGAGGTGACAAAACCATTGAGACTTCAGTTGAAAAAACTCCTTCAACATCTATCACATTGAATAAATGTACCATTCATTGGTTTTCAGTCTATACTCGTTATTTTCTGCTTGCCTTTTTTTTTTTTTTCTGAGGGTACTATCTGGGGTATTTTTTCCTAAATAGTTAAAAGGTGTTAGTGAATTATCCCATTACACTGAGTGATCTATTTCTGTATCTATTGGCAAAAAACACTGTGGAAGAAGCATCATCTAATTCGTTCTTGTGGTTCAATAGATAATTCTATTGACTGAATGCTACAAGCTGTGTTTCTCTGTAAAGCCTGTGTTGCCTGGTGAAAGAAAGATTCTCCTTGGATTCTGCTTGGGTTTCACAAAGGAGAAAAGTATTTAGGGAGGGAAGAATTTGGCAAATGTATTCCACTGTGTGTCCTTTCACCTGAGGTGTTTTTATAGGCAGCTTATTAATGAATCATATTTTTAGAAGGATAATTTTTAGAAGTAGTACATGTGAATTAGATTATCTGTGTTATACATTGGGACAGGAAGGGCCAGATTCCCCATATGTGGCTGGTGCTGCCAAAGTAGATGGATTTACAGCAGTACCAAATGGACTCACCTCTCTCATTCCACTGGTAATGAAGATATGAGTCAGAATAGCCAGTAGATGTCAGTAAACACAAATCTGAATGAGAGAAGTGTGAAAACACTCTGCCTTTTGGGGAGTTTGGTTATTCAGTATTGAACAGTGATTTACATGGATGGTAAAAGATCATCAAGTGTCTCATAAAGGACTTGATTATTACATGTCTTGTGTATTGGAATGTATATGATAAGAATTTTTTCTTTTCTTTTTAACCATCTTTTCAAGAGTAGGGGGAAGAATATTCAGTTTGTTCTGGCAAATTCAATTTAGCAAGTGGGCAAGATTACTTTTTGAACCCTTCCAGCTCACTATGATTTTATGATACCAGTGCTTGACTTCAAAGACTGAGAATGGGGAAAGAGGGGTTGCAGGAGTAACACCCAGGAGCTTACCCCTGCCCAAGCCTGCACTGCTTTGTTCAGTCCTTGCCTTCCCTCTACAAAAAGAAGACCACTGAGGGAATGAACAATTTTAACCTACGTCACTTCAAGGCACTGAGGGGAGTGATAGGAATATTTGAATCTTAAATTGTTTCTTTTCACACTGAACTCTGACAGAGTTTAAGACAAGTTTTAACACTGGCACCGTTCAAAACTCTGTTGAGAGACTCCAGCTTCTATTACTTTTCCAGTTGCAGAGAGTGAACATCATCAGCAGTTCTTCTGCTGATGAGAGGATTTTAATGACTCTGATTATGAGAAAAATACTTTTCAAAAGGTTTTAAAGAGCAGCTGAAGGATGCAGCATAGTAATGCATTTGTAGTACTTCCACCACACATTATTAATACACTAGGATAACTGTTGAATTAATTAATAATGGATTCAGGCCCTTCCCATGAGGAGAAAGGCTATGCACTATTTTAAATGAACCCATCAGAGAAAGTAATGATGGTACCTGTCTTTTATAAAGCAATATATAGTGTTTTGGGTAGGAACCATGCTGGGAGGAGTTAGTCCTGGAGGCCTTACTTTCTTCTGTGGATTCATTCAGTGGTCTCCACCTCAGTAGGAAAAAAATGATTTTCAACACCTTTTAATTGAGTAGTTTCAGCACACTCTTAGCTTTGAAATACCTCATAAGAGGAAAATTGGATGTCTCCCATGTCTAAGTGTCATTCTAATCATGAAGATGTGACCTTATAGACTGGTCTTGGCTGAATATAAAACATAGCTGTGGTTTAAGATGTAATTTAACATACTTGCTCATTGGGAAAAGAAAGAGTGTATTGGGTTGGATTTTAAAGACAGGTAGTTCTTCTTCAGCAGAGAATGAGGCTATGTGGGTTTTGGTGGCCTGAGATCACAGAATCACAGAATAAGCTGAGTTGAAAGGACCCACAAGGATCACCAATTCTAGCTCCCAGCCCTGCACAGCACCATCCCCAAGAGTCACATTATGTGCTTAAGAGTGTTATTGGTGTAGCACTGAATCAGGCACTTTAACTTAGGAAGAAATAGGACATCAGCAACAACTCTGCCATAAGTGTTTCTGGTAAATAAGCTGTGGGCACTTAATTCTTTAAATATGTTGGGGTTTTGAATCACTGTGGTGAGACATTTTGCTTTGTGTTCTGTACTGCATGTGAAACTTCTATGCTTAATGCACATTTCTCAATACTACATTTCTGTGTTGGCTATTGAGTGGAGGGGTTATGGTGCAATAGTTTGTGATTGAGGCCTCTGAACAGTGGACTAGGTTCTGTGAACTGTAGGTGGATTTTCTCCTGTGATGTTAAGAGGAGCCATCCATCCATCATCCATCCATCCATCCATCCATCCATCCATCCATCCATCCATCCATCCATCCATCCATCCATCCATCCATCCATCCATCCATATGTGTTAAATGGCAATGGGAAATGCAGAGGAAACTCCATTTTTTCTTATTGCTGGTTACAGCCTTTGAGAAGGTTATTTTAACTGTACTTTAGTTGTTGAAGTGCTTCAGTCACTTCAGGTAAAAGAAGAATGAAATAATTTTTTATGCAACTTTTGAAGGACTTCTGATGTTTGCGTCTTTTACCTCCATGTGTGTAGTGGTTTGAAAGCANCTATCTCAGCTATCTTGCTTCTTTTTTTCATACCTGCAACTAAATTAACACAAGTCCGAACTAATTTATTCAAAACAGAACGTTATTTAGCTGCTTGCTCAGGGGTCATCAAAACAAATAATAAAAAAGAAAAAAGATTCAAATCACACCTTTGCTTTCACAAAAATCTTAATCTTTTCTCCCAAGCTTTGGGAAATGATGTTCAGCTCAGCTGCTCTCACGAACAACCCACAAACCGCAGATATTGTGATTTTTCCTTTTCAGAGCTCTCTCAGGCTTCTGGTGATAGCCCCATTCATCTTCATCACCAGTCTTTCATTTTTCTCTGCCTTCTTCCAAAAGGGAAGAAGAAAAAAAAAGAAAAGTATTTGTTAGAGTAGTTATAGTCAAGCAGCAATATTCTTCAATTAATAGCTCCAGGCACCATTCAGTGAAAAAACTTCATCTCTGATTTTGTTCAGTTTCCTGATACCTTCATCTACAGTAGCCTCCTGTGCTTTAAAACTATTGGACCACATAAACTGAGGTGCCTGTGGTATATTTTTTATGTCTAATGTAAGTATTTAAATGATGCAAGTATTGTTTTCCTTTCTCCTCACTGTATTTTTCTTCTCCCTGTATCTCTTGCTTGTTGATTTGATTTGATAGAATTCATGTGCCCTTTGCATATATTTCTGTTGAGGTATGATTTCAAAGATTTAAACTGTATAAGCAAATGTCTGGTTTTGGTCCATCAGGATTTAAGATGAGAGAAAATCCTGGCCTTAGGTTTTCCATGAGTCACATTAGCCATAGTGGAATTGAAACATGCATGCTGAGTTACACTCATGTGAAGGCAAAGACTATTCTTTTTCCTCTGCTTCTAGATTTTATTTCATGTTAATAGGAAAAAAAAAGGTAAAAAATTATTGCCTTTGTGTACATGTATATGGGTTTTCTATTTACAATGTGTCTTTTACTTGTAATTTTACAAGAAGAAGAAAAAAAAAAAAAAAGGCCAGGAAGTCTCACAACTAATTTAGAAAGAAGAAATCAAAAACAGGCTGCAAATTGAACTCACACAAATGAACATGTCAGGTAGGATTGCGTTGGATCAAGTGCACTGCCCTGAGTGAGAGGAATGCAATGCAAATGTCTGGTTTGCTCCTGTATTACCCAGTCAGATGGAAATGTCTCTTGTTGGGTGCCTTTCCTCGGGAAGGTGGAATGAACGGACTGGGAACAAGGGTCATCCATTAGAGTTGCCGAAGAGAGTGAGGAGTAGATAAGATTCTCAAATGATTGAATGGTGTGTGATTACAACAGTAGTGGAAAAAACATCCAAGAAGATTACATTTCAGTTCTTTCAGGGAGGTCTGAAATAATGTTGCAGCATAAAGAACAAGTACAGTCTACTAAACACAGTGAAAGTAACAGAGACTAAATTCACAACAAAGCTTTGTAATTATACACATAACTTAACCTGCAAACTAGCTAGTTCTGTTTGGAAAAATATGTGTAGCTGAAGATTTGAAAGTGGCAAGTTGAAAGTATGCCTATCAGTTTCTGAGTTTCCCTATAAATTACAGGCTTTTTATGTCTACTCTTTTTTTCTTTTTCCTGAAATTGATATTCTAATGCAGCACTGCAAATGGAAAAAAAAAAAATCTCTGCCTTTTGTTCAGGCATGAGGAAGCTGAAATCCCTTCAGTATTTCAGCAAAATGCAACCTTTCTTCAAACATGAGAGCATATTGTGTACATTTTGCAACCATTACAAAGAAGTCAACTTTAGATATATTTCTTACAAATCTTCTGTTTTGGCTATTTTTCAGTTCAAAGAAGTCCCTTTTCTTAGATTTAAACTGGTTGCATTTTTATCACTTGTTGCTCAAGCTATTTTCTCTTTGAGACAACACAGTACAAAAAAAGCAAGGCATTCTTACTGCTAACAGAGAGGCACACTGAAAATTAATTTTGTTCTCATGGTATATTTGCCCAAAAAGAATTAAAACCAAACATCAGAAGTAATCAGGATTTTTTTTAAAGAAGCAAGCCAATATGTGAATGAAAGCTCCAGCCTCTTATTCAAGCAGAGAAGGTCCTATTAGCCTTTTATTCTCTGCAGGGTGCTCTATTTATGTGGGTAAGACTGGAGTGCAAGAAGTCAGCAGCGAAACATGGTCCAGCCAGGCTCCTCCCTTTACAGGGACTGCAGCCATGGACTGCTGTCTGAAGAGTTGCTGTACAAAGTAGCTCAAGATCTTCAACAAAAGCTGTGAAATGGTCCTGCCCTCTCCTGTGAGGCAGAGGTTAGCTTATATAGCATACAATATGTGACTGAAGCCTGTTCAGGCTTGAACAGAGAGGGTACAGAAGTTTACTTAAGACAATTTTCTCTGAATCCTTCCCCCTTTGCTGGAGGGTTTGAGTTCTGCAGTTGGCAGTAAATATGCAGAAGACCTGCCCCAGAATGAGGGCCCTTCCTGAGGTGGTGATGCTCCACTATATGTTGAACCCTCTGTATAAGATATCTTATGGTTTACCTTCAACAGCCCAAGCTATGTCTGAATACAGTGCTCGTTTATGGGCCTCTCTCTCCACACCCAGCATCTTCATCTTCCTGCTGTGAATGCTGGGGGCTAGTCCTAGCCTCAGGAACCTGTTTATATCATTCTATCCAGGTGCTGCATAACAGCATTTCAAAGTCCTATATTTACATGTTTGGATCTTTCACTAGTCTAGGGAAAAAATAGCTGGAAGTACAGCCATCTTAGTGGGCCAGTACCCACAACTGAATTATTATTTATATGCCTAATGTATCAATATTGCAGCAGACTTAGGTAATTTAGTAAAACGCTCGCCTCATTTTCCTCTTTAACAACTGTCTTTATATGTGCACTATTTACATGTCCCTCTCCGCCCTTCGTCCATGTTGAACCAACATAAGTTTTCCAGTTTTTCCTTACAATATTGTGCTTCCAAACACCATATCTAATAATTCCTGTTGCTGTCTTCTGAATTTTCCCCAGTCTGTCACTGTCTTACTGTGTTTTGGGCAACAATAGACATGGTATTCCAGCTGTGTCAGCACTAATTAAACAGACCAGAAGGTTTTCTTATGGATGCGTATGTGTAACATTGTCATACTCTTAGTTCTTATTTGTCCATAATCTGCTATTATTCCTGATTCCACTACTGTCTAGCAGGCTGTTACTCATTTATTGATATACTTCATATTTTTTGCCAAGCATGCTTGGATATCACATCTTGGAGGTCATAGGATGGAATTCAGGCTATTCCTTGAAATTCCCAGTACAACTGAGT
This sequence comes from Illadopsis cleaveri, assembly GCA_013399915.1. Taxonomy (NCBI): domain Eukaryota; kingdom Metazoa; phylum Chordata; class Aves; order Passeriformes; family Timaliidae; genus Illadopsis; species Illadopsis cleaveri. Next base: position 310,355 of record VXBB01015062.1, read on the forward strand.
TTTCATCTTTCCTCTGGAATATCTGCAATTCTTGCCCCTTTTGTTCCATTATCCATTGAAAAAAACTGATATGGGTTTCAGGTGAAACCACACAGAGGTCTTTTTGGACAACCATTTCATTTTGACCAACTCCTATTTTAAGAGTTCTTTGGGAGAGCTTTTTTCAAGCAGAAAGTGCCCCATTATGAGGATTTCATCTACACCATGTTTTCTAAGTCTACAGGAGTGTCATACTGCTTTCTTCATTTTATGGGTTGTTTTACATAAAGTTAACCTTAATGACCTACTTAAGAGTGGAATTTATGTTTGGGAGATAGAGAATTCAGTTGTATTTTGGGGAGTTAGCAAAAAATGCTTGGAGTGCTGCAGTACTAAGTCACAAATTGACTGTTCTATTTAAATCTTTCTGCAAGAGATCTGCTGTAACCCAGAACCAGGACATGCATATTCCAAATCTTGTCAGAGTCTGATTCACTCAGAAATTTTAAAACTTTTTTTTTTTTTGGAAGTCGAGAGAGGCTTCAGTCATTTTAAATTTATTTTATTCTGTAAGTATTTTAGGCACTCAGTGAAGCAAGTGCCAGGTTATTATTGTGGTGCAGGCTATGCCAAAATAGAAAAAAATATTGAATGCTGAAATTTCCATAAATCTATTTTCTTGAATGTATAGAAAACAGTGACACTTTTGGGAAGCCAATATTTTAAATAAAAAGTGAACTAAAATAATTTTAATTATATCAAAAAATATATGTGAATATTCTTGGCTTGTTTTGTTTCTCACAAGGCAAGTTTCATTAACTCCAGCACAGCATTTTCAGTAAGTCCTTCAGTCAGTGAGATCTGTGTGGCACAGCGGAAGAATTTAGACGTAATTTATAAGTAAGTCCAGCATACAGCTGACAAAACCACCAGGTATACTAGCAAATTGGCTGGAATTCCTGGATTCAGATCTCTGGATGAGGTAATGGGTTTTGGCTTGACAGTCTATGCTGCAGAAGCGACATTTTTTGCTTCCAGTGTATGCAGAGCTGTATCTTTAATATTTGCAGAATATTCTTACCCTTGCCTCAAAACTGTTCTTTATTGATTTTTTTTTTGTCAGGTCCTGCTTCAATCAGTTTTACTGGAACTTGAAATGCAAATGTTTTGAGACTTTTGAGAAATATATTTTTATCAAAGGGCATGAAGGTACATTCAAAAAGTTCATTCATGGTTACATGCATCATTCATGATTTTTTTTTCACATTTAATCTCCTATTTGTTTTTAAAGCTTGCTTCCAAATACTCCATTGTGTAGAAAATGCCCCAGAGCACATTCCTTTTACAAGTAATACAGTCTTTATAGGTTGCTTCTAATCTGGACACTTCACTGAACACAGCTGCCACAATTAGAGTCAAATTTGTGATTTTCTTCATTGTATGGTACCAGTGTGAATGATACATAAACACAGCTGGCTTGAATGCAGATTTGTTCACATGATGTTGCCTATCAGCAGCAGCAGCAGTATTTCTGAGGCACTGACCCACAGAGGCCAAATTAAAAATCAAATTAAGCATCATAAATGCAACTTCATTACTATTCATGCTCTGAAAATTATGAACTGGTGTGATTTATATAAGAAAGCTGACTGGATGCCCTCGACTGAAGAAGTGCACAGGTCAACAAAAGGTTTCCTCATACCTAAAGAAATTTAGGCATAAGCAATCCTCAGCTCCTGCAGATGTATTTTTTCAATAAAGGATAATACTGTAAGACAGTCTCCTAACCCATGTGTGTGCTATTGAATAAAAATACTAATTTTCACTAAAATGACATGAAAGTTCTGTTAAATTTATTTTAAAGATGTTTATTTGTGCATGTGCCAGACTCTACAGTGACCAGCAGAAATTGCTTATTCTGGGAACTTTGTGCCTACAGATTTGTCTACAGATAGTGTCTATACATTGTCTTTCCAAAATTTCAACAGGGCTTGGAGTGTGTTTAGAATAAAATTATTCTGCCATCAAAAGTGGTGGTAGGGGGAGAGACTACAAGGAGAATCAAGAGTAAGAAAGATAACAGTGGAGCAGGAGTCAAACAATGAACACATTACCAAATTTCTTAGAGTGAGCGAGGGAGATGGAGTGAATTTGGACTGTGCAGTAACAGAGCTTGGATTTTTTCTGTACAATGCCTTTTAATCTTTTGTGAAATGTGAAAGTTTCTGAATGGCACAAGGCAGCTCAGAAAAAGAGTTTCAGGCTTAAGACAGCTTAATTTTCCTTTGTGAACCTGGATTCTATACCTGCCATAAGTTCTATAGAATACTAGATAACTCTTTTAAACCAGACCTCCACAAATGGACACTGATTGCATCTCTTCTTTTTTTCTGGGTGCTCAGATGCATTCATTAACTCTTGGTTTATGCCCACTCAACGTGAGTGGAAACTTATGCCTGAATTTCCAGGCAGTTCCTCACATGCCAAATAGGAGGAGTTATATTACTATATATGTAGTCAGAGAAGTGCTCAAAAAATAAATCAGTTAATATATGTGAATCATTTTAGTATCACAGTGAAGAGCACTGCTGAAAATGGAGTGAGGATGCTGACTCTGTTACTGGAGCAAGGGTGGTCAGGAAGCAATAAATACGATGGCACAGGACCACATATCAACCCTGGAAGACAAAACAAAAGAGAAACTGAAGCTTGTCCAGCTGATTTTTAGCAGAGCACTGTTCCTTCCTGCTAAGTGAATACAGCAGTGGTCCTGAGGGAAAAAATAGTGCATGAATGTGTAATTACAAGCCTGTATCATAATGCGTAAAACCAAGGGGACTGGATTAATTTTGCACAAGCAACCTTTCTTCTGACATTGCCAAACTGAAATGCATGATTAGGAAGGGGGAGCAGAGGAACTGCTCTTTTGGTAGTTCTCCCACGTTTTCAAAAAAAGCACTCAATAACAGCTCTGAGGCATTTAGTTATAGGCAATAACATCCCTGATTGCTTCAGTCCTGGAGTTTTTGTATTGTTCGTTTATTTTACTAATGCTGTAATATTTGTGTTTAATGTAGCAATGTATTAATTATTTCAACAACCTGAACTTCAGGTTAAACTGGTATTCAGCAAGTGAGAAGCAATGTATGTAGGACAAATCAGAGAAATGCAACGATTTTCTTCCGAGTCTGCTGGGCCAAGCCAAATGAAATTGCTTGTTTAATATTCAAATCTGCTATGAGATACTCTTAGCAGTCCTTTCTCCAATAACTCCTAGAGCTTTCCCAGAGACTCAGCATGCTCAGGAGTGGGAGGAGGCATTTACATTTCTCTTTGTTATGAAGTACTCTGTGAGGCTACTGTGTGGAGCAATGGGTATTTTCATTAGGGGAGGCTGAATGTGAAGATCCTACATCAGAGCCTGTTTCTCTTGTGGCCTCTGTGTGTCCATGGCTCTGTGCTCTGACATCCTCCAGGGTTCTTTCCAAGTCAGTAGTGTCAATCCAGGAAGACCTGCAAGAAGGTCACTGATGACTGTGAACGTCCAGGTAACTATGCCTGGGTTTTAATTTATATCAACATCTTACTGTGCTACCCTGTACTTAAAATTCCAGATGATCCACAACAGAGATTGGCTTAGGTTTTTGTTTTGTTTTCTTTCACCTGCTATGGATCCTATGAGCAGCACTGTTAGAACTTTTCCAATATTCTCCCCAGCATATTCTGATGATCCACGTAGTTCAGCACAATGTGTAATTCTTTTACACCTACACTTGAACTTTGGACCAAATGTTTAGCAAGAGAATAAAAATGTTAACAAAAACCCAGAGCTCTTAATGTGATCACCTTGGTTTTGCAGAGTTGTTCCTCTAGGAGAGGAAAATTTTCTTTATTTTCAGTTCAGAATTAATTATGACTTTTTAAAATTTTTATCAATGCAATGTTTTAAAAAAGCAATTTAAGTCCAAGTTAAAGTATTTGTTTTACAGTCAAACTCATGATTAAGTGGGAGATTTTTAGATTTCAATTTCAGTCATTGTAATTTTTTTTTCTTTTCCAAGATATGCACTGGAGCAGCTCCAGCAAGGAGAGTTATAGAGTAAGCCTACAGCAATTGTAGTTCACACTGCTATTTGCTTTTTTTCTTAATGAAGAAAAAAGTGCTATGATAGGGATTTCTTCCCATTATCTCATATTTATAGCTTAGACTCCTCCATGATGAGAAAAACTTTCGTCAGATTACCAGAACATCTGGCTGTTTCATATTCTTATCTTAATGTCCCTTGATTTGGTCTAGCTGCTATAAGATCATATTAAGAACAGTCGAGCCAGCACAGGAGAAAGCCAGGTGGGGTTTGTGACATACTTCCATAAACATTACAGCCATTCTATCCCACAGAGGGATGAGCAGTATGTTCATATAGACTTTTTCTTTTCTGGGGTACTCTAAGGTCACGCAGTACAGTGTGTGTAATGGAATAGATGCCCTTGAAATGTCTTGTGAAGATGCTAAAATTATTAACATTTCAACAGAGGGATGGAGATGAGCTCTGTACTATCAAATGTGCTTCTGTGGTTTTCATTGTGCCCAACCTTTGTCTAGCCTTGCCATAATCTGGTTTCTTTGCATGCATTTATATTTGAAGATTTTTATGAAAAGTAGCTTGTAATATTCTGTTTAAACATAATGCTGCCTGAATCTCCTATTTTAGACAAATATTTTGTATTCTTATGATCAGTGACATTTCAGCATTTAAATTTATTAGTGGTAATTTTGTAAGATAGGAAAGCTATATTGTTTCCTCTTAGGGATAGCAATGAAAAGCAAAATGACATGATGGCAGTCAGGCTTGGATACTGAAGTAGAATAGGCTGAGATATGTAGCTAGCCAAAGTTTTAACTTATATCTGAATTCACATTACTAGTACAACATTGCTCATTGCTCAAACAATATCATAACTTAAATGATAAAACCAAATTTGACTATAGTCTAATCTACTTTGTGATGTGCTGACTCTAAATGTATTTCAGGTGTTCGATGGCTGGAATAAAGAGAAGGGCTCCTTTCATGTTTGTCTTCCCAGGATAATCTTTCCAGCATGCTTCTGAAAAACCATTTTCTCATGAGATTCTCCTTAAAACTAAGGTCTCTTCCTATCCTTTGCATTTTTTTGGCTGGGTTTTTTTTTTGGGGGGGTGGGTCAGGTTTGGTTGGCTTTTTGCTTTTTTTGATGTTTTTAACTGCTGGTTATGAGCAGACCAGTTGGCTTCAAAATAAACCATGGCTGTGATTATAGTTTGGCTGCATGTACAGAGAAGCTACTGACATAAAATTTAGGCTCAAAAGAATTTGGCTATTAAAATGGACTAGAAGTTGTGTTTATGATGTCTTTGACAGAAAAAAAAAAAAAAGAAAGAAAAGATAGACATATTTGTTTTACATCAGACCCCATGTTAACAAAGTCTAATTATTATGGGAATCTCCCTAAGGCTTTTTTTTTTTTTTTTCCAGAAAAAGGAGATAAGAAGGTAAGACAAAGAAGAAGAGCATTTTCAGTTTCCTTCTGATTAACAGGAGTGTGACTTAAATCTGGAAATTTGAGAGTCAATGTTGCTGCCAAAAATTACAGCAATATTATTTTTTTGTTTCACTGGGTACCCTTTTGCTTCATGTTTATGATTTTTAACTTCTGTTTTCACACTTCCACCCGAATTATTTTGTATATTTGTATTCTCCTCTGCTTTAATATGTACAAATTGAAAAGAACTGAAAACTGGTTCATTCCAAGTATCTGCCATTGAGAGCAGTAGTTAACAGGATCTGAGCATAAATCCCTCTCCTTATTGGGGGAGTTTCAGCCTTTCTTTGCCATCGGAAGAGAACACCTTTAACACCAGTCTGCATAACGCACTGGGAAGAGCTTATCTTAGTCTCTCTTCTCGAAAATTGTTCCTTAACCTGATCTGCACTGAGAAGAAAGGAAGAGTCTAAGAGCTGAATTTTTCTTTTTATATTAATAGCAGAAATTGAGGAATGAACTGAGGTTATAGGTCCTTACCTGTTTCTCAAGTCTTCTCAATGTAATCCTCAGTTCAGCAGGCAAAGCAAAACATCAGTTCTGTTTTAGTATCATTCCTGTTTCTTTCACTGAGCTGACAGTAACAGTATCTTCCAATTACACTCATGGACAGGAGGTTTTTTTCTTTTCTGAAAAGTGTTCTCATTTCTCTCCCATGAGCACCTCCATTGGTTCAGTAATATTCTTTTTGAAAGGAGTAACTAACTCTGTATACAATATTGCAGTTGAGAGTGACAGAGTTATATAGCAAACTACATTTGTGATCTCTTAGAAGTGCATGCCATTTATGTATGAAGCTTTTTGTCTTGATTGGGGTGTGTTCACAGACTGAAAGAAGTTCAAGCTCAAATCTTCAGTGGCTTTTGTAGCAAAGATGCTTAAATTAGCAGGTTTATCACTTGATTTTGTGTTTGAGAGTCTTCTGTTTTGGAAAGTGTGATCAACAGAAAATACAGTACACCTTAGTAAAAGAAAGGACCATTAGGTTTAATGAGTGTGAGGAAAGCATGATATCAGAGATTTTTGAAAGAACAATAGACCTTCATATATAGATCTGGTTTATTCCCTTGTCCTACACTATAAAATGTTAACTGCTCAGGAGTTCTGTCTTAGGCAGTAGGATAACTGGTATCTGGCTTTTATAGAGACAATTTTTCACTTGTTTTTATCCTTTTGATATACAAGCTTCTAACCATGGCAAACATGCTCTGTAGCATAACTAGCAGAGTGGGAGCAAGCTGTTTGTGTTTGATAACTCTGGCGCCTCTTAACCCTTAAAAACATGGCAGCTTATTTTGTGTAGAGCTTACATCAGATCTCAGCTGACTACTGATAATTTAAGCAAACATGCATATGCATGTGAAGTCAGAAAACATGCATATGCATGTGAAGTCAGAAACTTGACTTCTGGTGAGGCTTATCTCTGTGAACTGTTATAATACCGTGTGGACTGCAATTTGGAGTATTTGTTGCTACTTCTTGATTTAAGGACATGAAAAAGAGAGGCTATGATCCAGTCTGCCTAAATCTTGCCTACAATAGGATTAGAATGCTTTAACCCTGCTGAATCCTAGACACTGATCCAGCCTGCTTACTTAGTAAGGCTATTAAATCCAGGAGGCTTTGAAATTCATTAGATGCCTCCCATGTAGTCTGAATGTTCCCTAGGCACTAACATTTTGTCAGCCTGTGTGCACAGAAGAGCCTTTCTTTCTGGGGAATTGAGTGACAAAAGGTATATTGCAATCTAAGACAAGCCAGACAGGGACTAGAAGCTAGAAGCTCCAAAATAGACTGTTTGATATGTGTGTCTGGCTTCATCTTACTTGAGGAGAGTGCTGGGAAGGCACAAAGAGATGGGATCTAAGTTTCTGCCCCTGGATATCAGCAATATGGCAAGGATGTGATTTAATGAGAAATGCATAAATAAGTCCTCTCACAACTGAATGTTACGAGTAATAACTTGGACTTGGGCTTCTCCAGCATTTGCTCCCCTTCAGTGTCTGGACACAGTGACATGGTATTTGGACACAGCTCTCAGCTGAGCAATCACTAGGCCACTTTTCTGAGACATGACCTCAGCTCTGATCAGATAGCCTGGCATCCAGATCTTCACTTCTTTCACACATTTTTATTGCCAATGCAGTTCTGTGAAGTGCCACCATTCTGTGGACTGAGTGAATGGAGCTGTGCAAAATTTTCCTTTTAGTTTCCCATGATCTCAGTTGAAAAAATTGTACACATCATTTAAGCAGACAGCATTGATGATATCTGGAAATGTCTGGATTCCATCAATTGGCAGGAAAAAAGGAAAAATAGATAAGCTAGGAAAATTGCATAAACTTTTATAAATCTTCAAAGGTATCTGACTCCATTGACTTGTAGAGAAGCTGGGCAAGCTAAACTGCCTTCCCTCGCCAAACACGTAAAACTGAGATGATGCAATATCCAAATTTGAGCAGACTGGATAATACCCTGAAAAACAAAGTTCTGTGGCCAGATGGTTGAATGAAATGGCATGAGTCTCCTGCGGTATGAATATTGCGAATGGCGAAATTTCATGTCACCCTTGCCAAGGAGAAATTTTGTATAATGAACCTTATTGCTGGAGGGAGGAGTCACGTGTATAACCTTTTCTCAGACTCCACATGAACTCCTTCATCCAGAAGGTGCAACAGTCTATTTATTCCTTCTGCACTGTTTTTAATGTACAGTTCTGTCTGAGCAATGCAGCTTGAAAGCAAATTGTTTTGGTGAATCCTGATACATTTCTTTATTTCACCACCAATAGTTTATAATAATGTTCAGGGACAATGAACACCAGGTCTGTGTCTGACGTATTTTGATATATTACACTACCTCCACAAGCCAATGGGTTTTTTAAATGTTATTCCTAGATAACTGCTAACCTAAGGTATAGACAAGTATATGCTTAGATGTGTGAACAATTCACACATGCAGGGGGCTCTGAAGTTTTATCAGGATTGGGAAAGAAGGAGTAGTTAATATTTGTTTGGGAGGGAGAGGGGAGTGCTTTGTTTTTTCCTATTGAACATCACATTTTTGCTTCTGTTTTAAGGAACTGAAAAAGTCAATGACATTGAATTGTGCATACCTTACCAAATTTGACCTATTTGAAAATACCCACATGGACTTCACAAAATGCCTTCTCACAGAGGAGGGTTTGGTGAAAGCGTATCATAACCTACTGAACAGAGTCTGTTCAGATTTCTCTGGAGTCCTTGAATATTTGCCAGGGTCACCAAATGCACTGTCACTGTCTTGAGCTGAGCTCACAGATGCTGCTTTGCTTGTGTTCAAATAATCTTTAAATTATTAAGTATGGTGATCCTCCATATGCCGAGGAAGAGCTTCGTCCTTCCTGTTCTTAGGTGCCTTTGGATATGAGTGATAGAGACATTTCTTTTATCTGTGAATTCTTCTGTGCTGTTAAAAACATTTACCTTTTTTGTCCAGAGTTATCTGAATAGTAGTTGCCCATTTGCAAGAGTACATAAAGATTTTGAGTTTGTATCAATTTTTATACAGTGAGATTCCAACCTGTGAAGACTTTAATGAAATCTGGTTTTTATCCTAGTTCCATATAAAAATAGTGTTTTGCTTCTAAGAAGGGAGCTGCAAATTAATTTAAGTTTATAATGCATAGCAACTTCTAACACTTAAAAAATCATTATACTGGGGATCTTTTTCAATCAGAAAAAAGGACTAGACTACAACAAATCTGCATAAACCTTTCATTTTGTAGGCATATTACTCTAACCTTTAACAAGGAGTTCCTGTATCTTCCTTGAGGTTTGATCTTGTCATGACATTATAGAGAAGCTGTACAAAAATTTCGGCTTTTAAGACGTATCAGTCCTGGTTTTACACTTTTCTTCCTTAATGGTGGATATTAACTCAAAGGTTTTAACACTGTGTTTTCAAGGCACTTAACCACTGTGGTATAAAATATTTGACGTCCCTGTTAGCTCTTGATCATTTGCTGATGTAAAATTTGGCAGGCTACGTAGCCCAAGACTGAACTTCATGCCTTCTGAAGACGTTAATGTGTTTTTATGGAGGTGGAATTCTCTTCTGATTACTGGTTAGAATAATTACTTGCCTAGACAATTAAAATTAATGTTTTTCTGATTTTTTTGACTTTTGTATAAAGTACTGATTATGTTGCTATGAGCCTTTAAGTAATTCTCTGTGTGAGTTCATTTCATCCTTAACCTTTTGATTTATGATATAAATAAATTGACAGAGAAGAGTTATGAAAACAGTTCATTGAAAAGGCAAGTCACCTCTTCTCTGAAGACTTCTCAGGCTTGGTCAAGAGCTTTTCCAACAACAAAAAAATCCCTTTCTACCACTGAGGGTTAGGAGGAGGGTCAGGGAAGGCTGCTTGCTGAAACACAGTGTTCTGAAGGATTGGGTCAGTTCATTTTGGTGATCACCTAACCAGTGGACCTGGTTTCTTCCTCATACTTTGCCTCAAAGAAACACTTCCCCATCACTTCTCTGGTCTTCTGCTCAGAGGTGGTCTGAGCCTGAGAGATGCTTGGGGAGATGCAAAGTTTTGTCAGCCCCACTAATACCTGGAGGTGTCTGGGAATCAGGGCTGTGTGAAAGCTCATGGGACTGGGTCCTGCACACCCTGGCTGTGTGGTGCTGGATCAGGAGGCCGTATAAACATGCCAAATAAGTCAGAACTAGGCCATATGTAATTTAGGACAGCTTTGTAGCCTTAGGTCAGCTTCGTGCCAGCTGCATAAGGACAGGTGATATTAGCCTGATAAATGTTTATTTCTGTATATTTTTTTACCAGGATGAATGCTTTAGGTGCTTCATTCATTTATATATTGATATTTCTAATTTGAGACTAACAGGAACTGTTATGCCAAACTGTCAGGATTTATTGTTTATAGCATTTCATAACTGGGGTCTCTACTTTTATCTTAATTTTTACAGGTCTGACTCACATATGTAGTTCTTTCTTTCTCCCCAGTAGCCATTCTGAGAAAGCATCCCTACCCAGAAACATTTATCTTTCCAATTTGAAATGAAAATTTTTTTAAATATTGACTTTGTCAACAGTATGGGAGTTGTGAGTTCTGAACATCTCTACTGATGATGATGATAAAATTAATTTCCTTTAGTGATCCCGTGTCACTGGTTTTAAAACTCTAAATGCCTTTTTGGAAAAAGGAGAAGGTACTGTTCTGTAAGAGCCTAAGAAATTCAGGGTGTTTGGTTTTTTCTTTTCTTTTTTTAATACCTTGTAGCCATCCTGTGGTAGAATTGCAGACACATGGCTCCAGCTGTGCTACTTAGCTTCTGTAAGCAGAATTAAAATTGCATATAAATGGTTTAATTGCCCTTCAGTTTTTAATATTACAAACTCAAGCTGTGACTTAATTTTTTTTTTAATCTGTAAATATAGAACCTACATTTATTAATGCTTTATGCATAGTTGTTCTTATTTATGTTGTGGATTGTGGGCAGAAAGTTGTGTACCTCAGAAGACCTACTTTTGGTGGATGTAGCTCTTCAAAGCTAGTAATTGACACAATTTCCATACCTAGGGTGACTCACTGGATTTTGATTAATGTTTAAAAAAGTAGCCAACACCCATTAAATACAGAGTAACTGTTATCAAGCTACTATAAATTAACCCTAATGGAGGTTATTCAATTTCATTTTACATATCAGCAACAGCTGATCTCTTCAGAGAGTTCCTATTCAGCTCCTTACAGTACTAACAACCTGATTTTTTAAAAAAATACAACTGAGGGGTCAAATCTTAAATGTTTTTGGGAGTAGAGGCTTCCTGGTGTCACTGGGAAACTATAGATGTAGGCAAAATCAGAGATAATAAATCAGATGACGTCTTGTATTAATACAAGATGTTGTATAATTTATTATCCATGATTTTGAGTAGAGTTCATTGAGTAGATTGTTTCTATTTTGTGTTCAAAGAAAGCTTTCTCCAGATGAAAAGGTGCAGTCAGGCCCATCCTTTGTAGAGACTGGTCCTTCTGTGAAGCTCTAGATTAAGTAGGTATTTTTCTGTCTTGGGTGAAAGACATCTTAGTTCTTGCTATGAAGAAATAATGTGCACATGGCCATACTTACATAAATATTATGACAGGAAATTATTCTGACTGCTTTTCTAGTTTAATTTTCTCCTGAAGGGAAGGAAGGAGACAAACATCTACATTTTCTTTCTTTTAGTGTTCCCTTAAAGTTGAATGAGTATTCAACCATGGAACTTCATATTGCTAAATCAACAAAAACCTGTTCAAAATCTATGAAACTATGAATTTCTGTCATTTCATAGCCCAAAAGATATTACTATTCTTTTAGCATAATGGATAGAATGTGATTGCTTATGCTAAATAACCTAGACATCAGCCATATGCCATCACAGACTTCACAAAGGGATGTAGTGAGCATAATATACTGCTTCTATAATGGAAAAGCATGTGTTTTTCAACTTTATTGCTGGATGAGGAAAGCGTATTTAGCTCATCCTATCCTGTTTGGGTACTGAGATAGATAAAAGCATAGGCATTTTTCATGGAAAGAGGCAAACACCTGAATGAATTAAGGCAATGTGGTGATTGGAGTTTTCTATTTATAGTTCAACAGTGGCCCTAAGGGCTCAATAAACTCCTCTCAGGGAATCATACCTTTTGCTTACAGTGTCATTCCATTTTTCATCTCCATATCTTCATTAAAATACAGACTGGTAGCACACTCCTGTCAAAATGCTATTCAAATGAGTTGGATAGCTGTTAAAATAGAAGACTCTTCAACAGGAATGTAGCTGCTGCTATTGATAATATGATTTGCAATTGCAGGCTAAGGTTCATTCATGTCATGTACATCTAAGGAATGATGGCAGAATGTAAATTCAATGTAGTCATACAGTGCAGCCTTACTTCTATGAATCTATGTTGACTTTCTCTCTTTTTCCTTTCTTCCTTTTTCCTTTTTTTTCCCCTTCCTATCTTTGTTGTGCTTTCAGAAACAAGGCATTACAGGTGAGGTTTTCTGAAAACAAAACTGCTAACATTGTCTCCCTGCTAGACCTGAGACCTGTATGTTATTTAGTAGCTTAGAAAAGACTCTAAAGTACTTGCAACATTAATTTTACTTCTTATTCTAAATCACCACTCAGGTGATGGACAAGTTTCTTATCCTAAAACTATGTCTCTCTGCAGAAACCTAGGATCATAAAAGCAATAAAACCATGAGAAACTGTTTATGCTTAAGAGGAGACCATCATTCCATATCCTTGGAGGTAGTTTTAAAACATCACACTGCAAGAAGAAAATTTGTGTTGTGCTTCTCTCAATTGCTCTCTTTATGCAAAAACTCTGCAATGAAAATCAGCTCCAGTGCTTTCAGTGAGGAGAATATGACTCCCAATAAGTGATTCCCAACAAAATGCAATACTTAGGTGATGGGACAAAAGTCTTTTATTCCAAATAAGTGCTCTTTGGATATAGTCCAGTTTGAGTAAACACAGTTCTGTCTGTCATCCTCATTCTACACTCTGGATACTGTTCATCTAATTCTTGTTTATGATGGAAGATTAGCAAATCAAACCAAAGATCTGAACAGACACACAAAGAGAATATTTTATATTGTAAACCACCCAGGAACAGTTGTTTTCTGATCTTGACATGAAGTCAAGTTTGATGACACTAAATTAGCAGAGGAGATAAAAAGAAATGAGTGATAAACATCATTTTTGTTTTGTTTTCATCAGAAGACATTTCCCAAGTGAATATGCTGTTGGCTTAAATAGAAATGTCAAATAGTGTTAGGACAATTCACTTATCAGACTCTTCAGCTAAGCAACATTTCTCCTTGTTTTCTATTCCTCTTTGCAGATCTTCTTGTGTTTAATTGCATTCATAGAAAACTGCCTAAAGCTCTTAATTTAACAAATTTAGTCTAAACCAGGTAGCAGCTCTCAGCCTCTAGGTAATGAAATGTTTCATGGCACAACATTAGCCTGTGTTATATATGAGGGCAAGGATGAGATGCAGCTCCTTGCTGGGTAGACTCAGGCGATGCAATCGCCCTGAAGAGGAGCTGCACTCCTTCCAGATCATATACACTTCACATTTCTACATCAGGTCTGTAGGAGCACGTGTATTTCATAAAGTGAGATGCCTTGATTATGCATAAGTGTTGCACTTGAGGTTTGGGTGAGGTGACAATGGCAGCTTGCTGGGTTTGGGGGCGCTCTGTGGTATTTTTAAATATCCATGGCAAGCACTTCTGCTAAGTGATTGCACTGCACCTTACCCTATAAGACATTTCTACTTAAAATGATCGTAAGCCAAAGGATATCAAGGAAAACATCCTGGTTTAAGGCGCTGTCACACACTGAACTTGTCAAAGAGTGCACTAATGCCAAAGGCAATTTTGCAAGTGGTAAGGTTTACAGAACATGCTACAGCAATCTGATTGTAAGGAATGCTTGATCTTTGCAAGCTCCCATTTTAAGCTGACTGCCATCATCTTATGCATTATATGTGAAACATCCTGGATTTTCCCAGAAGAGGTAGTATTTCAGTATCAAATTAACAGGCAAATATACTACATAATTATGCTGTAAAAGTAGTCTTGATTAAAAAGTGACCTGGTAAGATTAAAAATCTTTAGCAAAGAAAATAGCAGGACACAACAACTATGAAGGCAATAAAAAGAAATTAATTCCTTTGCGTGCAAATACTGAGTTTGGGTCCTGATTACTGAAAAAAGTTTCTTCCTACTCATATGATGCAGCAGTTGCTGAGTGTCTCTGAGTACCATGTTAAGTAAATGTCTGACAGAACAAAGTTTCATCCTGAAATGCTCATTCCTTGGGGCAGAATTCTCTGATTCAGAATGTGTTGTGTTTGATTAAATCTTCCACAAAACCAAAGCAGAGTTCAAAAGAGGAGCATCTATTTCCCTGATGGCATCAGCTGTGTCTGATGGAAAAGTCTCTTTCACCAAGCAGCTGCAAGGCTCAGGGGAATTCTGGTTCTCTGGAAATACAGAAACATTTGCATTTAGTCTCCTTTTGACCAAAATGAGACTCAATAACAGGAAAAAATATCCCTTTCCTGCCATCAGGAAATCCTACTTGTCAACAGCTCTGTCTGCCTCTCATGCTGGAGATGACACACTTGGCAATGTCCAGAGGTTGGGCTGCAGGGAGTTTCCAAAGAGGAGCTGGAATTCGTGTTAAGCCTGTAGTTGAAGTCCAACTGTGCCCGATCCCGTTACTTGTGAAAGGCTTGCTTCTTTCTTTCACTCCTTCTTGTGAAGGGAGCAGTGGTTAGCATATTGCAGGCTTTGACTGACACAGTAATAGGAACCAGAGTTGGTAGGAAATAGACATTTCAAATCTGTGCATAATTCCAACATTTGGAGCGTAGGTTGGTGGCAGATTTGTGCTCATGTGAAATGGAAAGAAACCCCAAATTTCAGGTTCTTATGAAAGAAACATTCCTTTCTCTTCTCATTATCTCCAGTATGAGTGCTGATGGTTTGGGTTTCTTTTCATTAGTGCAACATCCATGTAAAATTTAAAAATTACATCAGCTGTAAGCATCTAATTAGTATTAAAGTTTAATAGCTTAAAATCATGAGTCAGCTACTATCAAAATTTGACTTTTGATTTTCTTCCATTGAAAAGCAACACTGACAGTCAACATAATTTCACAAAACTGATAAATTTCTTATAGGTGCATTTTTGAATGGAAATTGTGTTGTTTCATCATAACAAATATTTTCTTGGCAGTTGAGAGCCAACTTGTCAAGTTCTCTATTTCTAAAAGTGATATTGCTTGTTGTTTAGTTTTGTACTTGGCCAAGGCTTCCATTTGATATGCCAGTGTTTTATTTAAAGATGATTTAAAAATCTAAATAAATGTATTTATGGGTATATATTTGTCAAGAAATTGGATGTTAGAATGGGTATTAGCAAGCCCTGTGATTTCTGCCAGGTAGCAAATGATTAATGTATCCTTGATGTGACTAATGCTTGTGAAAATGCATGTTTGCAATGTCAACTTGAATCTTCCTTTTACTTCTTCAAGAAGACACATCTCTGCAAATATGTATGCTATGGGTGCAGTAAATATACACAGCAAAAAAAAGTGATTGTAATACAATTATTAACAAAGATAAAGCCAAAAAATCTGGACTGCCACTAATGCTCAACCTCATGAGTAAAGGATTCCTACTCCTTTTTTAAAACATGATGGAAGTGGGAGAAGGAAAGATGTGGAGGACCATATTGAAGTGGAAATGAAAAATAACTGAAGGGAATAAACAAGAAATTCTTGGTGATATGGCAGTCAGGTTGGGTCACTTCTCGCCTGGAAAGAGCCAAAAGCACTGCAACTAGAGAGGATGGATAAGAGGCAGTGGCAGCCAGTTTGTACCCCAAAACAAGAAGCAGTCTACTCCAGTTGAATTCTTGTGCTGTAGTATGGTGCTCAGTAACTCTCTAAAATCACTTTGACAAAAAAGAACACCCATTTCCATCTGGCAGAGGAGGGTAAAAAATAAAAAAATCCCATCCTGACAGCAGTGTGTCCTGAGAGTACTTTGGTTCTTAAGCATACATGGTGCTCATGCCTATGTTCCGTGCCAGGTGCCAGCTTTTATCTCACTCATCATGGGCTTTTTCTCTTTCTACCACTCCAGGATAGAAGTGCCAGAATAGAACAATGCTAAATAGTACTCAGCTTTAAGACAAGTGCCAAATATACATTTATACTACGGACTCTATCACAGCCTGACAGTTCATTAATATGTAGGGGAATGTATTTGCTCCAGCCTTGGCATCTTTTTTTTTTTTTTTTTTTTTTTTTTCCCTAAAGAAACTCAGCATTAAAATTTCTCATCACAGCAGTAGCATTCTCTGATTTAATTTATTCTAAAGCATTAATTACTTTCTAACAGATAGTCTGACAAAATTCCTTCCAGGTTGCAAACATCTGCAATTTGTCCAGGGACCAAGGTCAATGAAAGCCAACGCACAGTGATCATTTAGCCCTACATGGGGTTTTCTGGCTGGAGTTCTCCACTGCTGGGATTTCCTTTTACCTTTCTGAAGTTCTTACCCACCATGTAGAAGTTTCCACTAGCTAGTGTGTAATCACGTTCAGATGCATTCCTATGAGCTCTATGATCACTTAGTCCAACACCAGACAGATCTTACCTGTTCCGGGTTTGCAGACAGCATGGTTGCAGTATGCCTGCACCAGCCTTTGCAGTCAGGCAGATTCATTACCCTGAGCACAGCACCAGAGCAGCCCAGTGGCAGAGAAAGATCTCCTGGTGCTATTCCTCCCTTGTGCTTTTCTCTCCAGAAGAGCAGTGCAGATAGAGGGAGGTGTTGGAGATGGAACAGAGTGGGCCAATTTGTCTTCCGGGAGCCTGACAACCAAAAAACAAACCCCCCAAACAGAAAAAGCCCCCTGAAAAATACTATGAAAAAGAAAAGAAAATGCAGCAAAGTGTAGGGTGGATTTGATGAAGATTTTTTGAATTCTGCAGATGAAACGCTGTAGATGTCTGCACTGAGTCAGACAGGCAGACCTAGAGGCATTTGGGAATTATGTGTGGTCAGGCGCAGATCTCTTGCCTCCAGGGGAGGTCTTTGACCTGGAAGTGCCTTGGTATTGCCACATTAGAAGGCAGCTGTACTGGAGTCTTCACAAACATTGGGAATAAGGTTTTTAAATTACACCTTTTAAGCATTCTCTTTCTAGTCTAGTTTGTAATTATTTCACCAATCATTTATTCCGGATTTTCAGGAAGCATGCCAGCCTTGCCTTTTTCCTTTGCTCCTTCTTCAGCTTCCAAGGAATGGAGTTTTACCAGTGAAATTCTTTGAAAGCACTGTTGTGAAATAATATGCCTGAGTAGATGCAGGGCTGTTGTTTAGCACAGGCAAAGATCTTGCACACAAAGATGACTGAAATAAGATTGTGTGAGTTGTTTGACCAATGCAGTGAAACTTCACTGTTCAGATATCAAATACAGCAAATCTTGTAATGATTAATAGAAGAAAAAAAATGCATTAAATGTATTTGAATTTTAAACTGTAGGGAATTACAATCTGCTTGCAGGTATTTTGCAATGTGTACATTGGGGTACAAATTGTACCCTAAAATTGTTTACTCAGTCATAATCACAGTCAAGAAAAATACCTTCCTCAAGAAGAATAAGTGCAAGAATAATATTAATTCTAAGGAGGGGTTGAATCACTGAACCTGAAACCAGATCAGTAAACTCGGGTGATGGAAGGCAGCCACTGTTCTTTGGCACCAAAGTGCTTCCAGATTGCATCAAATTATCAAAATTCTGCAGAGAGCTGGGAGGATGGCAGTGACCCTCAAGCCATTTCACACACCAAGTTCCAAAGCTTCTCATGTTTCTTATGATCATCTTCTGATTTCCTCTCACCTACCACACAGGAGGAAAAAAGTACAAGAAAAAAAATGTCAAAATAGGTTGTGTGCTTTTCCATTATGATAAATTTAAATTTGTATTCCTCATTCCCTTTCAGTTTCTGTTATCAATATTTACTGCTCAACTCCCATTTTTCATTAAATATCATTTATGCTGAAACTGGGTTAGTGGTAGGAATATCTATGCATGAATATTTTGTCAAATTGGAAATTGCTGAGTGCAGCTCTCAGAGTAAATTTGAGTTCATTACTAAATTAAGCTGCCCTGATTACAGTTTTATTTTGTGATGGTTTCTGGATATGGGGCTAGCCTGAGTGCCACACATTTTCTCAGTGTAGATTGGGCCTCAGCATGTGTTGATTACAATTGTTTGATCATATCCATTTGGTCACATATGTGCACATTGACAGCATATCTCCTTGCAGGTTCCCAAAGTCCATATTTACTGGCATTTAACTGTTATTTCACTCCCTGTTGCAAAAACTTGCCCTTGCTGACTTCCATACAGTGGCACAGTATGTGCACAGGAGGAATTTCAAGGAAAGGCATGAAGAAGCTGATGGAAGTCCTGTGAGTCAAAGTGAAATGGGAGAGATGTGTACATGACAGGGGGGCATCTCAGTACCTGAGGTTGTGAGAATGGCTGGTAAGCCAAGGTGGATGCCGTATCTCTTGTCTTCATATCTTGTCCTCAAGCATCCATAGTTGCTGGAACTGATCATCTAACTCAGATCAAGTATTTAAGTAGCCCATGCTCTGTTGTCAAACCAATTCAGTTTCATGCTCGCTGTTAGCTATTCGCATTTATTTACCTGTGTTCCCTGCTCTGCCTTGGGTGGCAAGCTTCCTGTCCCTCCTCCCAGCTGTGACGTACCTAATGCAGGATGTGAAGTGTATTTGGTCCCCTCAAAGCATGCCCACAGGAGGAGTGGTGACAACTGGTGTTGAAATATATGTTCCCTCACCTGAACTATGGTCCTCTTCCAAGTCTCCCTGGCTCTCTGTGCCTCCAGACATAGAGCAGAGCTATGGGAGCTGAAGTTTAAATGGCTTTTCAGCTCATCAGTGGTAGAAACATAGGTGTCTGGGGAGTATTCCTGACCTAGGAGGATTGGAAGCTGGAGAGCAGGTGGGTGACAGCTCAAGATGTCAGTGGGATGTCCTTGTCAGACATCAGGAGCTGGATACCAGGTTGCACTGGCTGTGTACATAGTCATAATGAAGCAAGGCCAAAGCACCAGCATGTGGTGACCCTCACCATCAGCCTCATCAGAGAGCTTTGGCATGGGCCAGCTGTCACTCCCATACAAGATCAAGGACAGGCATTGATGTGACTGGTCACTAACACAATCCCAAAGGACAGTTGACTTATAGGTAAGGTCTCAGACCACATTGCTTTCTAGAACAAATGTAGCCACAGGTTCTCCAAAATGAAAGAAGAGAATGTTTCTAGACCTCTCAGCCCTGATCACTCAGTCATGCTCTCACACTGTGCAGTGATGATACAGAGCTGACTGTTATGAGATGACTGTGCAGTGTCTTTGATTTTCTCTGTGAATACCTCTTTCCAGCTTATTGGCCTGACCAAAGCTTCTAGCAGAGTGGAAACACATGAGTCACTGGTACTTACCTGGGTCAATAGATAATGGGACCCCCTGTTTAGCAAATGTTTTATTGAAGAGGCTTTTGGTTATAGATTTTTCACAGATCTATGATTTCTGTGAAAATATAGTTATGTAGAACAGGTTCATCAAAAGAAAACCTTTCATCTCATTAGACTGTAACAAGCAGGAAGGAACAGGTCAAAAAGGCAAAATTTAACATCTATTGTTTTTCCTAAATGTACCATTTTTCTCATGGAATTAAATAGCTTTGTCTCAGCCTTGATCCTCTGTGTCCCTTCAAGGTCTCCTGAGCCTGACCTTTTAACTTCTTTTGGGACTTGTATTTGAGGAGAACCTACCAAAATAATGTCAGGGTTGCAGTTATGAAAATACTCATGCAGTCTAGCTGCATGATTCTCAAAATAAGCTCTGAGGAGTCATCATCTTGGTTTTCAGAGCAACTGAGGCTAGCTGAAGACATTAACTTTTGGATTGTACAGGCAAAAGTTATATGGAGATCTAAATTGTTGTTTAAATGTTGACACAATAACTCCCAATCTATCAACTCCCAATTTAGCAAGATGATTTTTTGTATTACATACCCTAAAATACTCATAAAGTCAAAGAAGTAGAGGTATACTCCTTTACTTTTGTTTCTCAGCAGGGTTTGGTATTGTTTCTTGGGGTTTGGAGTTTTTTTGGTTGGTTGGTTGGTACTTGAATTACCATGCAACCTTTTCTGATTCTCACCCCCTCCCTCATGAACTCCTTCATTCCACTACTGAAGTTAGTCTGTTCACTGAGTTTAATTTTCAGCTGAAGTTTTCCTGGCTGCTCAGATTTTGTGGACTCTCTGAGCCAAATGCTGGGCCAGCAGGCAGATGTTGGGAAGCAGCCTACACTGCTTCACATAAGACTGTCCCAGGAGCATCAAGCCAGTTTCCAGAGGTTACCTCAAGGGCACGGCTAGGCTGCAGTCTTGTGCCTTAGTAGTAAAAGGTTACCTGGCAACTGTCCTGTCAGGCATACCATTTATTAATTGCAGCCTATATCTCCCAAACTGGAGCCACACTGGAGCTATTTTCAAGCCACATATAGCTGAGCTATTTCGGCTTGGTGATTCTGAAGGGAGACACATTGTATAAGCCGTGCGTGCTAATATGTGTGGGAGGAAGTATGAAATGGTGCATACATTAAATTTTGTTGTATTAGGGTGGTGCCTATGATGAAATCTTGTCTGAGGATAACTGATACTACAGAGTCTCCCAAATCCAGGCTTTGGATGCTTGATAGAGTTTCATGCTGGTGGTTGAAAGAAAAACTAATCTGGTTTATAAATTTATAGTTGTATTTCCATTGTCTTGCCTGCAGAATGATTTTGCAGTCATACTCTGCTGTTTTCTTTCCTTTTCTGGTTTTTTTTCCTCCCCCTCCCAACTCTGATCAAGATTTCAGTCACTAAAATTATGACAAGACTTCCCAGAAATTGATGTGTCTGTTTCAGATTCAGATTTTGGCCTATAAATAGAATAAAGCATGACATTGAACATAATGAAGAGTGCACATAACATCACGTATTTAATATGGTAATGGTGCTGCAAATGGGTAATTGAGGATTGGTAACATGAATCATTTACAAATGTGTTCTCAATCCTATGAATATTCTTATGGGCTCTATATAGAGTCAGTGCCAATTAACAGGGGCACCTGAGCTCCAAGACAAATGTGTTTGTAGGTATGTAGGACATGAGCATTCTTCAAGTTAAATCTTCCTCATTTAATGACTCCTAGATTAGGAGATAAGATGTTCCTTGTGGATAGCTACACTAGGGAAGTATCTGCTATCATGTCTAGTAGTAAATCTGACTGATCAGCCATGGGAATCTGATTTACTTGCTTATTTATTTACGAGTGCTGGACTCTTTAACACTAGATGAAGCTGAGGGAACTCAGCCACTGCGAACATCAAGCTTAAATTAATACAGACAGTCTTAGCCTCACATGAGAAAGCTGAGGCTGTGTATTCAGTCCCAGACTGAAAATACCTGACATAGTTCAGGTCTCTTTACACTGTGTGTAGAGAGGTATAGGGAAGCAAAGTATGTGTGCAGTCTGCATAGAAATTTCAGGTTTTCTTCTCAGAAAATATTTATATCTCTGCCTGGGAGGCTAAGCCCAAAATTCCTCTATGATTAAATAGTAAGAGCTCCTGTTGGCAAAGTTGTCGAATGTGTGTTAATATATGGTGCTCTGGTGGAGTTATTTAGGCTTTTGTTACTTGCTAAACTGCAAAAGATTTGTTTCTCAGTGGTCAGATGTCATCTTTGATCCAGTAAGATTTAGTTTAAAGACCTTTTCCTCTGTTCTTTGGCAAGCAATCAAATCCAGCTTTCTTTCATGGTCTTCTGAGAAACACATCAAGATTATCTGGATTTCTAGCGCTTCACATTTTCCATTGTATTTATTGAACCCCACAGATTTCAGCTTGTTCTGCAAAAGTATATGAGGGGCTGGAACTTCATGTTGTGGTAAGAAAAAAGTCAATTTCAACTAAAGTATAAAAAATTGGCAATTAGGAGGTATTCCTTGCTAAAAGCCTGTGGAAATTCTCCAAGGTTCTGCTTCTTGATCAAATGAGCTGAACTGAATGTATTAAATGGTATGGGATATGGTTTACAGCACTACTTTGCTCAGAAATTTGGATGAGGACCTCAAAATATCATGCTTTCTCCTCGCCTGTCTTGTCTCTTGATGCAGTATCCCATCATTCCACAGTGTGTTTTGGTTTTCTTAAGGCAAAATCAAAAGTGGGGCAGTTCACGGCCAATGTATTTGACCTAACTACTTCTGCAGCAGTTGATTCTCCTCCTGCCCAGGACTACTCCAGTCAGATTGTCAAATTCCCCTTCTGCTCACTGCCTTTCTGAAAGGGTTCAAATTCAGTGTCTCCATTTTAGCACATTTTAAGCAGCAGTTTTAGATTTCAAATGCTTACTTTCCTTTGTGAAGCCTTGTCCTTTTACAGTCTGATGTTTCACCTTCTAATCCTAGCAGTGTAAACTCTTTGGGTCCTGAATGTTTTGACTATCCATCCATAGGCCAAAATGTGACTGAAATTTATTAAAATGACTTACTCTGTTCTTCCTGGAGGCCTTTGAAAAACCTGGCTGGGAGCTTGGAAAAAGGAGTTGATCCAAAAAGCAGGCTGTAAAGGAAATACAGAAGTCTCAGTGAATGTATGGTTACACACTGATTATCTTCTTCCATGTGTTTATTCACAAAATCATCACATTATGTGTAATAGGGGTGGCAGCATATTCATTGCCTTTACAAGGTCTACAGAGTCCTCTCTTCTGACCCACACATTGAAGATGGTGGGTACAAATACAGGAAAAGTGTAGAAACTAATGTAGAAACCAATGTATTTCCTTGACTGGCATTATGTTTCTAGATAATGAATGACTTAAAATTGTTGGGAGATGTAGCAAAGCTTATTTACAGCTCTATTGATTTTTGTCATCATGAGTGCCATTATTGCCTTTTCAGCCTTAAATGAATGATCAGTAACTTACACAAATGAAAGCAGCATATGTTTGTGTTCAGAGAAGGAAGAGAGTTAGTGCAAGATATATGACCACTGACAATTAAAATGAAATTTTTAAACATATCTTATTAAAATGATATACCCAATTTGTAAGTTCGGCTATTGACATAGATTCTGTAATTCATTTAAGCAGCAGAAAAGAAAAAACAGTGTAAATAAATGAGGCAGGTGAGATGAGATGATACAAGACTGGAGTGGAGTGTTTGAGACCTGAGGTTTATTTCCAACTGTGCCAGCATTTGATCTGATGCCAGACTGTTTGAACTTTTTCCTCATTGCACTTTTCTTCTGTCATACACAAGCTGTTTTGGAGCATAGTTTACTAAATATAGTTTTGAAAAACTGGTAAAATTTATCCCAGTTCCTGTTTAGCACGGGTTAAAATAATGCAAAATTAAAATCCCACACCTATTGCTCAAATTTATTTTATAGCACTAGATCAAGATAGAAATATAGGGTTCTACTACAATTAATAAATACATATTACATATGGCAACCCCTCTAATTAATCTGGTACAATGTTCTTTAAATGTTTCCATTGAATCACTTTTTAAAGGACTTGTCAAGAAGTTGAATCTACCAATTGTTTTAGGACTGGAGTAGTTCTTTCATTTAGTGTTAGCACTGCACTCTTTTTCCAAATGCATCCTTCCACAGTGTTATCCAGATGTGTTTATCTGCCTTGCATCTGAGATGAGCCAATAGTGCACCGGTTAGAGACAGAGCTCCTTCTGGACAAGCTACCTCCTTAAAATGAGATTTTCATTTTAGCTTCTGTTCAAATTAAAAGTTTATTTGTATAGCACAGAGTGAAAGAAAAACCAAAACTGTTTCTGAGAAAGAGATGAACATAGGGGATAAAACCAAAATTGAGAATTCTTAACTATAGAAATAGCATGATCAAAAAATAGTTACTGTACAGTAGAAATCAGTTGTTTAATTTGGAGTATAAAATGTATTTATGTGATTTATGCTTGATTAATTACTAAATTTGTAGATTAGGAAAATTATATCACATAAAATATAGGGAAAGAGGATAATTTACTTGGAGAACCACATACAATCAACTTGGAGCATTTCTTGTTCTGAATGGTCATTGGTATGAAGTGACAAACAACTAATGGTCTTTGAGACAGACGCATGAGAAACCCTGTTATCTCTCTTTTTTTCTCATTCCTGCTGTAGAATGCTTTATTTCAGGCTTACAATGCATCTTGTACTTTTTAGAGCTAACTTTGGTCGCAGAGCATGGAACCACTTCTCCACTCAGTGATTTGAACCCATGGGAAGCACAGTCACACGGTCATTTTTCTTTCCGGTCAACATAACACACAATCACAGAACTGAATTATGGAATCATTAAGATTGGAAAAGACCTCCAAGATCATCAAGTCCAACCTTTGGCCAAATTGGTAGAAACAAACACCCCAAAATGCTTGATGTATCTTTCAAGGAACGCACTTGGGTTAGATATCCTGGATTCACAGTTGGATTTGGCAACTTTTCAGTTTTTAATTTATTTCAGTTAGCAGAGCCTTTTTCCTGCTCCCACCCCCATAGAATTGTAGTGTTTATCCTTACATTTTTCTGTACAAGGAGACAGAGCCATGGCAGGACACTTGCTCACAATGACACAGCAAATGCAAATCTAAGACTCAATACCAAGCCTGTTCCATTCCATACATGGTTGTAATTATTAAAATATGGGTTAACTAATATGATTGGAAATGCAGTGTTACCCATGACTAAGCAGCAGAGTAGAAGAGTGGAGAGTGAAGGACCAACACAACCATGCAGTGAAAGGAGGGAAGTCCCCACGCAGATGATGTGTTTGTTTAAATCTGAGTTGTAGGCAGGTCTTCTGTCAGTAAAGCACATACTTAAGGTTATATGGTGCAGAACATTCAGTGTTTGTGAACAGTCACTCTCCAAAATACCTGTTGGCTTTTTCCAAAAGTGCAGGGTTCTGAATAATCCCAGGACGCTAAGTGCCATCAAGATGTGACACAAAATTACTGGAACTGTTCAAGGCCAGGCTGGATGGAGCTCTGTGCAACCTGGTCTAATGGAAGTTGCCCCTGCCCATGGCAGGGGGGTTGGAACTAGATAGTCTTTAAGGCTCCTCTCAACCCAAGCCACTCTATGATTCTATGAAAATTGAGTCAGGTCAGGACACAAGTACAGTGCACCAAGAATGCCCTGTAAATAAGCAATACTTGATCACAAATGGAGTCAGCAATTAAGATGGATCTATTGAAAGGGAAAAAAAAAAAAAAAAAAAAAAATTGAAAGGCTTGGGAACACAGCATTACGCTCAGGCTGCCTGGTGTTTCCCATTCTGAGGCCAGCTTTCTCACATAAAACTTTGGAACGCAAATTGACAGAAGAGTTTTGGGAAAAAAAAAGTCAGCTAAGTCAGGAAAAAAGCATGGGAAGATCAGTGCTTTTGTTCTCCAAAAGGCTTCATTTAGTGTTTTGCTGGAAGAGAATGAGGCTTTGTTTTGGTCTCTCCCTTGTATGTTGTAATTTTAGTATTGCTCATAAATGTTCTTTTCACCAATTCAGAGCACTAGGAAATATGTCCAACACTAGGTTATTGCTGTCTAGGCTATTTTACTAAAAATTTCATGGACAAAAAATTGCAGTGGGTGCTAGGCTGTGATAAAACCAATTCCCAGTTATGGGTAACAAATAGTACAGAAGAATGCTTACAATACTTTTTTTTTAATAGAAACCATAGAATCAGATATTTACTCATTTTCTCATTGGAGGCTACTCAGAATTGTAGTGACTCACAAATGGATTATGCAATAAAGTACAGGATGATATAAAAATAACAAAACTATAGATTGAACTGAGAGAAAACTATACCTTTGTTCTTTTGGTAGCAATAGGGTTTTGGGGTCATGAGGCCTTTTGTGCCCATTCCTTATTGGAATTTCAAAATGTGGGTCTGGGAAAACTGTAAAGTTATTACAGGCAACTTAGCAAAAAAATAAAATAAAAACTGGTGCATATGTCAATGAATGCCTTCAATGATCTCTGTAATTAGCTGTTGCTGGCTGTGGGCAATCACTCCCCAGGTTACTGACTTCTGAACACTTTGGAGAGAAGCTGTGCCCTAAGCACTGTTGTCACAATAAAGACATGCTGGGAACTTGTGGGTTGCCTGGGAATCTGCTCTGACCTGCTTCTTTTGAACATCACAAACTGCCTCTTCCTCCTCTTGGCTCCTTATCTTGCCTTCTGCAAGTGTTAATAGATCCCTTGCTGCCTTACCTCATTTATCCAGGCTCTGCTCCTTTTTTGGGATATTCTTTCTCATTTGAAGTTTTGTGAACAGCAGGTTTTGGCATGACAGCTGACTGTGTTCTTAAACTTGGTTTGTACACTGTGCTTATGGACTCTAACAGGCTCACTTTCTCATTCTATCAGTCACTTTTTCCCCTCATCCACTCTAGGCTTAATCTGCATTCCCGCCCCCCCCCCACCCCGCTTTGTTTTATCAGCACTTGAGACAGTATCTCCAGCTGAACACTTCAGCAAGTGTCAATCCAGGCAGACTGTGGTTTTCTCCATCTCCTACTGCACAGAAGGTACATCAGTATGGCATTAGAGTGCAGATTCTGATTGTGGCACATGCAGTTCAAATCACTAATACAGTTAATATTCTTTTCCTATATATGATACTTAAACCTCCAGCCCATAGCACAAATCGGATGACAGTGATAGTGTGACACAAGATTGCTCCACTTTGCTACCATTTCCATTCTGCATTAATAAAAAACTGTTGATTGATAATTCTACCTCGTTTCCAGAGATGTCTCTTCTCAAAGGGAACCTGGCATGTAGTGATATATTTGAAGATGTTCCCATGAATATTGCTTACAGGAAGATGCCTTCAGGACATTCATGGTGGAAAGGAGATTTTCTATGTTCTGTGCCTGTATTAGCTTTCTGAACGATTCTCACTCTTGCTTAGGTTCTCTTTTGGCTGTTACAAGTGGTTTACATCCTTCATGCTCTCAAGTAGTAGCAGGCAGAGTCCCTAGGAAGCACAAATGTTTTTGTTCCAGTAAAGTAACCTGCATACTTTAAAATCTAAAAGGCTGCCAAAGATGCTAGGGAAGGTTTGGTCTGTTAATATAATATAAATTTACTTTTTGAATAAAGCAATTAGCACAAGGAAAATTGGAAATTTCAAAAGTGGTGTGAAGAGAAGGTATGCATTTCCCCTGTGCATTAGAGGGAGCCATATAGACACTCAGGAGAATCTGCCTAGTAATACTTTCTTTTCTGTCTAAGTAGTAGCAGTAGAAGAATTTACAAGGTAGTAAATAAAAAAAACAAAATTAGTATTATACCAACATATTTTACCATCAATAATAGTCTGTTCTGGACTTGGTGCATGGAATCTCATCCCACTGAATGTTATAAAAACATACCTGAGAGAAGATCTAGACTTCCTTTAACTTTTTTCTTGTTTGCACATGTTCAATCTGAACAAGCTGTTGATGATAAGAATTAACTGGAGTAATGGAGTAACAGGTAATGGAGCCTTGTCTCCAGGTGAGCACTTAACAGCCTCACAGTGCCCTGGTGTTACACAAACTGGTCCCTGGCCTGAAGTAATTGCTCTTGGCTCTATTCCTATTTCCTCACCCATGATGAAGGGGCACCTCCTTCCCCAGCATTGAGTATGTTGCATCATCAATACCTGACTGCTCCTTCTCAGCTGTGTCCCAGTTCCTGCTGGGTTTGTTGGCTGTGGGTTGACCTGGACTATGGATTTCATTGTCCTGATTCCCTTTGCCAAATGGCTAACCAGGGCAGTGGCAGCAAGACTGGAGGGAATTGAACAGAACATTCTGCCCTAGAGAGCTGCTAAAGAGGAGAAAGTGCTTTTATCAGCAAAATCACCACTGTTGCCAAGTATCTGGCTGCAGTTTATGAGTACAAGGAAGTCTTGCCATATGTGAGAAGGTAAGATTAGGCTCTAATTAAATAACTGCAGAGGAATCATTGCACGAGTCAATGTGCAATACCCATGAGAGGAAAAATCAAATTAGGATGGAAAGGTTTTATTCAGGCAACTGAGACCATATCTGACATGCTACTTAGACAGATCCTGCTGTGCAGGAGCCAGAGAATTTTTTTTTTTAACATGAGAAACACTATAAGAGAGGGTGCAGGACTTCTGAAACTTGTGCCTCTACTTCTCTGGTAGATTCCCCTATTTGAAAATGCCATAGTAATTGAAAGTACAACCAAATGAGACCTTCTCATTGACACACTAAATACCCAGGGGCATGCAGACTGTCATTCAGTAGATTGTTGGGCAGGGCTGGGAGGTGGACATGTGGGTTTGAGGTTTTGCTCCAAGAAGCATTTGTATCCTTGACTTGACATATAAATTTGAATCTTATATTTTGCAAGGAAAAACTTTCAAACTGGTCCAAGCTGATAATATTTTTTTTCATTGTGTAACATAAACTTCATTAATATTACTGCTCTAACAACATATCTTAGTCTTTGATTTTAGATCACAGCAGATCCTTTTTGCATTATCAATCCATTACACATCCTGAAGCAACGTTCAGAAAATGAAAACAAAACCTTTCTATAAAATATCTTTTGCAAAATATGAGATGGCAAAACAAGTATGGAGTTTCAGAAAGCTTTTAGAAGTAAAATAATAAAACATTTGTAACTATTTTTCCATGACATCTTTAAGAAAAACTGCATACAAAAGCAGTATTTTTAATCTTAAAAATTCAGTTTCAGGGGTCAGTAGTAAATTATATTCTATTTACTGCTCTAAAAGGCAGTAACAAAACACAGTCAAGAATTCTAATTTTTAAATTAGCACTATTACAAAAGGAAATAGCATCAAGGAGTTTGTTACACATGTCTAATTGGTCTCAACTAGGGATGAATGAGAAAATCCACATGGAATAGCCTCAGTGATGATCAGACCTCACCCCAAAATGCCCATGGCAGTACCCTGTAGCTGGGTCACTGCAGGGAGAAAGCCTCTTGATTTACTGCTACACATGACCATGGTTCATACCATGCAGTCTTTTTAATAAGGGAGCTGCTTGAATGACATTGAATGTCTCCAATAAATCAGTAAATGAAGAGAATGTTTATAACATTATCTATTTAACTGGTCTCATTTAGTTTTCTCCTAGACTTCTAAATGGAATGTTATTAAAATTAATGTAATTAATTTATGTTCCAGCCATTTAAAATTAGCTGCTTACCTAAAGACTATAGGAATGTAAGTGCTCTTTAATGAGAGCGTGGCTCAGGGTTTCGTTTGGACTTAAATAAGAGTGTAGTTAGAACACTGGTAACAAAGTATGTGTTCCTCAGAAACTTAGGAGAAGGCACGTGTTGTCCATCTGTTTACACCAATGACATGGGCCCTCTTAAAGCTCTCTTTATTGTCTGTATCTTCTTCAGGCATGTCTGCTCAGGTCAAGGTTTGCTACCTCAGATGCCATTGCTGTGCTAAACTGGCATTTGAGGCTATTATTCAGGATATGAGGCTTCAGGATGCAGTTTCCTGGATGATGACGATAATAGGTGTATCAGGTTCTCGTCCCTCTTGCACTGCTGTCAGGTTGCCTCATGCTGGACCAGCTGCATTTCTCATGCCAATCACAGGGTAATGTCGAGGCACTGAGACAGCTGCTGCTTGTAAAAATCAAATGAGACCTGAGTTCAATGTGAGTGCAGTGTCTGTACTTACATAATGGGAGAAAACAGTTCCTGAAGGGAAAAACTGAGGCCTCACATAATTGCTGGGTGATCTTTTTAGCTTCTGTTATTCAGGAAACAAAACTAGGTGGATATGGTGGTGTCTTCAGGTTTTAAAATATATGTATGTCTATAGCAAGGCTAAGGGGTAACTAAAAGCTTTTACGTAATTCTAAGTTCCATAAAATTCAAAGTTTTATTTTTAAACCATTATATCACTAGGTGTAAAGTGTGATAGTAATAGAGTCCATTAAGAATACAAATTCAGGTTCAGATAAAACCAGTACAAGGTCTATCATACTGAGCAGATGTTCTCCTGCCACCAGTTAGTGTGTATGAGCAGACTGCTGCAAGTTCCACCTCAGTCACAGGCATGCAGTGTATCAGGGAAAACACAGGTTGGGTCTGGTTTTGTTTATTCTAAGTAAAGGCACAGGAGAGAACAAGGGCACAGTCTGAATGCTTCTGAA
The DNA here is from genome assembly GCA_013399915.1 of Illadopsis cleaveri. Lineage (NCBI taxonomy): Eukaryota > Metazoa > Chordata > Aves > Passeriformes > Timaliidae > Illadopsis > Illadopsis cleaveri. Next base: position 340,849 of record VXBB01015062.1, read on the forward strand.
GGAAAACCTGTAGAGAAGCAAGCCTGCAGGGATGGTCAGCATGGGTGAGCTTTCTGATGCCCCCTTGTCCTACAGCCATTCTTTTGTGCTCAGTACATTCAGATAACACACGATGAGTGGAGGGATGTGATCAGACTATGATGAGAGTGTACCCAAAACACCACTGCCTTCCTGGGAGCCATGCAAAGAGAAAAATGGCAGGCTTTATTTTGAATCATAGAAACATAGTATCAGTCAGAGAAGGCTTTGAGTTAGGAGGAATCTTAAGGATCATCTGGTTCCAACCCCTCTGCCATAGGCAGGGACACCTTTCACAAGACCACTTTTCTCAAAGCCCTATTCAACTTGTCCCTGAACACTTCTTGGGATGGGGTATTCTTTAGTCACTAAAGAATAGTCACTAGTCACATTACTACATTTAGTAATGATTTCTTCTTTGAAATGCATGTGTAAATTATGAGTTACTTTATTTTAAAAATGGGTATTACTATGCATGACTCAGTTTTGCAGTGCTGCAGAGAGACAGTTTTCCTTTGTCTTCAAGATACTATCGGTGCCCGTTATGTTGTCAGTGAAGTGCTGTAACTTATTCAGAAATAGAATATGATTAAGCTTTGGTGAGGATAGGCAGAGGAGAGAGAAATCAGACTTCATCTACAGCAATTCCCGAATTGCCATGAGACTCTTGGTTATGTAACAATTGAATTGTCTGAGATTTCATCTATAAAGTGAAGCCTTGTCATTATGTATTAAGAAATCTCTTGCATCCACTTTATTTATTCTTTATATTTATTCTTGAATCATACAGAGCGACTAGACTAGGGAATAGACAATTAAAGGGAGAATTGCACTACTAAACACTGTGTAGTGATTTTTTATTCCAGTAAAAAGATTTTTTTCCCCATGATATATTTGTATTAGATGGTACAAATGCATTTAACTTTTAGGAGACGATCACAGCTGAACACAGTGTTTCCGAGATGTACCATGGAATTAATCTATCTCTCAAAACTATTTACAGTTTTATAGGTGAACTGTGAACCATCATCTCTGAATCTGTTCATAAACTGCTATAGACACTTACTCCAATACCTCTCAAATGCCTCATATTTTGAGGGTTGTTGCTCATATTATCTCTAAAGTTGCCCACACTCCACCAAACCAAGAATCCCTCTAGTATCCCATGCATCTTCTCTGTTATGAAAAACTGCACACTGTAATTAAGAGATGTCAAGGTTCCTGTACAGAAAGCTATTTATGAAGAGGAAGATATGAATTGCAGAATATATGAATACTCTGGTTTTCATTGTTTCCTGCACCATTTTCTGTCACACAGAGCCTAAACCACAGGAGGGATGTGTTCAGTTCTGTGCCTCACAGCCTTAACCCCTGGTGTACAGACCTGCCTGGGTACAGAGCGACTATCCCCATCCCAACTGCCTCGTCAGCCTTGGGCTGTCACGTAGCCAAGGTGCACAGCAGAGCCAGCAGATGGAAAGTGCTCCTGGGCTCAGAGTTCAGCTGGACCTATGATGTCTTAGATTAAATTTTTTGATGTGAGATTTTGATACTTGTCACTCAGATTTCTGTCAGAAGTTAACTGTTTTTCCTGGTGCCTACTGCTATAATTTTATTTTTAGTATGTGCACAAATGGCCAAACCAAACCATGACAATCTTGGCAGTGTTGAGTGTGTTTAGAGCCTCCTTGGCCAGCAGATCATTCCCTGTGCAATTAATCATAATGTGCATCTGGCCATGTAGCCGACACAGACTGTCCTGTGTGAAAGCCCAGCCGTGGGTGCTGCCTACACATTGGCCATGGCCACCAGCAATTTAGGCAGGACCAGAGGTAATGCAGTCTGTCAAATAGTGCTGTCTGAATCATAGGTTTTCAGCACAGACGCAGATCAGAACTCATTTTGTCTGCTGGCAAAATGCTACTGTGCCACTAAGAAGTTATGACATGGCTAAACTGACCATCAAAGATCCTCGGATTTAAGATGAAGTAGAAGAAGAGAGGAGGGGAAGAAAGCTGCAGTGGGAAGTTAGGGGGTGTGTTGGTACTCAAGCTGAAAAATTTTCATGGTGGATGTGCAGCAGAGTGATGATGTTGAGTGGTGACAGCATGGATTTGTGTCACACAGTATCTGAGCAGCATGGTTGCACACAACTGTACTTTGAACACAACAAAAGTGGACCTTGACTAGTGTGGTTGCAAACAGCGAATGAGGCAAATATCAGAAGGGTGTGAGTGTTAGATGCCTCACCGGATTAGCAAATCTGATGTTTACAGTATTTCTCATCTTGTCTTGGTAGCCAGTTTTATCAGCTGGTGGTAGAAAATCAACCTTATCAAGGCAAATGCTGAGATGTAGTCTCTGTGTGTTAGAACCAGCTGCTGCCCTGACACAGAAGCAGTTGTGTACACCAAGGACACACGGGAAGATGATTTGAAAGCAAAAAGCACATGCAATTGGTTTAAAAACATTCAGCAGAACAAGCACCATCTATGGTTGTATGGGAAATAGAACTGTGTGCTAAGTCCCTGCCAAAGAGGCAGTAAGTTCTCAAATGCCAAGAACAGGGACCTGAAAATAAATGCCTAAAGAGCTAAAAAAACCCAATAGAGGAGTTCCAGGTGAATCAGGGAGATAAAAGTTTCACACAGTAGGTGCTGAAGAAGGTGACTGCTCTGAAATCTCTAAGGAGTTTTGCAGACTAATGCACTCAACAACAGCAGCGCACTTTCCGCAGTGCAGCCAGCAGTGGGAAGAATATTCTAAGAGTTTCCCAAGCAGGCTGCTGGGCCTCACCAATGTACTTGACATAGCCACTTCCTTCCAAAGTTGCATCCATAGCTCAGATTCCTACCCTCATGAGTGAAATTGCAGGAATGTAGGCTCAGTGCTTATGCATCCGGCAGTTGGCAGGGAAGGTGAAATGGAGAGCAAGTAGCAAACTCACTACCCACCCTTTCTTAGCAATCATTAAAGTGTCATTTCACACTTTTTCCCTTTAGCTGCAGGCAGAAACGTTGCTGCTAATTTTCAGCTCCCTGCTAACACTTAAATTAAGGCTCTAGAGAGACTTGGTTGGGTTTTTTAACACCTGAGTGGTTGTTTGACAGCTTGCAAAGTAGCAGCTGAATACTGGTGAGGTTGAGAACTAGGTGTTGTCCAAGGGTAAATATGTGTGGCAGGGAGGCAGGGTAAATTCACAGCAAAAATAGACTGTACTGACCTGGGAATGAGGATACTTGAAACAAAATTGCTGCAGGCAAACCTCTTCAGAGAGTGTAAAGACCAAAACAAGCTCCTTTGTCTCCTGTCTTGTCTTGATAGACTTTAATATGACCTTGGAAAAATAGTGTGCTTCAGAAACAGGGGTTGAGAGACAAGGGTTTAGGCTGGGGGACTTAAATAGAAGCAAGAACAGAGTTCAAACCCTAAATTTTAACCTGGCATGACACACAGAATGAATGCCACAATGGTATGTAAAAGTCAGATGGAGGATAGCACATCTTCATCTCTTCACAAAAAGCTGCTTTGAGCATGAATTATCAGTGTAAGGAGATCACATCCATTTGTGCTGAAAGCTGCCCTGTTGACCCGTTAAAACATTCTCTATTATGGGAAAAAAAAAGATTTGCTGAACTTGATGTTCCAGAAGCTGGAGGTTGACAACAAGAATTAACACAGGCTGATGGTACCAGGAAGCTAACTAATTTCTGTGTGGATTTAATATGAGGCTCTTCCACTGATACTGCAGATTTGGACTCACAAATTATAGTGAACTTTGGATAATTTCATAAAGGAAATGAGGGACTGTCACTTTGGATCATTTCATAAAGGAGCTGAGGGACTGTCAGAACTTTGCAAGCTGGGTCAAATAATAGGACTGCATATGCTTATTCATTGTTACATGGTAGTTTTCAATGAGGGTGAAGAGACATATTTTTGACCCTATTGAAAACCCAAATGAAAATCCACAGTGTAAATTTGTGTAAAAGTTTCCAAAATATTGAGAAACTGTGGCTGATCCAAATCAGTGATACTAAGAGCTCTGTGTAGCTGTTAGACTGTTATTAAAATTGTGTTAATCAGAATCCAAAAAAGTACTGTGTGTAAACCCAGAGGTTTACTCTGCTTTTCTAAAAATTTAAATTTAAAAATTATTAAATATGTAAATGAAAAAATCTTCAGAAATTTGGCATTTGGATTTCTGCTGTCTAGAATTGTTACAGTTATCCAACAGATACATGGAGAACATGAGATCAGGTGTTGCCTTGTCTTGGGCAGAGAGGAACATGTTTAATACTCTTTTATGACATTAGCATAATGTAAGATGTGAAATATTGAACCAAAAGACATGGCTCATTTTATTTAAGTGAAGACTTAGCTCATTTACTCATTACTGCCTGACAAAATAATTTATAAATTACTAAGCAGTCATTGACAGGGAATGATACTTTTTTTAAGCACTTGTTTTGAATTATTGTAAGCAATTTCCATTTTATTCCTTTTCTAAATAAAGCAGCACACACGTACCCCAAAGCTGAATGCAGCTTTCAAGCTCAAATATTAAAAGCACAAGGGAGAAACTTAGGGCAGAATCATATCTTTCTGTAATTTGTAATGCATTATTTCACTGTTTCTTGGCTCATCCCTGCATGTTAAAAATAGAAGCAATGTTCTAAAGCAAGTTGGTTTATAAATTTGACTCAAATACCCACTTGGCATCCTCTTTTCCTGGTGATGATTGTGCAGAATATAGTCCCCTTTGGCCTCTTTTGCAGCACTGAATGCTCCCTTGCAGGACTAGTGTGACAGCTGCTAAAACAGATGCCAGACTCTGTATGATACCGTATTTTTTTGTGTATAATCCTGAATCAGTTTGTGTTAAACAAAACAACTCTGCCACTGCATGACAAGGCCATTTCCTCCATGGTTTAGCAGTAAAACCAAGTCATTCATGTGTATGGATGATATGGTGGGAAGTTCATGTCTAATACCTCTGTTTCTAATATTGTAGCAGGTTCTTTCTCTTCCCCGGTAATGTCTCATGTCTCTGCTTCTCTTTTTTTTGTATTATTAGAATATGTCACAGTACTTCACTGGTATACTTAGCTGGTTTGTAACTGGTTTTTTGGACGTACAGGTGAAAACACAAAACACTGTTTGTCTCAGGATCTTCAGCTAGCTCTCTGAAGGTCTCTCTGAAACAGGATTTCCAAATGTGTTGTCACTTCAGAGCTGAAGTGAGGTCAATGGGTGTACATGCCGTGTGAGGATAATTTCTGCTCACCGTTGCTATATGCTAAAAGGTTTTTTTTCTCAGTGTACTCAGTAAAGTATGTAGCATACATCCCATTAGCATAAGTAGGAGGACATAGAAGTATATCACTGTTAAGAAGTACTTACTGAGGCTTTTATAACTATAGTACTTAGAGCATCAAACTTTTTATGATATTTTTTTCCGAAACCTAAAAGTGACTATTATTTAAGCCTAGCTTTTTTCAAAGAAAAGTCTTTCCTGTTAACACACCATTTTCAGCAGCTGTTTGCAGATTAAATATTTCCAGGTTTTTTTCTTCTTAAAACATAAATTGGAACAGTGTTCGTAAGCTTTTCAACTTGGCAAAGCCTTTATCAATTATTTATGATTTCTTTCCACTTATTGTAGACATAAGAACAAAGAATATATCCACAGTAGCAAGAAGGACGTATAAGCTTATGTTCATGCATCTGTTTGCAGAGGTTAAGGGATTATTTGACCTTGAATGACTGGGGTATGTGTGTAGAATTGGAAACCAGCATTCTCTCTGCTTTATCATATAATAAAATTTACAGTACTTCAAGTCACCCTGATTTATTTTCACTGTCCTTCTGTGTTTGTGACCCTTTGGTTCAGAAATAGTGCCCTAAATCCTTATTAAAGTATCCTTTGTATCAAATTGTACTTGAATGCCAAGGGACAAATGACATTGAACATAAAGGAGCCAAACTGAAGAACAGTTTGGGTTTAGACATTTTGCAGTGTTCTTGGCAATATGTCTTACTGAGCAATGCTTTAAAGGCATAGTTCTGCATTCTTTCAAAATTATATTCTCTACCACATGAGAAGCATGAAACCCTGAAGTCTACTTAGAGGTTAGTGTAGAAGAGCTAGATTGAAGTTGTGCTTACTCTTTGTGTTTTAGGGCAGATATCAATGCATGTCTACTGGGAAGAAAATCATACATACGTATTGGTATCTTGTTTAGACATACATGATGAAATTTAAGGAAAGATGAATTTATCTGCATAATTCCAAGCCAAATTTTATATGGGCATGGGCATTTTTGCTGCCTTGGAATACAGGCAAACTAAACCGATGTCTGCTTGCAGCATGGGCAGAAGCAAGCTTTCATCTGTCCATGCAATGTGCAGGCCAAACATATTGACAAAAATCTTCTGACCTGCTGAGGCACACTGAGTAAAACACAGCTCCTGGGCCAGTGTTGATACTGAACTCTACCATGATGCTTGGCTGTAGCTCTTGACTGCATGACAGTGTTCTTGATAATAGGGCATAGATCAAACTCTAATACCCAAAAGCATCTGTGCACATCTCTATCTCTAAAACCAGGGATCTCCTTTAGCTCAGGTTTGTAATGTGCCTGCTGAGACATACTGTGCTCTCTTTTACTCCAGTTTACTGCAAGGATCTCCATAATTCAGTGTACCCACTAAGACCTTTTCTGCATAACCTCTGTGTAAAAATTCTTGGCATTACTCACATATGTGTTTAGCAATGTGGTGGCTGCACCTTTCAATCCTCAGCTTCCTCATTTGTAAAACAGTTTTAATGATATATATCCACTTCAGAGGCCAAAGTACAAATTCCTAATGCTACACTTATGCAAAGTATTATTAAGATCACCATCTGGCAAAGGACAGATTCTGGCTTGCAGCCCTTTGTTCTTTCATCGGGCCATTCTGTTGCTATTTTTCAATGTCTCTGAGTTCCCAGACAGGTCTGCAAGCCTCGCAAACCTTTTAACACCTCTGAAAGCTGGGGAAGCTAAAGAATTCACAGCAGCTCTTGCAGAACACAGGGGAAACAAAGAACAAGACTCCCAAATTCTCTAAAATCATAGAGTATTTGTTACTGCTATCCCCCATTATTCCCCATAGGAATGGATGACAGTGCATGGATCATTGAGCCTGCTGCCTGCAAACACAGCCAACCATACAATAGATGTAATAGTCCAAAAGAGGCCAGAGGAAAAGCCAGTCTGTGTGTGCTACACCAGCCACCACAAAATTCCTGTCTGTAAATAAAAAATCTCCCCGAATTACAGTGTCACCTGAAGAGCGTGTAACATAAACATCCTGCATCCCCACAACACTGTGGGATTTGCCAAAGGACCATGGTACAGAGGGAAGCAAGTTCTTCTATAAATACTGCCTCTCAAAGGATAATGGTCCACAGCCTGGCCTTTATTTCTTCCTCCCCTCAAATCTGGTCACAGGTGTTTTGCCTCCAAACACTGTAAACTGTGAGATTTCTCAACTCTGCCAGGTAATCTGCACTTCCTGCCCACAAGCCCAACATTCTGCCTAAGCTGCAGATGCATCTTCAAAAGATGTTTTCCTTCATCCAATGGAAAAGTGGAGAGTGCAGTTCTTTCTTCCTTCATTGCTACAGTCAAAGCCCTGAGTCAGAGGAAGGCAGGTTTGAAATGTGATTTCAAAGCAGCTTATGACTTTGCATTAGTGCCTATCATAGAAGATGAGACATATTCTCCTACTATAACTGTTCTCTTTTGAAAATGAAATCTAAGCATAATGGGAGATGAGGTGTTCAAAAATTGAGCAGTAGAATAAACTGCAATTCAATAGTCGGTCTAGCCACTGTTCATGCAGGAATTACAGGAATGTTTGAGAAGAAGTGGTTGAGCTGCTGATAAAAATGTGGCTTAATGCTAGAGTCTATTACTTATCTACAGCCCTGGTTTGTAACAAATACTATGCTTCTTTAAAAAAAAAGATAGGGGGTCACTTGAGGAGCATAAAGCACTTACATATAGGATCCAGAACAACAGCTGAAAAAAGCAAGGCAGAGCCTATAGAACACTAAACTAAGCAAGATACAATAGATACAAATCACTCCAGCTTCCATGAAGAAATCTAATCTCATTAATTTCATAGAATTTAAGTCTGCCCTTACAATTGCAAGAAAATGTTGTGTCAGCCAGATCTTTATCTGGACTTCTGAAGAAACTTTGCCAAAGTTGTCTAATAGGATTCCACGTCTGGCATTAGTCGTACCAGGAAGCTGTCGAAGGCAGGAGAGTAGGTATTGTTGGAGATATAAGAAACAAGGAACATTTGTAGAGGGTATGCTAAGGAGGAAACAAAAGAAATGCTCCATGTGTCTGCGTGATAGTTCATGGATCTTTTCTGTTATCTGTATTACTCTTTCTATGCTTCTTAGAAACCAACTCTGCCATCCAGCTATGGCCCTGTGATCTTCATAAAGTTTTGTCACTGGTACCTAAAGAAATTAAGTACTCAAGGTTGGCCAGCCCAAAATAAAGCAGTGTTATAGACTATAAATTGACTGAGGGAAACAAAGAGGAGCAATAGATGTCTTATGGTCAGTATGGAAGTAGGTTAATTACCAGCTTTCTCCAGGGCATTGTACAAAGGATGAGCCACATGTGCTTTAATGATCTAAGAGTGAAATGAGATTGTGTAAGATCTAAGAATAACTAAGTACTGGATTATTCCCAAACAAATAATACAGTGAAACTCTGTCTTCTTTTTTACCTTAAGTAAGGTCAACACCAAATGTGAGAAAAACTGAGTAATATATGGCGTTAAGATTCTTTTCCCGCATGATTAGTCTGTCTTAAATCCATACCAAACATTGTAGCCACTTCTCAAATGAGATCATCTTGACATATATTGCTGAGACAGTGGAAGGAGCAGTCAACTTAAAAGACCCTGATTCTGATTTCAAAGATACTGAAAATCTTGTCTTACCAATGAAGAATTCAAGTTGAAAGGAAACCTGAAAAGCTGTAAAAGGTTGGCATGTGTGAGCAGCTGTCTGTAGAGACAAGCTGGCATAGAAACCCCAGCAGAATTGGGCCATTTTGTTCCAGAAAAATGCAAAATTAAATATGCACACAATATGGTAGTGATATTCTTCTCCTGGAAACCTTGCTTCTAAAGACTTTTTAAATAACCTAATTGAATGAATGATCTTGAGGCTTTTTCTCACTCTCTCATTGTCCCAGGGGAAGCGGGAAAAGAATCTCTTGAGTCTATTGCATTCCAGTATGTGTCAAGATTATCACAAATGCTCAGAAGACTGCTGCCTGGCTCTTGAGTGTTTTTACAGTGAGTAAAGGCACCAAGACATGGAGACTAAAACCCTGGTAAGATGCACTCTGAGACAGAAGACAGTAATGAGGTTCAGTTGGTTGGGTTAATACAGCACTTTATTGGAATACTTGTGGTAATGTAAGTTCATACAGGCATGTATGAAATAATGGGTTTTGGAAGAGAAAATTGCACCAGCTCACTCAAGTGCATGAGTTCTTCATATTTTTAGCAAATGATGCCCTCATTAGCCACCACAAAATGTTTTGAAGTTTATTTGCAAAGTACTTCAGCTTTCAAGATTCAGTAAAAGTTAAGAAAACTGATGTGTCTGCATGCATGGATTTCACTTAGAAGAGGGAAGAATTTGTCAGTGGCTTCTGGTATAGGCAGGCAGATTAGACAGTCTAATCAATGGGACAGTCCTTGGTGTATGCTTTATGTGCACCAGCTGGTCACCCTAGCAGTTTAAATATTTGTATCATAAAATAAATGAAACGAGAAACCAGAATGTGCATCAGTGAAATGAAAAACCCATGCCACTAAGTTGAGAATAAACAATAATTTAATAAAATTTAGTTTGGTTATACTTATTCTCACAAAGTTTTCTGGTCTGGAACAATAAATAAAATTTCTGAAAAAAANAGCATCTTGAAAATGCTTTTCTTTTTCCTGAAGGAAAGTATGTAAGAGTATAGTCTGGAAAGAATTTAAGAACTTTGTGAATAAATAGATCTGTAAATCTACCTGCTGGTGCCACTAAGACCTGAACACAGAGAAGAGCTATGTGATATAGACAAGTGCAAAAAACCAGCGGGACATCTCATGCTTTTTCTGTAAATCAAACATGGAATGTACTCCCTGATATGTTTTTTCCACCCCACAAGGTAGAATAGTTTAACTTCTGCCTTAGATTTGAAGGCAATTGTTGAAAATGTGAACTTGACATTTTAAATAGTAGAGGCAGCTGCCAAACACATCCCTTTACTATATTTTCTTGCTTGCAGTTGGAGTGTGTAAGTTCTTGGGTTATAAAAGAACAAAATAGAGGTGCACTGGTTCAAACTGTATTTTTATTATTGCTACCTGAATTTTCAGTCTCACCATGTATTGCCTGGAGGAGGTTGTGGAGTGCAAGGGACCACTATTCCAGTAATGGTCCTAATCCACTGTCTCTATGGATGATCTATTTCAGTTATAAACTGAAAAATATATAAGTGATGCTAGTCTTTTGAACCATCAAGCTCATTGACAGAACTAGACATTCATGTTGACTGTAAGACTAATCAAATGCATGATGAAGAAGTCACATCATTGTAATGGAATTTTAAGGAAAATTCAAGATATTAATAGTGGTTACAAAGTAGGAAGATGTGCTTTAAAAGGTCATAGATTGATTCCCTATTGAGATATAAAGATCCTCAATGTATGCTAATGATCACCAAAATAGAACTTTGGACTTAATTTGGGTTTAGTAATGTCACCTTAGGACCCGGTGGTACAGAAAGTATGAAGCAGAGGACAAAGACAAGCTTGCACTCATGAGAAATAATTCCAAAGTACAAAAAGAAGTGTAAAATAGGAGAGTGGGGTGTAATTGTACTTCTGCCCTGCTATAGGCAAGTCTAGGTCAAATATTGGTGTAATTGCACTGATATGGATAGAACTGCTACAGATATAATAAACCTTTGTATAGTAAAGAAAATCAGTCAGATTTTTGGCTTGTTATTTTGCACATAGATAATCTGTGTCCATTTTGTTCAAATAAATGCACAAGCAAAACTTCTTTAGAGGAGATACTGAGCTTCTGTAGGTCCTGATTATGTCATTTTAAAGCTACTTTACCTCTGAAAGATACTAGCAATAAAATGCATTAATAGATTTTTTTCTCTGGTTGCCACAGTTTGGGTCTGGTTTATATGGCCTAGAGAAACCCATGCTATGGAGAAAAAGAAAGGGGATGTAGCTGCTTGAAATTGCTGACAAATCTACTCTGTATATTGCTGAATTCTCTTAATTTTCATGAATGATTGTATTTTAGAAAAGCATTGCTCATTTTGGTTCTGTACCTTAATTGCATATGATTTTAAGAAAGGTTTTAATAAAATATAGTAATTAAAAGAGTACTGCATTCAGGAAAAATGTGGGAATTAGCCTGTCCACATTAATTAATGACTTTTAAGTAAGCCTTTTTAATATACAGAGGAACCTGCATATTTTCTGAGTCTGTTCACTCCAAAAGGCACAATATCAAGTATTGAAGCATCCTATCCCCGTTTATGTCAGATGTTGTAATTTAACTGTCAAGAGTCCTAGATTGCCACAATAATTGCTTTCAGCGCTTCTGTTAATGTGCAGTCATTCTTGAAAGGTACACAATTACAGGATTTTTTGTATCCTTTAAAGTGGAAGGCTGGAGAATGTCTGTCTATAGTTATGCTGCTATAATTCCTCCTGTACCCAACACTGCTTAGGGCACACCTCAAATCCCATGTTCAGTTTTGGGCCCCTCACTAGGAGAAAGACATTGAGGTGCTGGAGTGAGTCTGATGCCTAAAGAGGTTCCCTGTAACAGAGGCTGGACAGAGTTAAAGGAATGAAGCAGGTATTTATTAAAAATCCTTCAAAGGATACACCTTGGGCCGTACAAGGGCCTGGCTGTGGCTCCACCCAAAATGGACCCAAGATGGACAACCAGTCACGAGTTTTCACACTTTTGTAAGTTTTGGTCCATTTAAATTTTGGGGCTAATTGTCCAATTACAGCTTCAGGTTGTGAAGTCCCATCATCCCAGTCTGCTCTTCTCAGTTCTTCTCAATGTTATTTATACTTCTTGAGCCTGAAGCTGCAACAGTGTCCTTGGTTCTCAGATTGGAAAAGAATCGTTTTGTCTAACTAAACTGTGAAGAGAACTTGCTAACACTTTATATGAAGTTCAGAGTCATACACTAAGGCAGTACAGAATCTGAAAAATATGTAAGCTAAAATTTAAGGCATCAAGTCCAGAGAAGGGCAACAGAGCTGGGGAAGAGTCTGGAGCACAAGTCTCATGAGAAGTGGCTGAGGCAACCAAGTCTGTTTTGCCTGGAATGGAAGCTTAGAGGAGACTTTATCACTCTCTACAGCTGTAGAGAAACCTGAAAGGAGATTCTGGTGAGGTACAGGTCAGTCTCTTGTCCCAGGCAACAAGGAAAGGGGAAAGAGGAAGTGGCCTCAAGTTGCACAAGGGGAGGTTTAGATTGGATATAAGAAAAATTAGTTCACCGAAAGGGCTGTCAAGTATTGGAACAAGCTGCCCGGGGAAGTGGTGCAGTCACCACCCCTGGAGGTATTTAAAAGACACATAGATGTCTTTGGGAGAATCTTGAGTTATGGACTTGGCAGTGCTGGCTTAATGGTTGGACTTGATGATTTTAGAGGTCTTTTCCAACTAAACGTTTCAAAGAATTATACTATGTAGAGCCACATTTGTTATGGGAAAAAGCTGTAAAAAATAATTTTTCAAGATTTCATTACATTTAAGACAAAGAGTAACAAATTATTTAGTTTATGCATACTGCAGTGCTCAAGTCAGTACCCTTGCCCACTTCTCAGTTTAAGCTTTGCAAGACTAATTTTTCAGGCTCTTTCCTATTTGTTGGGATCTCAAAGAGGATAGTAATTTCTTACAACATTGCAAGCCTTTTAAAGAGCACAATATTAGTTTCACTACCTGTTTTGAGTGAATATGACCCAGCATTAAGTATTAACACAAAGTTCCAAAAACACAGAATATTTTTACATATTTGTGTGTCTATGTGTATATAGTGTGTTATTTTCTATTTTTTCTATTTATAAAAAAGAGGAACAGGTCTGCTACCACAACTTAAATATTCAAATTATTGTTGGAAGAATAAATATTTAAATGCTTCAAATCTGTCCAGTATCTATGTAGCTCTGATTTTAGAATTGTAGTCCACAGCTATTAAGCTCTGTATAATATTCCCAGATTTTGCTAAGAATATAAGTGGAATGAGTATTGTGATATATATGTAATGAACAGGATTTTTTTAACTTATAAGCCACTGCTAAACCTAAAAAGATATTTAGGATAAAATCTCTGGATCCAAGATGTCATTTTTCAATATATAGGAATATATTTTTCAGTGTGTGCATTAACAGTTGATTTTACATGGAAGAGGCCAAATTTGTTTGCTGCAGCCAAGGAGTAGGGTGGGTTTGGATGAATGAAAAGAAATCACAAATAAAGGAAGTCTTATAGTGTTCATAGCTAATGTATTTCTCTGGTGCAAATTCAATATTAACTGCAGATTGCAGCTGCAATGGTTCTCGGGGGGGAATTCAAGAGGATATTGAATCTTATGGGAGATGCTAATTTAAAAGAATGTCTGGTCAGGATGCATTTAATAACCATTGGAAACTGCAGTGTACATTAACAGGCAAGGGAGAAAATAGTGCCTGATGTGATAAAGGTAGCAGTCTTCGTTAGGAAGTATCTGTGATTGCCATGAATGGGCACATGCAATTTTGGTTTATAATCAGTATCTACTGTGCAGTGATTATTTTCTTTGTCAAAATTGAATTGGTAGGTGGCTTACTTGCATCTAGCTCTTTTAGAAGGACTAAAACAGTCCTCTGCTAACTCATTAATTTACTGAGTAGAAAATGAGGCTTAAAAATAGTTCAAAATGGAGGAACAAGGTGGGTGGAAGTCCCCAGTCATTTATCTGCTGTTTTGTTTCATTTAACTGGTACCTGTATTTCTGTGCATAAATTTATCTATTAAGCATGGTACATTGGCATTCTGTGAGTGTGTTTGTTCATACATGTGTTTGTATATAAAGTGTGAGACAGGGAAGCATTTTTAGCCCTAAAAAGAAGTAAGCTTCATGTTGCTTACTTTGATTCTTTTCCTCTTTTAAAGATGCCAGGTTTTCCTTTGCCATTCTAGATACTTAGAGATGGGTGGTGTTTTGAGGAAAGAGTGGGAGAGAAAAGAGAGGTTTGGGAGGATGGGCTGGTGTTGACAACTTGCTAATGAAATTTCAGCTTTAAAACTCATAGAGGATTTCTGTGAGATAATCTTCTGAAAAAAAAAAAAGAAAGAAGTTTCTCTTAGCATGACATTTTAAATGTAATATCTTTCACTTATATAGCACCTGCTTCCCAGGGAGCTAGTATTTTGCAGATTCTAATTTAATTAGCCTCCAATCATACCTACAATGTTACTGAACAGTACCATTCCCACACAGATATGATAAGAGATATGCATGGAGATAAAACTACTATACAGCACCAGACTTAATGGCTCATCTTGTGCTGCCTTAAGCACAGGAGAATTCTTGGGAGGAAATACATATTGAGAAGGTATCTGGAATCTCATCTGCTTTTGTTACGTAGCGGATGCTGAAAATTAACTGCTGGTTCTTGGTAATAGTCTAAAAACTAGAAATAGTAACTGGACCCACCTACAGTGTGGTGGGCAAAGTACAGTGCAGGGAATGCATGGGCTTCCTGCAGGTTCTCCTCCAGCGTGGGGGATCCCAGCCCCAGTCTCACATCTCCTGGGAGTTACTAGACAGGGGACTGAGGTTATAGCCAACACTAAGCCCATATCAGAGCAGCACACATGTAAATTTTGGTACATCTCGTATGGATGGACAAGAGCAAGAAGAAGACATGGAGCTATTCAGCTGGGACAGGGTGGTGGTAGCTCTGGGTGTTGCCATTGTTTTAGTTTTCCTAGTGGATGAAACTAGAGATATCACTGGTTGTTTTTTCCTCAGAGGAGAAATCGAGATTTTCATCAGTCTTTGGCTAAAGGTGCTTAAATTGAGTTACATTCAACTCAGCCCACAACAGCTTTCTGTGGACCTCTGCCTTCTTTTTTGTATTGAATATGTTGTTAGCCTATCTCCATTTAAGTGATTCTGCAAGCTTATGAGAAATATGCAGAATGAGAATTAGGACTGGATTTTGCTCACTGCTGAGGCCAATCTTTAGTGCATTTCCTCCCTTCTGCTTGAAGTGTTTCCCTTAGTCATCAGGACAGAGTTCAAATCAAGCCAGGAAGATTGAGATGGATGAAACCACATAGGTTTTCCTTGGAACAGCAATCCAAATGTGAAAAGCTTAACAGGAGCTTAGTCAAATTCCTCAGTTCATTAAAATTAATTTGGAGATCTCAAGAGGATCATCAGTCTTCTTTATGACTTCTGGCATTTCCTGTGTCTAGTTAAGGTCCACCTGTTGCAAACACAGGCCAGATTCCCAGACTGCTGAAATTTGTTTCATCAGCTTCCAGGCCTGCTTGATATACCAGAGTCCCAGAGTGTGAGAAAAAAAATGTTGAAAGCCAGCCAAATGAAGGGATTTGGACTGGCTTATTGAGGGCAGGTTTTTTGTTTGTTTGTTTATTTGCTTTTCATTTTGAATTGCAGAGACCAAGTTCAGTTCCTTTTAATCTACTCTTCTTTCAGACAAATTGGCCAAAGCCTACCTATGGCAGCTTAATGCTAAATGCCAGATTCACCCCTGTGGCCAGTGAGGTGCAGCAGAAACATTTAGAGCCAGACAGTGGATTGTAGCATGAGAAAGGTACCATGAACTGTGGTCAATCCAGGGAAGTAGCACATGAGCCTGGGGACCACAGGGAGAACTGTACTTTGCAAGGTGGACTGGCATGAGAAACAGCCTGGGGTCTGTTCTTTGCCTTTGTCTGAACTTCCTAAATTCACCATTTTGGTGGATTTAGGTGGGAGAGCTTTGATTGATGTCAGCTCAGTTCTTTGCCTTCATTTACCGTGAAGAGTTTTGTTGAATATCAGTCTGCTTTTGGGAAAAAAAAATGTCAGGACACAAGCGTCCAGAATCCTTCAGTGGGTCCAGTAGATGTATAATGGTATGGTGTAGCATGTGAATGAGTGCGCATGAGACATGTTCACACATATATGTGTATGCCTGTATCTACAATCCCAAGTCTGTCCTATTGTATTCATCTGTCTCAATATTTAAATTAAATTAGAGGTCTCAGTACTGGTGATTTCAGTTAAATTTGGGCCTCTGCCAATGCTTTCAGGGAAGTGGTATGTTTCAGAGTTCGATGAAGATGTAGCTAAAATGTGCTTCTAACTTAAGGTAATCTAGAACCAAGTTTAATTAGATACACATTAGTGAATGGAATGTGCTTTCCAAATAATGAAATTCTGGTTGGACCACTCAGTGTAAGATAAGAAAATCAGAGCAGATGCTACTGAAGCAAAGGTGGGAGTTGAGGGCAGAGACTGCCAAGAAGCAGTAAATGTGTTTTACAGAAAACCCACTGATTTTTGTCAGTGGCATTTTCTTTGCTTGCCATCTCTCTGCAACTAATTTTCCCCTAGGAAGTTGTAAGGTCACATTGACCTGAATGTTTCAAACCATGTGGTCAGGAAAAGAAAAAAGAAAAAAAAGGAAAATAAATAAATAAATAAATAAATAAATAAATAAACAAACACATTTGTGAAACCTAAATAGTTGGTACAAAAGGAACAGGTTTTCTGCAGTCTTTTACAAACTTAATGTTAAAAGCAAATTAAAAGAGTGAATTGTGGTCTTTATCTTGACCTAGGGTCTCAGTGCTTCGCAAGTACGTCATGCCAGTTTGCAGTTTGGTTTAGAACTTGCAAAATAATATGGAGGGAAAAAAAATCACAAGTCCTTAGAGACAGAATTGATCATAACTGTATTTTACATGGAAAATAAGTATTCTTTTGTAGAGTTCTTTTTGGTCTTTTTGCTTTCATGCCCATTTTGACAAAGACAAGATGGAAAAAGAATGTTCAAAGAAAACCATTCATAAATATATCCCAAAACCAGAATGTTTTTATCTTCTTTTCAAGTCATTTATACCACAAAATAAGAGTCTTTCAGTTAAAAAATAAAAAAATACAGTACAGTGAATTAATCAATGCAGCAAGAGATCTTTATTACCTTTATGTGGCTGGTATAAGTTAGTTGATAAGTAGATGGGATTCTCTGGAGCACAGTTAGCCATATTTGACCAACATGTCAGTTCAAATGCATTTAGATACCTGTGTTTCAAATGTCAGTAAAAGGTAGGGGGTTTCTTACTAGGAAAAAAGTGAAGTAATTCCTGGGGAAATATGGCAAGGAAAAAACTGCATCCTTGAGCCACCGAGGTCTTTCCAGTAACTGAAGATGTCCTGCCTGAAGAGGGCAGTGGGACTCCATCCAAGTGCTGGTTGATGTGGTTCCACCTTCCTCCTCCCTTTGCCCATGGCTTGTTCTCTTGCCTCTCCCTGTGGTTTTAGTGCTCTGTGATCCTCATGAAGCCATTTCAGTATACTAAGATGACAGAAAACAAGCCCAAATTGAATTAGAAAAACAGGGATAGTGGTTGACTTGCATGACATGTTGAAATAGCTTAGCACAGATTCAGCTGTGTTCAGGAGCTGGCGTGAAGGAGGGAGTTGGTTTGTACAGTCAGGATTTGTGGATGGTGGACATCAACAGACAGATCAGTGCAAGTGTCCCTGTAGCCATGGCTTTAATTGCTTTTTTTTGAAATGTCTTCAAAGCACAGGGTCACATTTGTTACACATCTCCGTAGGTGCAAACGGGAGGCACAAGTAAATGTGAGCAGAGAAATGGAGGACAGTAGCAGGAAACCTTCCAGATCATTATAATTGTCTTCTTACACGAAGAGATGCTTTGAGAATGCAAAGAAATCCTGCTAGAAGCAAACATGTCAAAGCCCCTAGAAGAACAATGGAATCAAGCACGTCTGGAGCTGAGACAATTGTCTTAAAAAGGTGCTTCACTTCCTTCTCGTGTATTTTTTCAAAGATCAGTTCTCAAATTAATTAGTATTCCTAAGACACAAAAGACCTTCTCTGACATGAAAAATGGTAAAAGACATGTAGAAAGCAAATGTGTTACCTTAGCTACCTGTTTGGGGTGACATTTTAAATACAGAAAATAAATTTGACAGAATTATGGTGACCTTTCAGCCTGAACAAATGAAATAACATCTGCCAAAACTAAATGGCTGCCTCTAGCTGTAGGAAATGGTATGCATCTTTGAACACTAGTACACAGGCCTTTGGTAGAGTTAGCTTTAGTAATGCTTACTAGGCCTTAGAAATTTATTTTGCTGCAGAGCATGGAAGGCTTAAAATCCCAAGAAAATGGTGCAAGTCCCAAGGGACCCATTGGGACCAGCCATGGTTGTGGGTGTGGCAAAGCCAGCTGCATGGTCTTTCACCCTTTTAATCCATCACATGTCCCTTGTTTTCTTCAGAGGACCCAGAAGGAGCTGTTCACTGCATCGCTGTATATTTTCTTTACATTCTCTGTACGTGCACATTTCCGTGTATAGAAGCAGTCTTACGAGTTACATTACCTCTTTTTGAATTTCCTCTGGAAACCAAGGACATAGATGTGGTCTGGAAGCCAGCAGCAATTAGGCAAATTGCTGTTAGAAAGGAACCTGGTAGGTCTAAAAAGGGAAAGCTTCTCTTTAAAATGATCTGCATAGGAAAATAAAAAAAGAAAGTAACTGCAAAAATTACTTTTTCCTGCTTCCTCAAGCTCTTTTAGCTTCTGGTCTCATCTTTACCAGCAGATAAAGCAAGTTCTTAATTGTGCTTTTGAAAAGCTGAGAAAAGTAGTTCGTAGTTTTTATTGCCTCCTTTATCAGGCACATTTATATCCCTCTCCACCTTCACCTCAAATACTCCTTAAAGTCAGAGTGATCACAAATATGGAAAAGCCAGTTCTGCACTTGGATAACTGGAATACACAGAGGAAGGAAATGTCAGGGAGATGGTGGTATTTTACCTAGCTAACTTAGAAGGCAAGCAGGTCCCATGAATTGCAACTATAATTAGCCAAAAACACTGAATTTCTTAATGGTTTCCAGAGGTAAAAGGAAGTTCATACAATTTGCTGTCTGTATTAATATGAATGGTTTCCAATTTAAGCAAATAATGCTAAACAGCCTTATAATTATTACTATTATTAATAGTATTATCATTAGTATTATGTATTACTTCAGTTGCACTTAGGATTCTGAGAGAATTTTTATTCATTATGCAAAGATCTAGGAAGACATGTCCCAAATTTTCCTTGAAAAAGTCATAAAGTAAAGTCTAGGCTGAGAATCAGACTTGTAGCATGTGGCATTTTGGAGATGAGGTGTCAGTCTAAATAAGGAATTTTATCACTAGCATCTGTCATATGTCTGAGGGATTTTCAGTGGTGGGCATGGATAGTTAAAAGATCTATCTGCTTCCTAAACATACTTTTTAAATTTTTTGTTTACTTGTAAGCTTTCATTTTCACCAATGCTGTACTTACAAATCTGACCATAAGTCCTGCCATTCCAATCTTGTCTCAGTTTTTGTATAAACATTCCCTGGTGAAATGACTGGCCCAGTATGTGAGGGGAAAACAGTGGATATTTTCCATGTAGACTTGAGCAGGGCTTTTGACACTGTCTCCATATGATCCTTGTAGAGAAGCTGGTGAAGTGTGGCCTGAAGTAGCAGCTGGTGAGATGGACTGAAAACTGACTGAACAGCTGATCTCAAAGGGCTGTGACAGCAGCATAAAATCTATCTGGAGCCCAGCAACTAGCAGTGAACCATAGGGGTCAGTGCCAGCTCTGCTCCTGTCCAGCCTCTTAAGAAGTATTACATGATCTGGATGATGGGTCACAGTGTGTCCTCAGCAAGTTCGCTAATGTCACAACCCTGGGAGGAATGGCTGATAACACCAGAGGATCCTCTACGGGTTGGAGAAATGGAACCACATGAAATTCAAAAAGGAGACTGCAAAGTCCTGCACCTGGGGAGGAACAGCACCATGCACTAGTATATACTGGGGAATATACTCTGCCGGAAGGCAGCCTGTCAGAAAAGAGCCTGTGGGTCCTGGTGCGCACCAAGTTGAGCATCAGCCAGCAGTGTGTCCTTGCAGCAAAGAAAGCTAATGGTGTCCCATGTGGCATTAGACAAAGGGCTGCCTGCCTGTTGAGGGAGGTGATCCTACTCCTCTACTTGGCACCGGTGAGGCCATGCCTGGAGTGCTGTGTCCTGTTCTGGTCTCCCTAGTACAAGGGAGATGAGTACTGGGCAGAGTCTGACACAGGGCCACAAACATTCTTAAGGGACAGGAGTATCCCTGTTCTGAGGAAAGGCTGGACTGTTTAGCACAAAGAAGAGGTGAATCAGGGACCATCGCACATACCTGGAAGGAGGGTGCAAAGAGGGCACAGTCAGGGTTTTTTCAGTGCTGCCCAGTGACTGGATTAGAGTCAACATGATAAAAATGAAACTCAGGAGGTTCCCTCTGAACATCAGGAAACACTTTGTGAGGGTGACTAAGCACTTGGACAAGTTGCTCTGGTCTGGAATGTTGTGGAGTCTCCATCTATGGAGATGTCCAAAAGCTGTCTGGACATGCTCTTCGCAACCTGCTCTAGGTGATGGCTCTCCTTGGCCAGATGACCTCCAGAGGCCCCTTCCAACCTCAACCATTCTGTGATTAAGATTGCAATTAAGGAAGCATGAAGCAGGTCACACTAAGTTTGCCAGTTTCGATGGATATACCATGGGCAAAGTAGGGTTAGCATGTCCTTCAGAATTCTTTTAACCTTCATTGAGTTTAGGAGAATTAGAACTGGGGGATGTTTTCTGCCCAGGTGCAAAGGGATAGTGCCAGATGTTTTGTGGAGCACAAATGTTCCCTCCAGAAGTCCCAAGAGATCCTTCCAGCTCTGGCATATCCCTGCTCACCCTGGTGAGGAGCAGACGGCCCTATTGTTCCTAGCAAGTTCCTGTCCAGTTTGACTGCCTTGAAAGCATTCCTGTTCTACATCAGGCTCTTAATTTCAGCAATTTGCAGTGTGATAGAGTATTCAGTCACGATACTGAAAGTGCTGCTCTTGTTTATACATACATGTATGTCCATTTGGGGCTTACAGCACAGATTTTATGTTTATTTAGTTATATTTGTAGCATTTCAACTGTATGAACTCCCCAGTTTTACAAGTCTTTTTTCTCTGCTGGAATAACATGCCTACACTGCAGGGGAATTTCAGATTATACATATGCATGTATATGCAAATATGGTTGTGTTTTGTGCTGCAAAACTGATCTTACATCCAGATAAAAATAGTATTAAAAAATGTGCATAGACCAAACCTTAGCTGAACCTTTTCAAACCTTTCTTTTATTCCTGCCATAGAAAAAAAAAAAAAAATCTGTCTTAATTCTTGTTTCATGCCTGTGTTATCTCTACCTTCTTTTCTGAGTAAGTTTTTAAACAAAATGACTGTTGAATTCAGACTCAGTCTCAACAGATATAAAAATTCATGCCCTTTGATACAAGCCATTCCTTGAAGCATTTTTCTTAAAGGCACTTTGCTGTCCTTCAGTGTTTCTTGGACTTTGTGCTATTTGTTAAGAAGGAACTAATATTGGAATATAGAACTCCAGTTAGACTGAAAACTGTAGATCTCTAATGACCGCAGTTTGCTTTCAAGTCCTAAATGTAATTGCTGTCTTGCCAGCTCACGTTATTTTCTCCTTCGACTTGTATGCTGCCAGCATGTCACCTCTTATATTCCTTCTTCTTTTTCTATAATATATTGATAAAGGGCTAACTGGGAGGTCCGTAAATTGGCAAAATCCCCTCTAGATTCGTCTGAGTGTTTTTCTCACTGACACCCTTTGGATTTGGCCTATGGGAACTGCTGAAAGGCTGACATGAAAATGCTGTCATTTGCCCTAAAGCTTTATACCTAGGCAAAACCCAAGCCAGAAATTTTATTCCTAAGATTTCTGAATACTAGGTTTGCAAAGCACGCAGATATAGGGAGGTATTCAGCTTGGTATTCAAGACCATTTCTTTGTGAGATGCTTTTCAGCCCTACTAATGCTATTTGCTGGCAAATTTGTTTTTGAATTGATTCTCATATAAAATTCTTCAAGCAGGCAACATTTAAAGAACATTCTCCATTAGTCCAGACAACTTATAAGCACAAAGAGGAAGTTAGCCTAAATTCCTGTTAAATAAAACTGCCAGCCATTTGAATATCACATAAAGATCACGCAAGCACTGCCTGTCTATATCTTAAGGAGTGACTAATCCCACATCATTTCCTGAGTGTTTATAGATTGCTCCATCCGAACAATGACCATTCAATTTATTAGGAGTTTTTTATTGCAGGATTAGCTAATGGCTTCTCCTGAATACTTCAAAAGAAATAGCTGAAGCAGAGACTGCTATATAAATAGGATGAATAAAAAGTTATTTACAGTGGAGATATTTCCAAACAGAATTCTCAGTTGTGTGTTTTCTCTGAGCCAGAAAGAGCAAGCAAGTCCTATAAAAGCTCTTATAAGCAATTTGGAAGGTTTTTTGGAGGAAGGAAGGGGAAGGTTGGCAATAGTTCAGTTTTACTGGTTAGTGGAGGCAGCTAGCTCCTGCTGTTTCACAGTGTGAGATTACATGCTAGGCTCCCAGAGTGACACAACCCAGATTCATCCTGGCACACACCAGTGGTCATGAAAGAAAGATGTTTATATGGAAGGAAACACATTACATTTTTTCTGTCAGGATAAAATATAGCATGTACCCTAGCCATTCTGATTCTCTAGTTTTGTACTAGTGTTGCTTCTCTTGACTTTTGCAAAAGATTCTGAAGGCGTCTCCTCTGCTTTAAAAATGCAATTTTTTTCCTTTCCTTCAGATCAAAGAAATCACAATTGTCTTCTCTTTTTCTGTGAAAGTTGTCACTGGAAAGCTGCATAATCAGCAGGCAGATCTATCTACTTAATTTATCAAAGGCGTCAGGGAAAGGGACAAACAACACGGGTTCTTGTGAGTACTCATGTAAAGGTATTCCCTCTTCCAGATGGTGAGTTTGACCATGAGGTTGAGAACTTTCCACTGAAGGGTTCCCTTACAGAGCAGTTGTGATCTGGCACAGGAATGCTCAAGGGTATTTACCTCACCAGCTGCTCTGCTGCTCCACCTCCATGCTGAACCCTCCCTTGTGAACTGTTCAAATCAATAAATAGCCCATGTCCCTGTGGACCTGGGCTGAGAGATGGATGCTGGGAGAAACTCAGCTGTCCCAGAGGGGCCTGAGCATCTCCCCATGTGAAGTATGAATGATAAACACTGGTACCCAGGGGAAGAGCCTGTCTCCAGACTGCAAGGTCTCCAGCCACACAACACTGGTTTGCAAAGTGTGCTGTGGGACACTTCGCTCCTGTGAAAACAGTGGTAAGATAGGCAAAGGGTTCTTAATACTTTCTACTGGTCTTATCCTTGTGTGGTGATGGGAGGCTGCCTGGCTGCTTCTCCAGAGATCTGGGATATACACCTGGTACCCCAAGCTGAGAAGCCAGAAACAGTGTTCTCCATGTGTGCCCACTCTTACCTCTACAGGCAGTCCTTTCTTCAAGTGCAATCAAATAGGTGGTTGAGACACAGGTGCATCTTCCTTGCCAGTCTCACATGGCAGGTCTCAGGACCATTTCCAAGGGCTATCACCATAAGTCTGTCAGAGCTGGGACGGAATAGGGAAACAATTCAATTCCTGCTGCAGCCCCAGGGGCTGGTGAAGTGAGGATGCCTATGATAATGATTCTATTCCTGTGACAGCTGCATGGTACAGATCCTTGGCCATGACTAATTGCCTTTCCAGGGAATGCCTGGAGCTCCTTGGGGTATTCTGTGCTTTTCTGATCCCTGATTCTTCTTGATATCTCCAGACTGAGACAGAGGCAAACCAGGATTCACTTATTGGGGTGCTTTAGGGTGAGTAACAGGCAGACAGGCTTAGAAGCAAATGAAAAATATGACATGGGGAGGATGGGAGGAGAAGAGAAGAAAGAAAGTCATTGTAAACCACTACTGTTTGGGAATCTCAGCTCTTCTTCATAGGACAGATATAGCCTTCCACTCAGCCACTCCCAAAACCATGTAAGGCTGCAGGGAGGAAACAAACCAAAAGGAGACAGTCACACAGCAGACTGTGAATCAGGATTTTAACTGATATCTTTAGAGTGCCCTGGCATTTACCAATAGTGTCGTTTTCCTAACAGCTTCACTGGAATACTGCTTCAGGAAAAACCCATAAAGACCCTTTCAACAAAGCAGGAAGGCCCTCAGTTTCTCAGAGGACACAGAGCAGGGCAGATATCCAATCTCTAGGGAGGCTGCTTGGCCTTAGGGGTCTGATCTCACACGGGTATCACTTCCAGGGCTGCAGACTTGACAATATATATGAAACTCCAGTGTTTCCCACAAGTGGAAACCAAAGGAGCCTCTGAGAACCTCTGCGGCCCAAAGTGATTTCATCAGCTTTTAATGAAGTAGTGCTTGTAGTTAAAGAGCACACAGTTGTGCAACACCATGCAGGAGACAGTGCAGTAAAACTTCTTAGTTGTGCTGCTGAACTTGTCTAAATGGCCTTGTCCCATGAATGAAATAGGAAAGGCAAGTGTTATGGAGCACCAGTGGGAATGCCTGGTGAAGAAACTATGAAAAACAAAGCCATACACATCTGCAGCATACTGTGATTTTTTTATTATTATTTCACTTCTGCATTCTCCTTTTCAGTTCTAGCCCATAGTTGATAGTGCAAAAAAAAGAAAAAAAAATGCACTGATGTTTACTCCTGAGAAGTATCTGGGCAGCATCTAGAGGAGCTGTGGTCAGTGGTTGTATCATACTTCCTGACAAGGTTATGCCATCCCTATCACTGGCAGTGGCACCATCAGCTGCCTGTCCAATGGGTCCTTGGCCACCAAGCTCCATCTGCCCCCTGCCCTGGGTCCCCAGCACTGTACAAGGGGAAGGCTGACCCGGGGATGAGCACCACAGGGCATGGCAGGGGCAGCACAGGACTTCACAGGCTGATTGGGATGCAACAGAGCCTCCAAGCTGACAGGGAGCCCTGGGAGGCAAGTGCATCCTGGGAATATCCCAGTTCTGAGAGGAGAAACATGGAGACAATTAAACTAAACAGCAAACATGCTAGGGTACTTCCGACTGATCTGGCAGCATGTGCCAGGCATGCTGTGGGGATGTCACCTCACTGTGTGCCAAGGCAGAGGGTTTGCTGCCTGTTTCACCTCAATCTGCAGGGTACAGAGAAAAGGAAGGGACAGTAAATTGCTGTAAAGCTAGAGGGGTCCTGGCAGAGGACAGCC
Source organism: Illadopsis cleaveri (assembly GCA_013399915.1). Lineage (NCBI taxonomy): Eukaryota > Metazoa > Chordata > Aves > Passeriformes > Timaliidae > Illadopsis > Illadopsis cleaveri. The sequence continues at coordinate 366,450 of VXBB01015062.1, forward strand.
CAGCATCCATGCTGCTCAGTGTAAGCATCCAGGCTGCACCTCATTCCAGTACAAGATTTGTTTCCTGGAGATTTTTTGCCTCACACATGGTTGAATCCCACAGTGGGCTGAGCAGTGGGGCTGAGCAGCTGTACCCCAGGGGTGAGGACTGTAAGTAGAGGTGTGGCAGGATGCCACATTCGGGTCTATGTGTAGGAGGATCAGACCCGCAGAAGGAACGAGGCAGGCAGCAGCAGTTGAAGGGAAAGCTAATGATACTTTATTATACAATCTTCTTTTACATTCTCCTACGTGTGTGCGTGTGTGCATGTGTGTGTTCTTATCAACAATCTAACTCTATACATACAGTTTTTACAAAGGCAAGAGATTGATTATTTAGGTTACTACTTTTTTAACTTGGATGGTGGATACCACCATCAATCAATTCTCCTCTCAGAGGAGAAATATGAAAACATCTCTAAAAATATACATAGTTTATGTTAAGCTGCGTGAGAAAAACCTGGACTACAAGGTCCAAACATTCACGAGCTAGAAAAGTGAGGGCAACATAGAGGAGCAGGCTGCATCAGAGATTTCTTTAGACCACCCTGCCTTCTCCTTATTAAACCTGGACCTAGTCCAACTTAGTCCTGCTATCTCCTTCTGCCACTGGGTCACAAACCGGAGGTCTGCAGTTTGCACGTCAGAAAAAGAAGGAAAGTGCTGGGTATGAGTGGTTACAGTTGGGGAATTAACAAAGCAGCTAAATTCAAATGGCTATAAAAATTTAGATGACCATAAAATGCTGCTGTAATACGACTCATGGCCATTTGAGAAGGATTGCCCAGTCATAGAAGATGCTGGGGAATGCTTTATAGATCGTAATGAAACAGATGTAATCATTTTGTTTATGCTCATGAAGTGCCTTGCTTTATGTTATAGGAAGTAAAGCGGTTATTTTTTCTGATATCTTAAATACTGCAAAGTAAAATTAAATACAAGGAGTTGAGTTTTGTTTTTTATCCTTGTAGGGTATGCATATCCTGGAAATCAGCCTTTTAATGTCTCTTATGATGAAGTATTTCCCAGTGGGATCTGTCCTCACATGGATCTCATCTCAGTGACACAGATGAGGATGCTGCACTCATAATGTAAAGTAAATTAAGTCCAGACTTTTGACTGCTGGTAAATTGCCAGAACTGTGCTTAGTTGGACGAGTTTTGGTCACTGCTGTGCTCCAGAATGCATTTCAGTTTCCTTTTACACATTAAACCTTAATGGTCCCATCAAAAATAATTTGATTGGAAAATTAAAATTTGACTGTCGTTTCCTTCCTATAATAAGGAATTAAAACTGAAGGGATTTGTTTGTTTCTTCAGAACAAAAAGAATAAGCATTAGCATGTACTGCTGAGGCAGTAAGTATTCCTCCAAAGAAACTTTTTTTTTTTTTAAGTATTCAGGCACACCTAATAAAAAGGCACATTAGAAGTAAAATAGAACAATCTGTTGTTATTTAACATGGCAAATACTGTTGAGATATAAACACAGTTAAGTTTTCTCTTGTAACTAAGCAACAGAAGAAAATACCACTTATCCGAATTGCTGTTTATTCTACTGATTTTTAGCTCTGCAGTAGTGATTTTCATCCTCTACACCTCAAACACAGAAAGAACAACTGTTTATGGTATGGCTAAATTGTTTAATATAGTGTTTGATGTAGGAGCAAATTAGGCATCAGAATAAATGTCTAGGACTGCTCCAACTAGACATTAATGACTTTTGATCTTCTCACAAGTGCTTCACTAGATTATGCAACATAAGCAGGCATCCTCTACAGACTTAGGAAATTGCAATAAAATGGACTACATGAGGCATGAAATCAGAATAATTTCATTTTTCCAAAGAATGCAAATGGTCTTTTATTCATGGGTATCATCCTAAAGACTTTTTAGATAAAGCACATGGTAACAATGTAGTCTTTGACACTTCTAAACCGAAGACCTCTTTCTAGATCTGTATATATTATCATCAGATGGATAATTTCATTATGGTGAAAATCTGTAGCAAGTGCTCCGAGCCATAGTCAGACTGGACTGACATATGGCTCTGCACTTGCATATGCACATACTTACTGTGCACGCTGTCTAAATGAGCAGCAGATGAACATAACTTTTCCAAATCTCAAAAATCTAAATTTGTAGCTAAAGATTTGCAAAAGTTGTGGTACTGGAAGAAGGGAGGTAAAAGCAAATAGCAAACTTTGGGGTGAGAATCCCAGAGGAGCTCAGAAGACTGGAAGACATTGACTGAGCCAAAGTATGTGCAGCAAGAACAATCAAGTCCCACATGCTTGGGAACATGTCCACCAGTAATAAGGGTTTGGTTTCTCTTTTCCACTTACAATAAGCCTCAGCTTATTGTATAAAAAGTAATGATGTCTGTAAAGCATAATGGAGCAGCTTCTGAAATGATTTCTTAGAAGCAATGGGCGTAAATGACACTCAGATACTATGAAGTAAACTGGGCTAAAACTCAAGCTCTGTTAAATCACTGCCAAAAGCACCTTCAGTTTCAGTGATACCAGGATATTCACCAAAGGTCTTTTATAAAAAAGAGTAGATGAATTGCAGGCAGGTTGGAAATCTTTAACACAGGGGCCAATGGCACCTAAACACTTTTCCAGAATAACTGACTGTGGAATTGTCTCCTCAATTGTTTGGTAGGTATTCTGGGGACCTCCTTGCCTGCCTTGTACCACAGCAAGACCTGGGGAGAAGTTCCTAAGAATAAGGGAGAAAGGAGTTAGAATTTTCTTCACACAAGATAAAGGCACATCTTCCCAATCATGGGCTTCCAAAATATCAGCTGGATTTGTGTATGCTGACTGAAAATGATACCTTGTTCCTGCAGAAAGGTATTAGGTTGGTCAGCTGCCAACTCCTAAGGAACAAACTCAGTAAGATTGTTTTCATTCATCCTAGTTAATAAAGCAGTGGTTGTACAGCACTTTAAATATGAAAACCACTCCTATAAATATTTGGTATTTTCATATAATTACACTACCTCATCTCAAGTGGGTATGCTTTAATCGTGTAAGTGAATTGTTACTGGCGTTATTTCAAATGTAGCTATCTCAGTCTATGCTGAGCATCCTCAAGATTGGTATGTGAACCTGGAGCAAAATGCGGGCTCTTGATTTTGGAAATACTGGAGAGCCACTGTCTTATCAGAATGCATGTCTCTTTCCCTAGGACCCAAATACATTTTTTCCCAAATCCTAATATAGGCAATTTTTTATTTCTATTTGTCTTGCATCTTGGACATCTGTTGTGGACAGCACAAGGAGTAGCCTGGTTTTCTGTTTATGTTTTTACTTTATTGCCTTCCCTCATTAATATAATGGAAAAGGAATGCCACTTGTGGTCTTGCCTCAGATTCACATCCTTCAGGGTTATGTTTTATCGATGGTCTGGATACTGTGCTGTGCAATGCACTGAAATAAATTAAAACAATTAAATGCTGAAAAATTCTCTACTTCCTTCAAAGGTTAGGGCATTAAAACTCAAATAACAATATATATGTTGCCATCTGATTATCAGTGATATAGTGCTTCTGACTCCATTGTATTAATTCTGAATATGAGCTTCTTTAAATCAGCGTTGACAACCCAAGTAGTGGTCTATCTTCATTAAAAAAAAAAAAAAGAGAGAGAGAGAAAAAGAGTAATTTTAAAATCAAAAGGTTTTGCTATTGCTTTTTCATGGTACTTTTCATAGAAATCACAGACTGAAAGAATGGTTTGGTTTGGAAGGGACCTTAAAGATCATCCAGTTCCAATTCCCTGCCACAGGCAGGGATAGCTTCCACTTGACCAGGCTGCTAAAAGCCCCATCCAGTCTGACCTTGAATACTTTCAGGGATGGGGCATTGACAACTTTGCTGGGAAACCTTTTCCAGTGTCTCATCACCCTTACAATGAATAATTTCTTCCTTGTATCTAATTAAAACCTACCCTCTTTCAGTTTGAAGCCATAACCTTCAGCCTCCTTGAGGTACTGGAAGACCACAACAAGATCTCTGTGGAGCCTTTTCTTCCCCAGGCTGAACTTCCCTGTCAGTCTGACTTCATAAGAGAGGTTTCATAATCTTCTAACTGCAAAATCTCTAAGAAACTCAGTTTGTCTAAGTTTTTCTTCACAAACAAGAGTGCTATGAAATTGTAGGGTCTTTTTGTGGAGTGGATGGAGTGGTGGGTTTTTATTTGGTTTTGCTCTTCCAGTGAAATGAGAAACTTTAAGACAAACTTGATTTATTAGACAGTTACTTTACTAGATGGCAGTATTGTTACCACACTTCCCATTTCTGCTTCTTTTCCTTTTTCTGTCAGGTGCTCTAACTCTCAATTCTTCAGTCTTTTTCATCTCTTGTCATATCCATTAAATGCTTTTTGGGAACACAGATAGGAAGTTTTTGGATATTCGTAAAGCACCAGCAGAAGACTAGTTGACTGAATGCAATCACAACCAAAATAATGACATTCACATCTGCTCTTTCAGGCTCATTGACATCAATTTACCTAAGACATTTTGCAATGTATAACTCTATACTACTTTTTCCTATATCTTTCTGGAATAACTGTATATAGGAGTCACAACCTGGACTCACATACGAATGTGAATTTCCACCAAAACAATACCAGAACACCAAAATATAAAATCCCTTTAAATCAGGAACTACCTCTGACTGTGTCTGTATGGCATTTGCTGACAATAGGCCTCCAGTGAGGGTGTCTGAAGTGGAATTACATAATGCATATATATTTAAAATGGGATGTGTCATTGCTGCAGTGTTAATCTATATTTGGAAGCCACTACAACAAAGCACTTTCTCCCATTTTTTTCTTCTACATTTCACAGAAAAAAGTGTCTTTGATATATGAATCATTTTATGAGACCATCTTTTTATTTTAATAACTGCTAATTTGCACACCTAACATCAATTGCTGGTGCAATTAATTGTGAATGCAAATCAGAATGTTTAGCTGTCTAATCACCTGATTGTGCCTATAAATCAGTGACAGTAATTATGTGTGTAAATGTTCATTTCAGCCTGCAATTAATTTGGCCAAAATTGAAAGAAGAGGAAAAAAAAACCACCCTAGGCTGAAATTTGGTCCCCAGTGTGTAAAAACAGAAAGTATCTTCCTCCTCTACGTCTTGTGTTTAAATTGCAGAGAGCTAAGTAGACAAAGAGCAATGATTCCCCAGTCCCCAATAACTTACTGCCAGTGTTTCACAATAAAGTGCAATGGGAGAGGAAATATTTCCATACGGGCTCATTAATCACAACATATTTGCCATGCACAACCACTCTGCAGAGCAGGTAAAGAACCCTAGGGGTCCTCACCTGCCACAGTATGTCATTTTTGTAATAGGAAAAGTATTTTTTGTACAAATGCTGTGGAACTGAAGTTGCAGATGGCTCCACTGGCAGAGCTAGAGCCTCCTGGCACAACTTCCAGCAGCCATAGCTCCTTTAGGAATTTATAGCAAAGGTTAGTGATATCTTAAAAGAATTATGCTGAAGATGCTGTCTGCTCCCACTATGTGCAACGCTCCAAGGTGTGCCCCTTGGGAGGACGGGTTAGGCAGGACAAACAAACCCCACCCAAACAATAAACTGCAGAAGGAAATACAAGCCATACCTGTCCCTGTTGTGCTGCAGGACTTTAGTGAGAGGTCTAGGAACAATTAAATGGATCGTGACTGAGAACCTGTGGGTCCAATGGACCCCATTAACAGAACTGTGCAGCAAAAGATGCCTTTCCAGCTCAGTGGCTTTCAGATCTGGGCAGCAGGCCATTTCACTTTACCTAACCCCAAAGACACCAGAGAGCCCCAGTTATCCCATCACACTCTGACCCATGTAGACCTGCTCAGTGTTTTGCATGAGAGTTGCAGTTGGTGTCTTGTTTACTGTACCTCTGTGGTCTCAATCTCTGAGCAGTTCATTGCTGCTTCACTCCCACACGAGACTTTGATAAAATTCAAAGCCACCTGGTGTGGTTTTAATTTAAATGTGAGTTTAATGTGTTTTCCTTTTATATTGCTGTGATGTGCATTGTCAAGAGAAATGCTGCAGGCTCAGATCTGTCCTCTCAGCTGTTTCTGTGTGTTACTCCCTGGTTTTGTCTGGTGAATATTCCTGAATAAAAACTGCTGCTCGGCAGAAAAGTGTGCATTAGGCACAAGGGTGCATTGGGTCATTCTTCAAGGGGGCAACCAAGTCTTGGGCTCTTTGCCAGTCAGAAGCCAAAAGTCTTCTCATCAGCACAAGACACCTCCAGAGTTACAGCTGAGCAGAGTAGATTAAAGGTTGCATGCAACCTTTGTAGAAAGAGATTTCACAATTCACCATGCTCCACCAGTTATGAAAAGGGTTTTAAGATAGGAACTTGTGGAAAGAAGAAATACTGAAATACTTTATCTTAACTAATTAAAACAATTCATATTGAAAGTGATTAAAATTTACTAAACTTTTTCTAATTAAAAAATAGGATCTCACTTAAAAATTGCTGGGAAAACATATTGAAAATATCATAAGAAAATGCTGTCAGGAACAGGATATGAAAGATACCACAAGAAAAAGGGAAACAAAGATCCACATCAGTTAGTAGCCCACCAGGCTCCTACTGTAGGACACAAGGCACCCTGATGAAAGACAATACCTTAATCTTCAAAATTTTCATTAAGTGAGACAAGGGTTTTTTCAGCCAACCTTAATTAGTCTGGAACGAAAATTGTAGGAACAATGTGGGAGCTTTTCTGACACAGAATAACAGCGATCAGATCAGAATAACAGGGTGTATCCAAGGCCACCCAGAGTGATCACTGTGCTGTGACTCAAGTGTGTCATGGGAAGCTGCTGCAAGCTCTGCAAGGGTCACCACAGGCATCACAGCATCTGGGTACTAACCTTGAGAAGACATCCCTTGCTTCCTAAAACCACTCATTACTCCTGCACCCACCAAAATCTACTTAATGTGCTGGTTGTCAGGTGTTTTTCTTGCTGATTGCACAGGCCACAAGAGCTGGCAGGCTTTTCTCCCTTTATCTGCTGGTTACTACGGGGAGCAGCAGCAGCCTGTTGGGTTCCTGGCTCCTATTGCTTCTTACTGCTACTGCTGCATGGGAGCTACCCTAGTGAGTCATTTCTGATCTCCAAGGGAACCCACAACCAGAGCTCCACGCCTCCTAAAATAGGAACTCGCAGCTACATCTTCTCTCCAACTAAAATATTCAAACACTGAGGAGAAAAAACACTATATGTTTGGTAGTATCTGAAATACTGAGTGCATTAGATGGGTGGAAAAGCAGGACAATAAGCTCAGCCATAGCAGAGCTACAGGCTAAGACCACCTCAGACTTGCAGTGCAGATGGTCGTCCAAGTCTTAATAGAGCCATGCAGAAGGAGATTAGTTCTTTGCAGGTTCTCATTAAAGAGTCAGTTTTGTTCCTCTCATTACTTGAAAAACCTCTGAGGAAGGCCATATAATCAAGATATCACCTGTATATTTCAAATTAGAAAACTGGGTCCCTGAAAGAAATACTATTAAACAAATAAGACAACACTATGCTTTTCTAATGGGTTTATAAAGGCTAGTCTTGTCTTCAGTTTAGTTTACTCTTATCACATCAAATATTATAAATTGAAATACAATAATCTTTTTAAATAAATGTTCATTATTTTGAAGAACATTGAACAGAATGTTATTTGCAAGCAGAAGTATAACCTGTAAAATATCATTCTGTGCTTCTATAACCACTCTCTTTCATTTCCAGGTATTTTCACACGATGTACTTGGGTATCCGGAGTCGACAGAGTGGAGAGAATGACAGATGGCGGTTTTATTGGAAAATGGTGTATGAGTATGCAGATGTGAGTATGCTGCATTTGCTGGCCACCTTTCTGGAAAGTGCTCCACAGCTGGTCCTGCAACTCTGTATTGTTGTACAGACTCGTACACTCCAGGCTCTCCAAGGTAGGGGTTCATTTAATCTATTTATTTTTTATAATTTTTGGAAGATGCAACTTTCACACACATATTTATCCTTTGTTCAGACTGCTATGTGCCTTGTAGTCCTGGCATAAGAGCAGATCTTGCCTGCTAGATGCTATTTAGCTGTTAACAAAAACACTGTCAAGAAAGCCTGTGTTATTAGAGGTTTTTTTAGCCTTTCTTAATGGCCCTGGGTTGTGGGTAGGATTTATAATGTTTTGCTTTCTGCATGTCCTTGTAATAGGAGGGCTCTTCTGATTATCCACTGGGCCAATGTGAAAATTGCATCAATCAAACTATTACTCTTCTCCCTATGCTTTTTTCTGTGAATGTTCAAAATCCTGCAAACTGCAGTAATGAGGTTCATATGGCATTATGCAAAATAGGAGATGGCACAGGAGATAACAGCAATTCTGTGAAGAAAATGCCAATATTTATGCCCATCAGTCCTTGGCCGTGGTTATCTCAAATAATACAAATCATCTCTTGAGCAGTACTCATTCCTTCACACTCTGGGCTTCCTTCTAAGGTTGATGCTTTCAGTGAGTTCTTTGAAATGGTAAATACATGCATACGTCCTGCTATATGGCTCTGTCAGTCGATGATACAGATATTAGCTTATCTCATTCACTGTTGCTTTTTTCATGCTGCTTTTAGCTCCCTGACAGCTGTCCTTTTGTATTGTACCATTGTTTTGCCTTATGACTGCACCTGGACAGAATTTGTTAGCAAGGGAATGAAGTGAATGAGAACTTGGGATCCAGAAGGTGACAAAAATGCCATGAGGTGGTGGGGAATGAAGGGAGGTGGGGAGAATCAGAGGGGCAGAGGGAGGAAGGAAATGCAGAATTTTTGTCATTTACTTTTAAGGAACAGCTCATGTGCTTACCACTGTACAAGAAGAAAACGTGACAGGACCTTGCTCCGAGAAAATGTTAGGTCTGGTTAGCTTATTAGGAGTAACATGCAGTGAGTCTGATTGGGTAAAAAAGGACTGGAAATGAAGTGGGTAACTGTGAAGATCTTGATCCTGGGCAATTTCCTGTGGATAAATCAGAGGGTTTACCTTTACAGAGCTCTGAACTGTCTTGTAATAAAGAGCTGTCCTTCTTCCTGTGGTTTTGTTTCGTTAGATCTAAAACTCTGCCATCTTAATGGGAAAAGAAAACCAAAGTTTCTATTTTAATTGGTTGGTGCTCTGTCCAAGGAAGTTTGCCTAAGCACTTCCTACAGCTATTTCTCAAAATGATAAGGCCCCACACCAACAAATTCAAACTATTATCATTGAGGAGAATGTATTATCACTTCAAGGTTTGTCTTCCCAGAAAAAGCGAGTCCAGAGTGAGACTTAGGAGAGGAATACTGTATGGTCAGCTGTAATTTAGCTATCTTCATTAACTATTAATACAGAATGCCTCTCATCCTCATTTTAGTGCAATAACAGGTCTGTCTCTGAAAAATGAGCCTGGTGAGTAGGCACTAAGCCTGTGATACCACTGCAAGTGGTTGTTAATTAGAGAAGACCTGAAATGCCTCAATTTAAAAGGCAAAAATGGTCTCTACAGCCTGCAATCAGCTTTGTGAAACCTATGTATCAGAAACCAGAAAGTAATAAAACTATAATTATGGATTTCAGCTGAGAAGATTGAAGGTATTTACTTATGCCCTCTTCCCCCATTTTCTTCCAACTTCCACAGAGAAAAAGATCCATTAAAAAAAAAAAAATTAAACAAGTTTGTAGCATTTTCTTAAACAGTAATAACATTATACTCTCATGATAAAAGCAAACGTGTTTTAGCATCTTGCCAGCTGTGAAAATCCTTTCTCTGTTTTCTCTCCTTTCTTAAAGAAATTATAAGGATAATGCATTGCACCATAGGAAGGTGGATTAGCTGTGAGACTGCATAAGAAGAGCATAATTTCTCTCAGTGGTATCATGCTCCAAAGGAGTGTTTTAAAAGGCCCAGCCATAAGGTATCTGCTTCAGCTAGCTGTCCACTCACTGAGCCTGTGAGAGAGATTCCAGCATGGATCAATAAACAGGGTGTTTGATTGATTTTCTTTGTTTGGGGAATGCTACTTGTTTTTTAGTGCTGTTCTTTAAGTTCTCTGTCCCAGAGGACAAAGTTATTATGAGAACTGTTAAGTGACATCGCTGGTCCATGTTCTTAAAAATATAGGGCTTTCACAAACCACAAATTTGGCATGGGAAATGAATGGTCTTTAAGCAGGGTATTCCTAATTACTGCAAGAAAAACTTTTAAGAATTTTTATTTGTGAAATTCTATATTTTCAATTCCAAATGCAACGAAATAACACCATTCCCAACAGGAGAATGCTATCAGTATTACTGAAGATTCCAAGTTTTGTAATGGGTGTTGGCTTGGTTCAGATTATTTCTTATTTCAGTAACTAAGCCCTGCCAATCAAGGTAAGAAATACACGCAGACCTGTATGTGCATCTTTATGGAGATCATGAAAAATATTGTGCAATGTCTGTGAAACCTTCCCTCTCAGTCTCCCATGCACTGCAGTAAGGACCACTTCAAAATCCCAGAGGATGCACCACAGGGATACTTTAGCACTTGCCTGGTCCCCCCAGGCATGAATTTAAAAACTGCAGTGTAAGCTTTCAGCAAGGATTGTGTGCCCCTGTATCATGACCCTGCAGGGCCATGCAAGCAAGGCTTGTGTGAGAGGCCATCAACAGTCCTTATGGAATGTCATCTCTTCTGCACCCTCACCCAGAGATAGCTGAGTAATAGTAAAACAATAGCTAAATAATTATCTAAAATTCTGATTCTTCTTTAAGATTTCATCAAAATTGGCATTTAGAGGCAATGTTCATTCTTATTCTGCCTACAACCAGCAGCCAGGTCTCACCTGAGTGGAAGGAGTGAAATTGCTTGTGGGAAAGCTGATGATTTCTAGGTACTAATTTCTCAAGAAGACAAACAACTCCAGTTTGACAGAGGACTATACTGTAGCTGTGCTAATGCCCCTATTACCTCCACCTTTTCCACTCTGGTGATTCCTTTGAGTTTGAAGAAATATCTGCTTTCTAGAAGACTGACTGATGTGCCTTGAAATAAATAATTCCTTCCTCTTTTCCTCAAGGGAGCCTGTTTCTCCTGCCTTTGCTCTGAGCACAGCCAAACTCCCTGGGACAGGGAGATGTCACACAGTGGGGAATGCCAGCCCTGGGGAGGCAAGGGAGCACACAGCATCAGGGTAGGTAAGGAAGGTCAGGGCCATCCCTTTATGTGCCACATCATCTTGGAGTTCTGCCCACAGACTAGCAGTCATCCCTTGGCACTCTTCTTTTACTTACTTTGGTTTTCCCACTATGCCATTTGATTTTAGAAAAGCTTCTCATCTTAAAATGAGTAAACTCCAGCAAGCAAAAAAGTCCTGCTGACCATCTGATTGAAAAGAAACTCCCAGCAGTTTCCTATTCAGAGTATGGTGTTACCTAGATGAGCAGATAGACAAGATTACTCCCTGGATTTGCCACAGATTTCATTGTTTATACTGTATTAATTAAAACATTGCTTAAATTATAGATTAGCTTCTCATTCCTGTTTACTGCTTTGACAATTTTTTCTTCAGCCCCTGGGAGGTTTGTTCTGCCTTCTCCATACAGTGCTATTAATCAAAGTCTATATCAAAGTTTAATCAAAGTCTAATCAAAGTTTATGTCATATAAAGCTGCATTTCTTAATGGGGACTGATAGTAGTGCCAGAAGCAAAATGAAAAGTTCAGACCAGTTTATAAATCCATCATGTTTCATTGAAGTCACCACGCACCACAGAGCTACTGGATTCTGCTGAAAATGCATTTCCAGGAAATTGCCCTGGCCAAAAATTTGCCCATTTTCTACCAGCTCTGTTGGAAGGCCTATACTGTTCATATGCTGACACTGCAGCCAGGGTACAAAAGTTTACAGTGCCACCAAGCACCATTCTCCAGTCCTTCTGCTCCAAACAAATTGCTGCTCCTGTCTGAGCTGAAAAAGAATCTCAGAGACTTGATAGGAGTTTATGACATGGCTGATAGGTCCTAACTTTATCTGGCAGAAGCAAATTGTGTTGTTAAGTAGTTGATTAGAAAAATTCTTTGGCAAAGCTCAACTTTGTGCATCAGGAATTCAGACTCTTTTCATATCAGCACAGTAAACTGAAAATCATTTAAGTCTACAACTTTCTGTGTGGACAACGTTATGCTTTTGCACAGCTTTTCTTTTTTGTTACCTTCACAGCAATTTTGGATTGCTCTGTAAAAATGCTGCCTACATTTGTAGTGCCAAATAAATAAATAAATAAATTAAATGTATAAAAATAATTCTGATGCACTATTTTATACAATTCAATGTACATTTGTATGGAAATCAGGTGCAGCACTTGAGTTCTGGGCAAGTTGCCATTACTTTTCCTTGTGTTGTCAAGGTTCTGCACCACTGCAGTTCAGCACCCCAACCCTTCCACAGAGAAACTAAAACAGAGCAACCTATAGTTACAGATTCTGCTTGATACTTGGCAAAACAGATTTCCAGTGACAAGGATCAACACGTATGATATACTACAGAGTAAATGTGTTTTCTGGAAATTAAATGATCTTAAACTGATCCACAGGTCCTTTTGCAAATTTTAAAAATGTTATCTTGTGCTCATTAGGATAAAGCTATCATATTAGCATACCCTCGTTTCTCACAGTCCAGGAGAGGACTTCCTGAAGGCAATCATGTCATGTAATCCATTTCATAACCTGATTACAATCTTAAAACTAGTTATACTCTTAGTACCTAATATACCAGTTTAATTCTCTGATTGATACAGACCTGCTGATGCCTGTCCTGACTTTTTAATTTTATCAGCAATCTGTCCATGTTTATTCTTGTGCCACCCCTGCTTTTACACTTGTTCCCTAAGGAAATGGGGTTCATACAATTATATAGCCTATTTCTGTCCTTCTGTCCTGCTTTTAAGAACTTCTGATCCATTGCAGTATTTCAATCAAGTACAAAAGAACAACCAAATCTCAAAGCTAATTATGTTTTTTTAAATGTTGTAAAAAAAGCAGCCAACACAAAGAAAAAATAAAAATAATTATAATTTTTTTAAAATTTTTTTTTTAAAATATTTTTTTAATGGATAGCCTTCGCTATAGGGAAATCAGTCAGACTTCAGCCAATATTCTTTTTTTATTACATACCAGCCATCAGTCATCCCAAATATGCATCCTTCCAGACAAGGAATTGTACTGCTTTCCCCTGCCCAGTGGGACTGTTGTGAGTGACAAATGGGACTAGGGAATAAGAGATACTTTGATGGAAAAGTGGAATCATTCCTTCTGCTGTGCATTCTCTCGTCTCATGAGAGGTTCTGAATTTTCTTCATAGACTTTTTCTTCCTCAGTCCCAGTCTGAATTCATCTTTGGTATATACAGATGACCAAGACTACACAGAAGACTCCAGATGACATTTATCCAGAGCTCCCATATTTCTCATGGCAATATCTCACTAGGTATGATCTAGGGTTTCAATTCCCTGTTCACTCAGCTATTGAACTAGTTAATTCTAGTTATTTTATGTTCCTTTAAAACACACAGGCTCTTCTGGTGTCATGTTACTCTGATGAGGCTCCAATTACATTAAAAAATGTATTAACAATTAAATGCATGTAATGAAATTTCATTTCTTTTCTACTTTTCCAGCCTGCAAGGTGTCCCTGATTTTTCCACATATCACTCTCTTTTCCTACATTGACAATATCTCCTAAACACTTACTGGTATATTATGTTTTAAACAAAGGTCATTAAGAGAAATATTCATACAAGATTGGTTTCAGGTGTAATCAGTATTGAAAAGGTAAGAGTAACTCTACTTCACCCCAAGGGTTCTTTATTAGCATTTCAACATAATCTGCAGTATCTTTCTTTAATTAGTTCCTTTACCTGCCTTATTTCTCTTCTATTATTCCCCAACCTCTCAAGCATCACCAGCACTTTCCCATTAGCATTGTAGTCACCGTTCTACCATTTGACAGATTATATCTGCCATATTTTACTTGTTGAGAAAGGAGTTATAAAAGAAAGATATAGAGCTATTCTGGCCTCTGTAGCTCTCTCATGATCTACTTCATTTTTAAAGTATCCATTCTTTTTCATACACTTTCATGTTTCAAGTCCAGGTTGGACAGGGCTTTGAGGAATCTGATGTTCCTGAAAGTTGTCCCTGCCCATGGCAGAGATTTGGAACTAAATGACCTCTAAGATCCCTTCCAACCCAAGCCATCCTCTGGTTCTAGTTTAACCTTTGTTTTCAGTTAGTTGTTGCTTTAAAAGCTGCTCTAAAGCTTTGTGTTGTGTTGCAGCCTGCACTGTAGTCCTGCTTCAGCCAGGTACTTGTGAAATGCCTCCTTTTCAGTCACATGGCAAC